>JAQIUQ010003044.1:0-290238 GCA_030378365.1 Hybognathus amarus | reverse complement strand
CCAATGTCTTCAGTTCAGTTTACGTATTGCTTTGGTAATCCAAGGGAAGAGGCAGCAATAAGGTGCGTGTGCTAGGCGCGTTGTTGTCTTTCTAGTTGAGAAACCGACACAGATAAATAACCGCGGCACCATGAATTCATCCGACAAGTCATTTAAAATCTCAACCTGAAACAATGTGGTGATGTGCAATGTCTGTCTGGGGAGATGAAAATGTTTTTTTTTCTTTTGATGTACACCGTAAACCTGCTAGAGAGGACTTCCCAAAACAGAAATACAAACCTTAAAATAGCATCATGGGGCACTTTAAACACCATTTGATGTCACTGGCCAGTCCAGCAAAACCTTGCAATGTAAAGTAAAAACATGACAGAATGTTCAAGTCTTTATCAGATGATCAGGGGGATGAGCAAGATATCTTCTTTTAAGTTACATCATATTTCATTGAGCTAGATTATTTCATCCATAAACACACAAAGGATCCTGTAGGTTGGGGAGAAAAATTAGTTGCGAATTTTTGCAGAATTGAGCTTTAGGATAAAAACAAACACATAAAACTCCAATCTTTGAGCTATTGAAATGCAGATTTTGACAGAAAATCATATAATTATCCGAGATGTTAAGTCAATATGAGTTGGAGTTCATTTTCAAAGATTGGATGCTATAGAGAAGTTAACTTGTGCAACTAATTATACTTTAATTATGTTTCATTGTTGTAATTAAATGCTGTGTTTTATAATGTTTGCATTTGCAAGTGTGTGTGTGTTGGAGGATCGCTGTGCGCATGTGTGTGTGTGTACACAGAAGATGGCATGAGCTTGTAATAAAAGCAGTTAATTGCTTTTTTAAACTCTGGAGATGAAGAAAATAGAGCTATTAAAATCTGATAAGACAGTTCAAACAATCTACTGTAGCATTAATATTCAAGATCTCAAACGGCCCCCATTTTACATAATGTGATTTTGCAAAGTGCCCCTAACAAGACTGAACATTTTATTTATGTGCATTACATCATTTGAGATGGCACTGGTGGCCTTGAACAGCGATGATTGATCTGCCTCTGTCTGATTTTCTAAGTAAAAAAAATGCCATATGTGACAAATACTACTGCTATAGCAATTCAAAAGCAATACACTTATCAATGAGATGGGTATATGAGTATTAAATCTTTCAAGCCCTATATTGAATGTAGAGATTAATTAATAATTGAACAGTAAAAAACACGGAGAAAAACCATGCTCCGCAATTAAAGGGGTTCCCTATTTCCATTTCTATTTTGTGACCAAGAACCTATATCGCCCTGTATGTTTTTTTAGTTTTTTATGAAAAGCTAGCCAAGTGAACAGCTAGTGTGATGTATACGTACACTTGTGCAAAATATACTAATAAATATATTCAAAGGTTTTAGCATTCAGAGAGGTGGATAGAGTCTTGGAATTAAATCTCACAATGCAAAAAATCTTCATTCTCTTAAAATGGGCTATATTTATGCATAATACAACATCTTTCCAATATCCTTTTGACTATGGGGTGAAATTTGTCCAGGATATATTTGGAGTGTTCATGAGAATCATCAAACAAAAGGCAAACATCACCAGGCTGCTTCAGTTAGACACACACACACAAATGTTATTTCAGTTGTTGTGAGAGGCATTAAAACACAAAGGCATACTATAAGCCTTACATCCCCAAAATTATTATATTTTTCAAGAAAAGAAAAGCACTTGTCATTGAGCAAAGTCATCTGTGTTCCTGCTTAGCTGCATTGCCCTTGACCAAATTCACAAATGGCTAAATCCGTCTCTGTAACAACCCCAATTGTGTTCAGAAATAAGTGAAGCCGCATTACAGAACATTTCCTCCCGATGCGAGAGTAACAGAACTCCCACTCGTCTGTTCCGCTTTCCGTCGGATCCCTGAAGAGGTCTTTGGAAATAAACAGCATAGACTGTGCGGGAAAATGCTCCAGTGACACACTGCTCATGTACAAAATGCATCCCCTAAGACGTTTCCTTCATGCTCTGAACTTTAGGTGCTTACCGCGCACTTATGAAAACGCTGAGGCAATAGATGGCAGTTTGCTGAATCTTTTAAATGAATAAGATAGCGAATGAAGACTATTTGATGACATGCACATTCTGCTAAATCAATTACATTTGCTATGAAAAGTGCATCATCCTTCTCTTCTCTCCCACAACACTCTCCTTCTTTCCTCCATCTTCTCACTGTTTTGTCTTACATCTGGCTTGCGTCAGTATGCTGTAACTGTACTGTACTCGATATGACTCTACTGAACATCGTGTTTAACCTCTTCCAGATGTGTCATCATACCCTGCTCTCCATTAATCCTTTTTCTCCAGTTCAGCTGCTCTCCATGGTGCTGAGGTCCAGCTGTTTCATTTTTTTCTTCATGTTCTACTGATATCAATTTTTTTTTTATGTTTGGGGTCACAGGAGACTTGAATTTATGTTTGTTGTAAAGATAATAATTATAGCAATTTCGATGGGGAAAGTTCACGAAAATGAAATTCTGTCATTATTTACTCACTCATGTTGTTCTAAATCTGAATTCATTTCTTTCTTTCTGCTGAATACAAAGGGATTTATTTTGAAAAACATGGGCCTGTTGGCTACTGACATTATTCAGAAATATTTTATTTTGTGTTCAGCAGAAGAAATTATTTCATACAGGTTTGGAACAACATGAGGGTGAGTAAATGATGACATTTTTTATTTTGGTTGAACTATCCTTTTAATCAAATCTCAACTGAAAGAATATCACAGAAGCTTTATCTTTCTGTATCTTACCACAAAGTAGACATGTACACTAACACCCCTAACCCGCCCATCACATTTACAGTTAAGTCCAAAATTACTCATTCCCAGGTCAAATGTTTAATTATGGTGAATTTTTATTTGACAAATAGGCATATTCCAACACATTCTCATCCCAAGGCATCATCTAACTGACAGTTTTGACCATGCTTCAACATCCGACGCTTTAGGCACCCTTTCGCGTCAGTTAGATGATGCGGGTATGTTTAGGTCTGGGGTAGAGTTAGGGTTAGACGTGATCTGAGGCGTCATTTAACTGACACTAAAGGGTGCCTAAAGCGTCAGTATAGATGACGCATGGTCAAAAGCGTCAGTTAGATGACGCCTTGGGATGAGAACGGGCTGCAAATTCTGGCTGGATATTACACAAATGGTGACAACAGCAAGCGTAACTTGTGTAACATAAACGAAGAAAATTTGCTTATTTTTTAACAAAACATTTATGTGTACAATTATTCATACTGTTTCTCAATAACCAATGCAAAGCCTTTCTTTTCCATCTTGTCAAACGGATTTTTGACCATTCTCCTAGATCTCCAGGTCCTTAAGTTTGGAAGGTCTTCCTTACCATCACTCTTACTACCTTCTCTCTTCACAAATTCTCAATTGGATTCAGGTTCTCGACTCTGCTTTGGCCACTCCAAAACGTCTGATATTGTTCTCTGCCAACAATTTCTTGACCGCTTTTGCTATGTGTTTTGGATCGTTATCTTATTGGAAGATCCACTGCGTCCCCAGGCCAAGTTTGACTGTCTGTTTTGCTCCAGAATCTTAAAGGTGCAGTGTGTATTTTTTAGCGACATCTAGCGGTGCAGTTGCGAGTTTGCACTAAGGGCTCAGCCAACTGCTCACCCCTTCCTTTCCTGGAAGAAGTCAGTGATTAAATTAGTGGCTAAAACGGGAGCAAATTTATCGTCGTCCTTAGGTCCGTTCTACACGATGGGAAAAAGCAGATATTTCTCTGCGTTTTTGCACTCTCATTTACACGAAAAGGCCGTTTTTATCACTGAAACGATTATTTCTAAAAACTCCAGGGCAAAGTGGAGATTTTTGAAAACGCCGGATATTTTTGTCGTGTGAACTGGGAGAAACAGCGTTTTAGGTTTTCTCTTGTCCGACTTCTGGGATTCTGATTGGCTTGCATGGCTTTATCCTTAACCCCTACACTTCCGCCAATAGGTTTGGCATAGTTATGATGGCGCTCTGACTTGTGTATTTATGCGGGTGTGTGAAAATATTCGTTTTGCTGCAAATATCCGGCTATTTGTAAATCGTGGCCTGAGACAGCAGAGAATAGCCAGAGTAAGCCAAGAGTGTGTAACGTTGTAACTGTTTCTGTAACACAGTCCATTACAAACCACATCATGGATAAAGTTTACAAAGCCATCAGTCAGGTAAGGATCAAAGGGTCTTAATATATAATATAATAATAGTAAATATAATAATAATAATAATAATAATAATAGTAATCATTTGATTGTCTCACAAAATTAACCAGCACATTTCTCCCCACATAGCAAACCCATAATACAGCGAGGGAGAACAACTGGAGAACAACATGAAACTATGCAACAATTTTTTCTATCAGGGTAGTAAAATTTAGCTGGCTAATATGAGCTGTTACTGTGGCTGAGCTGGTTAAAGCGTAAAGCCTTGTTTAAACTTAACATGTCCACACGAGCCCGAAAGGTGCGCACGGCAAAAATCACATGATTGTAACAGCGCGCTTCCAATATCGACTTGTCGAACCGCGTAATGACGGGTTGATGATTCCAGTAACATACTGTTTTACAATCAATAACAAGAGTACTAATCAGCTGTCTCACGAACATAACCAGCACATTTATCCCCACAATGCAAAGCCATAACACGGCGTTTTCAAAATACATATTTTACACCACTGACAAGGGAAAAGTCACTACTCATCGTGACCATCGGTTGTACACTACTTTTCGAAATGCATTCTGGGATACATTGAGTGGACTATGTAGGGTGATAATAATCATCACTATACATTACTACAGCACTACAAAATGGCGAGCTCACTATATAGTCCACTATATAGTAAGTAATAGGGGATTTCAGACACAGCATATGACTTGCAATTGACCAGAAACTGAGCTGTTATGGATTTATAGTTGATTACAATGCTTTAGCATGCTAGAAGTTACCAGGAGCATTTAGAAAGGTGCAGAAGATTGCATTTCCGTGAGAACTTTGCGATAAGATCTGGGAAATTACTAATTTTGTAAACATGGAACATTTTGTCAAAATGTAAGAAAAAATAAAGAAAAAAAGCTAATATTTTAAATTAATATCTCTCACATAATGGCTTACAGTCTTTGCCCCCTTACTCGTGTCATTTCCAGTCAGAAGATACCCACTGAATGATTTTTTTTTAAGAAAGACTTAATACTAATGCTATTAATGTCTAATAAAGGTGGGTTTGATTAATGACATTCCCAATTTCCGTGACTTTATTACTTTAAACGTATATAGTGTTGCCAAAAAAGCCCATTTTTAACAATGATAATAATTAGAATCGTTTCTTGAGCACCAAATAATCATATTAGAATGATTTCTGAAGGATCACTGAAGACTGGAGTAATGACAGCTGAAATTTTAGCTTTTTAAATTGTGTTTGTGTATTTAGTAAGTGGACCATGAAAAGTGGGTATTGCATACCAGAATGGAGCCAGACCAAATACATGTTTGCTTAATGTGATTATTGGTTAACAATATAAATTAGTTCACATTGCATAAGTGAAGTGAGAAGAAAATTTTTATTTGGAATGATGTTCACGGATAAATTGTTCACAATAATACCAGGACCTTGCATTAAGTATTTGTATTTTTAATTGAATTCAAGCTATTTTTAATTAATTCAAGCTATTAAAATATTATAGTATATTTCTGTATGGCCTTGAGGTCTCTGAGACCCCAAGCAGAACATAAGGGTTAAATCTAAGGGGCTGTGACACATCATGCTAATAACACACTCAAAGAGAGATGAGGCAATTACATAGTTATATTAAACCTGAACGCACTGACCCAATACACTACGGGTATGTACCCATACACCACAGGCCAGTGGCTCTCAAATGCACACATGCAAACACACAGTTAGCTTTGGTCGGCTGCACATTACGCAACAATTTCCAGATGTACTGTATGAAGGCTGAGATATGTAGAGACAAGCTTCCACTCTAATATCAGGTGTGCTTTAAACGGCTCCCCATTGCTATAAGAAAACTCTGACCTTTTTATGCAAGCAAAAAGGGAAAGCAAGAGAAGCAATGAGAAAGAGAGATGTTTCATCCAGCAAAGATCCATATATTTCTTTGCCCAAGTGATGCTAACAAGCCAAGCTTCCCTGAGGGCACTCTGGGTAAGAGATAAAAGAAACGAAATAGAATCAAACTGGAATCAACTGCATTATTTTCCCTTTCCACCCTTTCTCTCTCTCTGTAAGCTCATAACACTCACACACCTGAAACCTGGTTCTTCCCCCATGCTTCTTTCTCCAACATTCACTTGTATCACAAATGTATCCCATCATTCTCGGTTCCTCTGCATGTACATGCTTTTCTCTCCCCTCTCCCTCTGCATTTCCCATTCTCGTTTCATCCTCTCATCTACCCCCATCCCATCTATCTATCTTGTTTTTCACTGCTAAATGAACGATAACGAGGTCGGTTGTCTCTGGGGTGAGGTCCCTTATGTAAGCCTATAAAACATTTCACATGTTCTCAATCCTGCGCAACCTACTGCACTAAAATAGTCAGAGAAAACAGGAGGTTGAGAAAACGAATGAGAAGTTGATTGAATTCTCCCTCTCTTTCTCTCTCAACACTCCCCTTCCTTCCCATTGTGTAAGATAAAACAACCAGCTTGCAAATCATTAAGATTTTGGATGCATTTCATGCAAATTACATCTGAATCCCTCCATGCACACTCACACAATCCTATCTCAGGTCTCTGTAGCAATGCACTTTCATCTCTCTCAAGCTCCGTGTGACAGGGCTGCGTTCACATTGCAGCTGAATGTGGCCCAAATATGATTTTTCTTCTCACATGTAACACAGATGTGTGTTTTTTAGATGCCAGTGTAAAAAACTATAATTTTGATCTGTAATACACATGTGATCTTTTGAAATCTAACAGTATCTACAGCTAGTATACACTATGTTGCAAACATTTTGGGACATCTGCCTTAACATGCACATATACTTTAATGACATCCCATTCTTAATCAGTAGGGTTTAATGTGGAGTTGTCCCACCCATTGCTGCTATA
This sequence comes from Hybognathus amarus, assembly GCA_030378365.1. NCBI lineage: Eukaryota > Metazoa > Chordata > Actinopteri > Cypriniformes > Leuciscidae > Hybognathus > Hybognathus amarus. The sequence goes on along the minus strand of JAQIUQ010003044.1, from coordinate 283,110 downwards.
ACAGCGTCAACTCTTCTTTGTTTATGTCCAAAAATGTTTATGGACATGTTTGACCATTTTTCTAGAAGCGCAGTGAGGCACTCATGTTGGATGAGAAGGCCTGGGTTGTAGTCTCCACTCTTAGTCATCCAAAAGGTGTTCTGTCGGATTGAGGTCAGGCAAGTCAAGTTCCACCACACCAAACTTGCTCATCCATGTCTTTATGGACCTTGCTTTGTGCACTGGTGTACAGTCATGTTGAAACAGGAAGGGGCCATCCCCAAACTGTTCCCACAAAGTTGGTCGTCATGGAATTGTCCAAAAAGTCTCGGTAAGCTGAAGTATTAAGAGTTTCACTAGAACTAAGGGGCTAAGCACAAACCCTTGAAAAACAACCCCACGCCATAATCCCCCCTCCACCAAATTGTACACATGGCACAATGCAGTCAGACACGTACCATTCTCCTGATAACCACCAAACCCAGACTCGATCCATTAGATTGCCAGACAAGAAGCGTGATTCGTTGCTCCAGATAACACGTCTCCACTGCTCCAGTGGCGGCATGCTTTACAGCACTGCATCCAACACTTGGTGATGTAAGGCTTGGATGCAGCTGCTTCAGCCATGGACACCCATTCCATGTAGTTTCTCTATGCACTGTTTTCGAGCTAATCTTGAAGGCCACACGAAGTTTGGAAGTCTGTAGCTATTGACTGCAGAAAGTTGGCCACTTCTGTACTCTGTGATTTTACGTGGCCTACCACTTCAGTGGCTTAATTGCTATTGTTCAAATTGCTTCCACTTTGTTGTAATACCACTAACAGTTGACCGTGGAATATTCAGTAGTGAGAAAATGTCACGATATGAACTTGATTGCACAGGTGGCACTGTATCGGCGATACCATGCTTGAATCTCACTGAGTTCCCAAATAACGAAACCAATTTTTCACAAATGTTTGTAGAAGCAGTCTGCATGCCTAGGTGCTTTATACAACTGTGGCCATGAAAGTGATTGGAACACCTGAATACAATGATTTAGAAGGGTGTCCCAATTTTTCTGGCAATATGGTGTATATAGACTTACTGGCCAATTTATTAGGTACACCTGTTCAACTGTGCATTAACACAAATTTCTAATCAGCCAATCACATGTAAGCAACTTTGTTTACATGGTAAAGACGATGCTCACGGAGCATCAGAATGGAAAGAGAAGGTAATTTAAGTGACGTTTGACTGTGGCCTGGATGTTTGTGCTAGACAGGCTACTCCGGGTATTTCAGAAACTGCTGATCTACTGATCTACCATCTCTAGGGATTACAGAGAATGATCTAAAATGAGAAAAATATCCAGTGAGCGGCAGTTCTGTGGGCAAAAATGACTTGTTGATACAAGAGGTCAGAGCAGAATGGCCAGACTGTATCGAGCTGATAGAAAAGGCAACAGTAACTAAAATAACCAATCTTTACAACTGAATGCACAACATGTCGAAACCTTGAAGCAGAAGCAGCAGCAGCAGAAGACCTCAATGTGTACACTTCTGTCAGCTAAGAACAGGAAACTGAAGCTACAATTCACACAGGCTCACCAAAATTGGACAATAGATGATTGGAAAAATGTTGCCTGGTCTGATGAGTCTTGATTTCTGCTGCGACATTCAGGTGGTTGGGTCAACATTTTGGAGTAAACAACATAAAAGCATGGATCCATCCTGCCTTGTATTAATGGTTCAGGCTGGTTGTGGTGGTGTAATGGTGTGTGGGGTATTTTCTTAGCACACTTTGGGCCCCTTAGTACCAACTGAGCTTTAATTTTAAAGACCACAGCCTACCTGAGTATCGTTGCTGACCATGTCCACCCCTTTATGACCTTTATTTAAGAAAAAAGTTATTAAGCAGAATTCCTGTTCAATCTGTGAAGGTTTTGTGTGTTGTGCATTTTGCAACCCTCAAAGTCACTGTGCTGACTGCTAATTGAATTTCTTGTAAGGTAACTTATACATGACTAGAAGAGGAAACGGTAAGTTGGCTGATTTTAGCGAGAGTGAGAGTGAGAGAGCTAAGGTTCAAAAGTCACGGTTCACTTCAATATAATTTAATCATAATAATATTATTAGCAAATTCTATTGTTTGCCGGTGTTTAAAATTGTTTGTATAGTAAAATGTTCTCTAGATTGATGTCTCCTTTCTCTAATACCACATGTCATCATCTAGCTACAGTGAGTAGTAAATCATGGTTTTGGTCATTAGAAAAAAATGAACCATTTGAGATGAGGAAATTAAACATTAAAACGCTTTATATATTAAAATACAAAGAGATTAGTGTTCCCTCACTGTGTGCTTACTCTAAGAGGTTTTTTATTTGTTTGTGTGTGTCCCCCAAGTAAGGTACTAATGATCACTTGACAGTTTAAGACTCCAACTGTCTTGAACAATCCCATGACTGTGTGCATACAAATGTGAGTCAATCACCCAAACCTCAATGAGTTTAAAGCTTGTAGCTACTGCAAAAAGGTTGTTTGGCTTCTTTCTGTGTGAGATGTGTTCAGCAGAAAGACTGGGAGGCTGTGTGCTTAGTGATCCGACCACGGGGACTGTCACAGGCCAAGATTACTGCTAATCCACCATGATCCAATGCCTCGACACACACACCAACAATAACGTCTCTATGCATACACACCAACAACAATCGCCTCGACTCTGCAGAAGACCCTTGAACACTTGCACATTAGCCCCTTTTACACATGTAGTCTTTCCTGGTAAATTACTGGTAAATAACCGTTAAAATATCATGTGTGAACAGGACTTTTTAAAAAATCGGTTCTGGAAATTAACCAGTATGAGAGATTGTACCATTACGTACATGCGCTTGTACAAGGACCGAACGTAAGAAGTCTGCTGTGGGCCAATCATAAAGTAATTATGGAGATTAAGCTATTACTAAGTGCTGTTTACAGTAACCAATGCTGCTTTTTAATATTTTTTTCTATGCACTAGATAGACATATTTGACGCGGCTGCCTGTCGCGTGAGGAGCCCGGACTGGCTTCGAACTGGCGGACTGCTGATGCCTGTGCTCTCGCTGTGAGCTACGGACACAGATAGTCCGTCTGCAGAGAATGTGATGTGAACCATCCTAGTTACGCCTGACTGAACATCCCGGTATCATGTAGTAATACACCATATTTAGAAAGAAATACAAACGAGGAGTAATTCACTAATAAGTTTGACAATGTAACAGGGTTTGTTGTTGTGGGAAGAAGGAGGCGGGAACTGGCGAACATTTAAACATTTTAATTGTAAAATGAACAAATACAAAACAAAAGTCTAAGCCAGCAGCCCCTCATTGACGACTGTTGTCTGCACACAACAGACACAAAACACACACAACATAAAATCAGGCCTGTTTGTCTCTCGAATCTGCCATCGTCGCTCCTCGTTTTACGCTTCCGCTCCTCCGTGAGAGATGCGAGACTGGTGCGTCTGTGTCTTTCATTATCACTCAAGCCACTGGCCTCGCTCCGTCCTCTCACACCCCTTGCCCTTGTCCTGCTCGCCACAACCAACTAACTAGACATTCAGTGTAAAATGAATTTGCCTTGTAGACGAAAGAGTGATTTCTCTGATGTTTGCGCTGCTCTGGATTAGTGGGAGTAGCTTGCGGAACTGTGCAATGTGGTGCATTGTGGGAGTTGTTGTCTTACATACAAATGCGCCCTTAAGTCTTTTCTCGATCAAGAGGGCACCAAATTCAAAAATTCTTTCACATTTCGACTACATATATGATCCACTTTCAATAAAGATCACTGTTGAAATGGGTGAAATGCTCCTTTAAGAGCAAAAACACATGTGATTATCTGCCTTTGCCTTTCAAAGACTCAAAGTGCCTGTCAAACACCCTTTTCCTGACTGTTTTTTCTCCTGTATGATTTCACATGAGTTTCTTCAGACTTAACTATACATTTATGAGCTTTCAGAATTTCTGATTAAACATGTTAACATGCATCCAACACTACAAGAAAGAGACTGTTTGCATATATACATATATATATATATATATATATATATATATATATGTGTGTGTATATATATATATATATATATATATGCAAACAGTCTCTTTCTTTGTAGTGTTGGTTTAAAAAATCCGCCTGCAGGCCTTATATCAGCAGACAACCAGTTCATCTCCTAAAACTGGGTGAAAAGGCTGATTTAAACTATTTTTAAGCTCAAATAACAATCATTATAGCATTGAAAAAAAGATATAAAGCAAAAAAAAATTGTTTCCAGTTGTTTGTACAATAAAATCTTTCTAGACCTGATGTTTCCTTTCTCTGTCAATAGCTGTAGCAGGTAGAAAATCATTGTGAAAAGGCTGATTTGAACTATTTTAAAACTCAAATAACAAAATTATTATTTATACTTATTATTATTTATTATTAATATAATTATTTTTACACCTTCTAAAATATGCTTCTCATAGAATTACATTGTAATGCATTACTAAATTTTTGAGTCTAAAATAAATGTCTGTGGTATTCAACAGCATTTCAGAGATTCTGTCAAAAGTGCTTAACTTTCTATTGAATCCGTAAGATTCCCCTTTCCTTTAAAATAAAAAGAACTGCTGACATTTCTACTAATTAAATCATGATGATGTACAGCATGTACTGTGCAAACATCTAGTCAGTTCAAATTGCAGTTCTAGGGCTGACCTGTGCATGTACGTTCATGTGTGTGAGGATGTGTATATCAGAGGGTGAGTGAGAGATTTTGAAAGAGGAGGATTTAAAAATGTGTATCTTGCAGACTTGTGTGTAATTTAACGCAGTATTGATCATGCTACAGGACTGTCAGGTCAAGGAATTCCGCCTCCACACACACCACAAATGCACAAGACACAAACAAAGCACATGGGCCTCTAGTGAGATGCGTGTGGCTTAATGTTTAAAATGCTGCCCAGATGCTTTGCGCATAAAGGAAGGATATTAAATAAATAAAAGGGAAAGAGGATGAATAATCCTGTTAAAGATCAAACAACTCCCTCTCCTTCTCTCCCCTCTACAGTCCCTATGGGAAATATAATGCACACGCACACACACACACAAATGAAAGTGCATAGAACCCAATGACAGTGGTATTCCCTGGTTACAACAATGCATGACTGCATTTACCTGTGAGGAAAGATTAAAGGGGAAGATGACAACAAATGTGAAGGGGAAAATAAAACATGTTGATGTTGCTGTTTCTGATAATGCTATGGCTTTAATGGTTTTAGCTTGAATCACTATTAATAATACTCAAACATAGCATTAGGAACTTCATAACCATTCAACTTTACCACACAAATCATTCTGCACCATCTTTGCAGCATAAATTGTGCAGATTATTGAGGTGTGCTACTACCTAAAATTGTTTCTATGCAACTAGACTTTATGAAAAAGAATAAATGTATTCATATTAAAATTTTTACAATAAAGGAAGACACTAAGCTATATCTAGAGACCAGAATGTTATAGAGACTTTTGATTTAACACCTAGCAAACTGAATAGTGATGTCCTGGCATACAGTATGTTTCCAGCATGGAGGGAAAAATCCAGTTCTTTATATTATTAAATCTGTTGTTGAAATGATGCATGAGAGCAAATGAATTAAATGCACTGAGAATAAAATATAAGAGTAGATAAAGAGAGATAATCTTACTTGATAATCATACTTGCAATTTTCTCTCTGTGCACTTGCTTCTTAAATTTGAGGGAATCACTCATCTTCAAGGGAGCTGTATGTGTGTGTGTGTGCGTGTGTGGTTGGGTGGATGGAGGTGGAGAATTAGTTTAAGTGGGTTTCTGTTGCTTAGATAAGAACCTTGTTAAAATGCTTCACAACAGAGTTTCCATAACTACAGACACATTTTCAAGCAGAGAGAGGTCATGATTAGCACATCAGATTGGTGTTTCACACTAGAATAAAATGGCTACATGTAAGAAATCGAATGCAACAAAATGTATTCTTAAAGGAATATTTCATTTAAAAAGAATAATTCTGTCATCATTTACTCACCATTATGTCGTTTCCAAACCTATATGATTATTACAAATATGGCGCAAAAAAGTGGTTTATGATAATATTCGTGCTGCTATAATTATATTCAAAATATTGATATTACCTTTGAGGACCATCTATTTGAAATGTCAGAATCATGGAAAGAAAAATGTAGAGAGCTGTTTTTGTCAGCCCAATCTCATGAAAGTTAGTATCTATGGCACGAATGTCATTTCTCCGTGGCATTTATACGCCAAAAACAGTTTTTGCATGTATATGGCACGCAATTTTCGCGTACATATGATACGCACTTTTTGGCATATAATATGCACAAACTCCCCACCCCCCTCCCCCTAAACCTAACCCAGGGTTTTTTAGTGCGTACCATATACACGCAAAAACCATTTTTGGCGTATAAATGCCACGAGAAATGACACTCGTGGTATAGATACGCATCTTCATGAGACTGTGTTGGTTTTTGTACAAATAAGACATACATGTATGACACTGTGTGATTTTTACCCCCATCTAGCAGTGAAAAAGTATACAGTATGATCATCCAGTGAATATTAGTTTCTGTTCTCTCTCAATTCCGATTTCGTTTTAACTTCCTACGGTGGCCAATGTAGTCCACGATTAACATGGCTTCCAGTTCAACCTCGTCCATAAGTGTTAACTCAAACGTAAATGCGAAAGGCGAAGCTTGAATTAACGGGTATGTCCCTCTTTGGCTAATGTACTTTCAAGATAGAGGGGCAACATGGCGACCGACATTAGAACCCCTTACCCATATGTATTTTCAATGGCATATTATACTCTTACGAGAATACTTTATTACTTGAACGAAGTAAATAATTAATGAGCACACATATTTTTGAAAGAACTAAGTGTTTTTAGCTCAGAATAAACTAAAAGAGTTACACAGTGTAGCTTTAAGAACAAGAACAATCATCTAACTGGACTGAACAAATCTCATCCATCATGGCGACTTGGAATTATTTGTTATGGAATTTGTTTTCCTCTGCAGCCATAATCCTTGAATTTACATAATTGCATAATTCAACATCTAACAGAAAAGAAAAAGAAGCACAGGTCTAGTCTTAAGCCTCGTTTCCTCATCAATTCGCCCCCAAATTGGCCCTAACTAGGTCTGAATAAATATTCGTCCTCCGAAGATATTCTGTAATCAATTATGAAATATGCTAATCGACTGCTGTTGGCCTTGAGTTATCATGTTACTGTCACTAATTGTAGGTCACCTCATCCCTGGAGGTCTCCTAACGTTCACTCACAGTCTTTGTCACTCTTACTCTCTCCTCCTGTCTCTCTCACTCTCTTTCAACCAGAAGGCAGTCCTCCTCTGTGATATTAGCATGGAATGCCCGACCACTGGAGTCAATTACAGTAATATTAAATTAACCATTGTATCTCATTTAATTCAAATGTTCTGCTTTAACAAAGAGCCATTTAAGTATACGGAGCAGTATCTGCGCTTACTTAAACTGGAACATCTTAATAAGACTTGGCAAAGGCCTCTGATCAAACGCAATAAAGCAGAAGCACGCTACATGCTGTCATCCTGCCACAGGTGGGCTAGCGCTGAATTCGATAGACACGTGCAGGATTCCAAAGGCTCTCATCCACAATCAAAAGAAACCTTGAAACGAGTCTAAAAAGCCAATTTGGAGTACCCAGTAAAACAAAAAGAGCTTCTGAACATGACAGACTTCTGTTAAAATGGCTTTTCAGCCTTAATTACGATCAATTCACTGCATTCAGAAATAAATACAAGAGTTTGGATGGAAAAACCAAGAGGTCTGAACAAAAGTCCTGTTTTCCATTAAACGAGAGAACGAGAATATCAAAGATGAAACAGTTATTTGTAATTGAGAGATAGGGTATATAATCATGCTTGGAGGGATCTAAAATTCATTTTGACAATCTTGATTGGTTCTTTCCACGCAAAGGCCCATTAACAGTCATTCTTTTAAGAGGAAACTCGAAATGTTGGTTTCTAATTTCCCATTCCCTGCTTGAATTTGAGCCGGTAATTCTCTCTCTGATATTGAGGGCAAATGCAAGTCGGTATTTAGTGCAACAGTAAATGGCTGTTTGCTTTAGACACTGAGAAGCAACTGCACCCCAGTAAAACTGTCATGTTGACTTTGAGTTACCACTGCTTCTCAGACACTTTGTGTCTTAGTGTGTGTGTGTGTTTGTGCTGGCTTGACGCCATGCAAATCCAATCACCCAGACCCATAAAGTGTGCATTTCCATTTCCTGACTGCTCTCTGTAGAAACAGAAAGAGAGAGAGCGAGAGGAAGAGGTGGAACGGGCTCCTTTGCTTCGCAGTGCTTTATGGTTATAGCTGTTTTGAGTAGGTATATTCATATAAAATCATTATGTACCCCATATTTCTAAGCTGATGTGTTTTGGGCGAAACAAGTGATTTTAATCTTCCATAATGCACTGCAGCTCTTATTTACTGTTCCCATGGAAGTCTTAGCCACTCTCTGATCAATCGATCGCAACAAAACGCTTTGTCCGCCTCTAATTTGTCTTAGTCAGAATGCAACAGGCAAATTGAGGATATTTCCATGACGACGCACCGTGCCGACCAGGCGGCCTCTTCCCCGCCCCTTGTTTTGACCTTTCCTCGACCGCACACTGACCTTTCCGAGTTTCCGCCTAACCTCAAGCAGGTCTCTGTTGGACAATCACACGACTGTTCGTCCCTGATCTTCCCATACCTCCCATCTCACCTCTGCCTCTGGCTTGCCATGGCGACGGAGGTTCGAGCAGGTTCGCTGGGCGAGCAGGTGGCCTGTTAACCAATGGAGAGAGCGATTTCTCACAGCTCAGAGGGGAATAATGGAAAAATTCAGTCGACTGAAGATGGAGAAAAGAGGGATTGAAGTCTTTTCTGTCGTTAGAACTCTTTCATTTGGGCCTCTCATTATGAGAGAGGGCTCACGGGTCGACAGTAACAAGACAGCAGGAGAAAAGAGAGAGACCTGAGAGAGAGAGAAGTGAAACAAACATGGGAATAAAGAGAGAAAATCCTGAGGCCAGAGCACAGGCTAATCCATCATTAGCATTTAAAAAACAGACATAGAGAGATTTAAAAAACAGACATAGAGACATTGAGAGAGAGCGAATGGCACTATAGTGTGCTTAATGGAGACAGGACGAAACTGACACTTTGAGTGTGCTTGCATGTGTTTGTGCATGTCAGTGTTGCGTTGGTTTGTTCTTTTGGAATTTCTGTCATTTATAATGTCAAACTTTAACATTCACTGCTTAAACACACAGATTTCCATCATTAGATATACAAACATCTCTCGCTCACACATACTACATCACCCTTAACCCTTAAATTTTCCCTCGTTATGCTATATCAAAACTTTTCCCTTTAAGTTTCCTTCAGTAAAAAAGTTTACATCTGCAGTACATCAATCTAATGTAGTTTTAAATCTGCAGTATATCAAAATAACTTTTTCTTTACATCAAGCAGGGTTACCAACTAGGTGTGAGAATTACGGAAGGTGGGAGGATATGTTGGTAACACTTTACAATACGTGTGCACTAATAAGCATTAATTCATGCTTAACTAATGCACAGATAATACTGAATTAATGTGTTACTTATGATTATCTAAGCTATTCATTAATGATTACCACATTAGGAACTAATTAAGAGTATGTAAGGTTAATGTATTAGTTCATACATGAATTGTTATTAATTAAATATGTAATTGTGGATTAATTCCATAATAACTCATTTTTTTAACTAATAGTGTTAATTAATATGTTAATTTCCAGAATGAGCCAAAGCCTTGTATTTCAACTTCCAGATAATATGACAGGTACACTAATATGCATTAATACATGATTAACTTATTCATTGTTAGTGCAAATTCATGTGCAAATTACTACAATTACTAAATGACTAGTTAATAATGATGTGCCTCAACAAGTTAAGTCATAACATAATGATACCTTTGCAAATCATTAGCTAATGATTAATTAAGGCAGACAACTGGAAGTTGAAGTGCATAGCTATGACTAAATGTGGTAATTAACACTTTAATTTACACTATTAGTTAATAAAATATGTTATTAAGGAATTAATACACAATGACACCAGTGAATTAATAGCAATTCATGTATTACTTAATCTATTAATCATATAGACTCTTTATTAGTTGCTGATGCAGTAATAATTAATTAATGGTTTAGTTCTTCATGAGTTATACATTAACTTATGATTATGTGTGCATTAGTTAAGCATGAATTAATGCATATTAGTGCACACAGTATTGTAAAGTGTTACAATATGTTGTATTGTGTTGTATTGTTGGAAGAGTATTGTGATTGACAAAACATTAGGTAACTAAACAGAAATTCATTAAGTTTAGTGACAACATGTTACAATGTTTACATATGTTTACACATATATTAACTGGTAGCCTAATGTTTTTGTTAGTGCTTGACACAATTTCGTGATTTCAATTCATAAGCTTGCAATACAATTCATGTGATGTTGTGTGCACAAAAACAACGCTTCACTAAAATGCCACCTGAACCTCTTCGTGATTGTTGTGCAGGTGGGGGTTAGCAGCTTATATACAGTGATCTTGCAACGTGTGGGGAAAATGTGATTGGTACAGACTGGTCCATTCGATGAGGTTGCAGGTCTTCATTGGTTCAATTAAAGCCCATACCTTGTCAATATTTGTATTCAGCTTAATGCAGCACTGCACAGAACGGAGTGGCGTATGACATCAAAATACCTTGAGAGCGACTCAAAAGCACAGCTTTCGAACGATGTCATAAGCCTAAGGAGAGACATTGGCGCAGCACGTTAGCTTCTTGTGAGATTTACTTGGGCAGCGTGAGAGCGTGAGAGCCTGAAAAGTGTGTGTCTCACACCGAATGCGTGAGAGTTGGCAACCCTGGAATCAAGTCTTATCAGTAGGTAAATAAAAGCTGTTTTATTCTTACATGGCGCAGGTCGCCTCATGGGGGACGCCATGCTAGAGATACTACAAGCATCTTCTCAGTAGTCCCATAATAGGCTGATTTTGAATGCATTTATACACTGGCATAAACTGACAACATTTGCATTTTGTGTGATGGTACATCCACACCAGTAGATGTCAGTATAAGGAGAGAATGACTGGCGCAACAAACCAAAGAAGCAGCAAAGTTATGAAAATTACCTTCTGGTTGCATTCAAGTCATGTTGGAATGACTGTAATTGTGAGTTTGAAAAAAGTTAATTATTTAAATATTTGAAATAATTTTTTTTAATTTATAGTAAATCTAGCTAAAGCCCTATTCGCACGGGATTAGTATTACCTGGGGACCATGTGTGAATTTGAAATTACCCACCCACATCTAAATTTCAAGTGGCGCACGGATAAGCGAAGCCTGTGATTTTACTCGAATTTTCTGAATTATCTCCCGGACATGATGTCATTAGGCTAGATGTATTATGTCTAGCTGTATTATATAATAAACAGAAGAATTGTGCTTACCGTATGCTGCTAAACATGTCATTCATCTCCATCTAATCATTCTTTTTGTTTTTCCTCTTCTGATGGTTTTCAGCTTTCTCTTTCTGCAAATTGTATAGTTGTACTAACTATCTGACCCCGCAACCAAAATACTATCAAAACACTCCAACTCAGCCTCTATTTTTCGCAAAAGATGGATAAAAAGGCATCCTTTTGTTTCAAGTATGAAACAAAAACCTTGAAAAATTATATACGATACCGGACAAATCAGTTGTTCAATTCACATGAGACTAATATTATCACTGGACCTCAGTGTTCGGCGAAATATAGTAGGTAATTTGCAGGGGAATTTTTACTTTACAAATTACAGACATGGCCGATTTGCACAGGATTAAGATCACAGACAAACTTCGCAATTATAACAAATTACTATAGGTCACCAGATAATACTATTCCCGTGTGAATAGGGCTTTAGTTGCATGTACAAAAAATTAAATTGTACAATTACAATAGAATAAAGGATTTAGTATACAGCACCTTCATATTTTAAATAAAAACAAAGCAAAAACGAAAAATGAGTGTTAACGACCATTTACAATAAAGGAAGACACTAAGCTAAATCTAGAGAACAGAATGTTATAGAAACTTTTGACTAAACATGGTCATAATTATAACTGACGTTCTCAAAGACTTTCTATGTTGCTTTCTCCCGCCTGCAACATTTATGTTTTGTCCTGCTCCCACCCGCAAAAACACTTTTCTGTATCCCCAAATACTTTCAAGTTAGCCTACGTGTCGCCGCCATACACATCAGCATAAATGCACCTGATAAATTATTTGTTATTTAAGTATTAACACACAAACCACACGGTTGTTACACCATAAAAACAAGCAGGCTGACTAACAGTTATGCATGGTTTGGCCTGGCATGCACGCCCCCATGTGCGAGCCCCGAGTGCGAGCCCCAAGTGCGCTTCCATAATAATTCTTAAATAAGACTCTTAAGATATTAAGCTGACATCAGTTCATTGCGATCTCACATATCTCAGTTATTACCAATGAATATTTCAATATATGAAGAGTTCAGATGCAAAAGCCTCTAAATGCCATTTGAAATTTTCTTCTAAAATGACCATTTTTATCAAGCTTGTATATTTAAGTTCAGTAATTTCACTTAAATGACAATTAATAGGTAATCTTCATTAATCTTTGTTTGTTATAATTCGAGGATTTGTCAGCAACAGAATTCATCACTGAACAAAAACTCAGTTTTGAGCGGTGAGGGGAGTCTATCGTAAATGCTTCTGATTGGCCATTGCGTTCCTAGAAATCAACACATATGTCTGTGATTGGCTACATCGCTCAACGTTGCAAACATGTTATAAATAGGAACTCTGGCCTGTAAATCGTTTCTATTTTGTTTTAGTTTTTCTTGTTGCTTTTCTGCAACAGATGAATAAAAAATTATTCGTTTTTATGTTTTATTCATATTTAGTTCTAGATTGCAGAAGTCCCACAAAATCGTTTTATTCTCCCAGTCCATCAACACGAACACACAGTCAACGGTAAATCGATCTACGCACCGCAGTCACCTTCCCTGATGTCATTTGCGCAAAAAATAAGATCTGGTTCGACCGATGTATTAATTCAATTCAGATTTGATTAAGTTAATATAGGCAATTACATTACGCTAAAATAAGCTTTGTGCTTCTAACAAGTGGTTTCGACTTTCTGTTTGATCTGAATGGTATGTGGAAAAACTTGGTTTGCCACAGACTTGTCCCATCGCCTAGAATGCAACTCAATGTTTTTTCAAGCACCTCCATACTTGAAAAACCACAGAAAACTACTTTTTTAACAGGAAATTACCGAATATTTACGAAGGTATTTACAGTGTGTCTATTTGCAAGGGATTAGTAGTCTATTCCCTCAGGTAATTTTTCCTGACCTTTTTACAGAAGGAAAAAGTCACTGTAATCTTTACTGACATTGTCCATAATGATTACTGGCACTTTCAGAGAGGACTAAAATCACTGAGAAGCTCTGGCAATAATTACTTTACCCAACCTCTCCATGTTAAACTAATCCTGTCAGAATAGGGTTTAAGTGACATACTGTATTGTTTACAAGCTGTTTTATTGACGTCTTTCCCTGGTTGATAAACTGACTGAGTGATTTCAAAAGACATTTTGGTAAGGTGTACTGTTTCTTTCAACATGCCTGTGACGTTCATTCATGTTTATTTCTTGCTATGACTAGTAACGAGAAAAAGATGATCAGTTAAAGGAGCATTTCACGTAATTTCAACATCAATCTTTATTGAAAGTGGATCATGTAGTCGAAATGTAAAAGAATTTTTGAATTTGGTGCCCTCTTGACCGAGAAAAGACTGCATTTGAATGTAAGACAACAACTCCCACAATGCACCACATTGCACAGCTCCGCAAGGCACACCCACTAATCCAGAACAGCGCAAACATCAGAGAAATCATTCTTTCGTCTACAAGGCTAAGTTAGCTGCCACCAGAGTTTGAAATTCATTTCACATAAAATTTCTATTTAGTTGGCTCTGGAGAGCAGGAAGAGGCCGAGGGACATAAGCGGCATGAGGCCGGTGGCGTGAGTGATAATGAAAGACACCAGTGAGACGCACCGGTCTCGCATCTCTCACGGAGAAGCGGAAGCATAAAGGAGGAGCGACGACGGCAGATCGAGAGAGGAGGGTCTGCTGGCTTATACTTTTGTTTTGTATTTGTTTATTTTACTAATAAAATGTTTAAATCTTCGTTGGTTCCTGCCTCCTTCTTCTCACAACAGCAAACCCCGTTAACGTTACATAGGCAAACTCATTAGAGAATTACTACTCGTTTGTATTTCTTTCTATAAGGTGAATTACTGCATGATACGGGAATGTTCAGTCAGGCGAAATTAGGGTAGTTCACATCACAACACAAACGTCCATGTTCTCGTCTGATTCAGAGATTTCGTCCAGGAGAAATTGCCATCATTGAAATTCTCTGCAGCAGACGGACTTATCTGTGTCCGAAGCTCACTGCTACACAGGCATCAGCAGTCCGCCAGTTCGAGCCAGTCCAGGCTCCTCGACTCGCGACAGGCAGCCGCCTCCTGTTCCTCCATCAGCCTCAGCTGCTCTTCACTATATTGCGGCTCGAAAACATAGCCACGAACATCAGATTCGAGCAGAAGAATTTCAAAAATGTCCCAGACAATGTGACAAGTGTAAAAAATAAAAACAAAATAAAAATATTTTTAAATCCTCAACTGGCCCAAAAGCGAAGCGGCCCACTGGGAATTCTCCTGATTACCCATCCTGAGCCTGCCAAAAAGACATTCATTCCCCCCCCCTTTTTTTTGATAAAATAAGAGAATTTGAAAAGCAGAGACTTTAATAAATCGATATTGGTCGATACTGTCAATCTAGCCATAGCGTACACACAGTTCACTGCAGTTTTAACACGGAATTGACACTGACACAGTTGAAACATGCCATCGAAGCTGTGCTAAACAGCATTGCTATTTCGGTCACAAATTTTTAGTAGCTGAAATTTCGTTGTACCACTAGTTATTATGACTTCTCAACTTTTCAGTAGGACTTGAACGCACCATTTAATCTTCTGCATTCCATGAATAACTACAACAAAACATTTGTGAGGAGGGAACGAGTCAGATGCAAAAAAAAAAAACCTCCAAAAACATTACGTTATGGGTTGGTTTGTCAAAATTTGACATCACCTAAGACAGTACAACCCATTAAACAGACTGCACTTAATGCCCTCACAGCCTTGGTTTCATTTATGTCAAATTTACCATGATGTCTATCCTGACTAAAGTCCATTTGCAATGTTTTTTTGTTTTATGAGGTCTTGCCCTTCCTTGAAATTACCAAATGTTCTTTTTCACAGGACTAATATGAATAATATACGCAAAAATCTTGTAAAAAAGCACCATTGAATTGGCTTTGTAAGACTGGAAAAACCTGGTTGAAGAGACTGGTCTATGAGATGAAGGACCTTGCTGCAAATTAACATTTGAACATCTCACACATACACTTCTTCCCCGCATCCCCCACTCTTGCAGAGATCACCCAAATTCACATAAGAATCTATATGGTTTTAATTTGAACAACTATCATACAGTTATATACATGCGTTCAGTATTATTTGAAATGTCTACAAGTGCGACAGGTACAAGTGTTCTATTTCCAAATAAGAAAAGCAAAAGGTAATAAGGTTTTTAGGAGTTTATGGATAACTGGCACACAAAAGAATGTAGTCTCTAGTCATGGTACTACTTCCAAAAGATATAAATTCATGAATGCAAATTACCACTGTTAGCAAATGGTTAACTTCTACCCCCAGTAAGTCTGGGGGAGGGGTGAACACATTAAATTTCCACTGTAAACTTATGTTTACATATGAAATGAGGTCTGGCTATACAATGAAATGCAACTAGAGATCAGGGCTTTTTCTGTATCTCAGATCAGCCCAAGAATGCTGAGTCACCAAAACTCATGAATTTCATGTATTTCATAAATGTCAGACAGAACATGTGTGAGACCTTCACCTCTAATCGAATACTGCCATTAGATCGAATTAGACGGCCTTACAGCTTAAATAATTTCTTTAGAGAAGAAGCATCCCTCCTGTTATAAGAATGACATCCCCCCCCCATTTCTCAAATCTCTATTCATGAATCTGCACTCAAATCTTCATAATCCACAATGCAAGACAATTAGAGCTTGATGTCTCATAACCAATCAGAACATGGCCCTGTTCAATTACAGCTGTGAAGTCCTTTAAAACACATCAAGAGGAACGCACGCTGAGCTGATGAGGACGTGTTTGTGTCGTTCAAAGTCACACACACACACACACATACTGATGTTTGGGCCATGCCTTGGGCCTCTGCTGAGATGATCAGATGGAAAAAATGAGTTATTTCATCTTCAGCATGTAGAGAGTGATGTTGATGTGTCTGACATTTAATAGTGTCTTGGAAGCATTGATTCTCCCACAATACAGTCAGAAGCATCACTGAGCACACAACAATTCCAATAAAACTCTCTTGTTGGTTTCAACATACTTTCCAATTTCATTAAAGGAATATTCCAGGCTACTTTCGGTCTTGGTCCTTCCTTGGACAAAAATATAAAGCTTGTGCTTTTAATAAAACTGTAATTTGAATTATATGCGTTACCTAAGTTGTAAAGTTGTCTGAATCATCCTGTTGAGGTGGGACTACTTTTCCGGGTGGATGAACTTGTGGTCATGCATAAGTAATGAAACTGTGAGTGCAGTTTCTAACAGTTTCTCAGAATGGATTTTCTGCATACTGCATAGAGTATTATGTATTGTATACTGCATACTAATCTTTTTAAGTTTGTGAAACAGCAAACTGTATGCAACTGTCACATGACTTCACTTCGGTACATGTACTTCAGGGAGTGGATTCACTTTTTGCGATCAAATAAGGAGCCAATATTTTTCACAATGGAAGGACAATGGAAGGCAAATGAATGTTGAGCACATTGCATTGTGGGATACCAAAGAGAAAGTAACAATGTTTCATTTAAATTAAGAATCAAAAGTTTGTATTACATACTAAACTATGAGACTTTTTGCCTGGTTTTACTGTCAATGTACTATACATTCTTTTTTTCCCTTTTTTTTTACAGAGGAGTGCAGCAAAATTATTTGTGATAATCAACAGCAAGCCACAGTTGTCCTCAGAGGAAAGCCAGCACGTACCCATTTGAGTACATCTTTGTACTAGACATTACATGCTTTCATCACACATGCAGCGGTCGGTGGCAGTCCAGCACCACTGTAATTCTAGACTGTTAGTACTGTACCTTCAACACCCCCATGGTCAAAAGTCTCTGTAAGGCTGTGCTTTAAGTGATCTCAAATGCGTGCATTTCAAGTGTCTTTTCAATGCTGCATTGAAGTGTGTTCTCTTAAGATGACTGTGCTCTAAAACAAGCTTTTTAAATTCACCTTTAAATCACAATAGACAATTTACTTTTTGAAAGTTGCGTTCAGTAATATTGTGCTCATTAAAAAAAAGTTTTACACTGGCAGAAACGAACAGTACTTGCGAAACATGTTTTAAATGTACACTCACATGAGATATCATTAGCCTAACAAAATGGTTTTATTCTACATATGGTGACCAAATACTGTTAATTATCTCGCTAACCCTTTTATTATCAGATAACCTTAATGGAACAAATTAATCATGTGAATCTGCGAATAACACATTTAAAAAAGCAATAGGTAACTAACACTTGTTTTAGGGTAAAGTGATGTGCCAATTTAAGGCCAAGACAACCATGCAACATAAATAAAACTTGACCAACGTAACAGAAATTTCTTTTATATTGTGACTTATATCAGAAATGGATTACTGAAAAAAAGAAAAGAAATATAGCGCAGGGACGTTTAAGCAGACGAAATAATTAGATTATTATCCGGCATATATGTCACCAGAAAAGAAGTTTGAGCTATGATCTTTTAAATAAAAATGATGAGGTAAAAAAAAAAATGCATGGACAAATTGTTCTTAATAATATCATTAACACGCATTTAGAGATTTCCATTTTATGCTGACTATGCAGGCTTTTGTGTAATGTTGGATTGAATTGGATAACCCAACCAATAACCAAATAGCAATTTAGGTTTTAGCAGCATTCAGATCTGGCACTATTCTGGTATGTAACGTCTACTTTTCACAATCCAATCAAGTCCTTACAAATAAAATCAACTCCAATTCGTAATCCAATACATTTTTCCGCTTGAATATCCAGTTTCAATCGGAAATACGGATACTTACTGAAGTATAATGGGTTGCGAATGCCATTTTATGCAGACTTTACGCCAAGGAACTGAAGTTGTCCTCAAAAGACTCCAGCCAGTTTCCATCAGACTGTATATAATAACAGTTCCTTTAGCCAACGCTGAAATAGGGTTCATATTTTTTGATTATTTTCAGTGAACGCATTGAGTTTCAGTAATTGAGTAACTCTTTTTTGTGTGTGTGTTGTCATTATGCTCCAGGAGAAAAATTAGCTATCTGGAAATACAACTTTTGGTCCTGGGGAACATCATACTGCAGCTGAACTCATAACACCTCCCTGCACCTAATTATCTGGAGAACGTGGTGGTCTTGGCTCACATTTTGTGCTTTTATTCCAGTCAGTCACACACACACACATTCTCGCTCCCTTAAACACCCACACCCACACACCCTCCCTCACACACACACACATTAGAGTATCACCTCTGACAGATGGGCTGGCACTGAGCTCTTCCCAACCTGTTCCCTGTTGCAAATTGTGTGTTTACACGTGTTCCCATTTGTGTGTGTGTGTGTGTGTGTGTGTGCAGTGTGGTGATTATGTACATGCCTACTTGCGCGTAAAGGAAAGCAAACACACACACACTGTCTCAGCACACAAAAATGACCTTCACCATCAATGCTACATTAAATTATGCTTTAATATGTATAGTCACATGGCCCGTGAGAGTGGTTAAGCATAGCAGCTTTCATTATGCCATGAAATAATATTTGATGTTGCACTTTAATGCGAAGAGCAAGCCCTCTGTGAGTAATGAGAAAGATAGAGAGAGAGAAATTGGACATACCTGAGCCTCTCTTTGACACCACCTTCAGAGTCAGAGACACAGAGACACCGCAGAGAAGGAACAGCACTGGGTTGAGGGCTGTCATCTTCCTCTCCAGCCTGAAGGAGAGAGAGAAACCTGACATGTCATACTGGCAAAATACCATCAGCTACCCATGTACAGATTTGCATTTGCTTTTCTGCCAAACTCAGGATTTAAAGGTGAAGTGTGTAATTTTGTCAATGTTAAAAACCTAGTAGGCTGACTTCCTGAAGAGGATAAACACGGTGATGCTGTCAGACATTGCTCCGTTAGCTTGAGTGGCACGGCATTAACTTCTGAATTTAGGGCAGGACTACGAAATATAGATATTTTTCAAAGCTGTGCAATCTTCGATTTTTAACCGGAATGAAAGCGAGGCGGGGGATAGACATATAGTACATCTCTTCAGTGGCTTGTACTGTTTTTTAATGTGTTTTTGAATTGTTCTGCTGATGAAACTGCAAAAATATCTTTCCAAGAGATTTCAGTAGACGAAAAACCCAGACAGTATGATAGTACTGTGGAAAAAGTGGTCTTTATATGTTCATACCCGTCATGGTGCTGCTCTGAATAAGGTCTATAAAGGGTGAGTGAGAAACCTGTTAAAAATTCTGAAATGACTGAACCTTTTTTGGGTGACAAATCTGATGGAAAAAAAAAAATATATATATATATGTAAGCAATAAGGTACGAGAGGCTGTGCTGTATCGTGAATAAGTAACGGCTCAAGGGCATTGTTAGGCACGACGCGAAGCGGAGTGCCTGCAACCCCTTGAGCCGTTACTTATTCACGATACAGCACTTGCCTCGAGTATCTTATTGCTTTTATAAAACGGTTGCCACAGAATATCTAAGTAAAAAACAATGTTAGTGCAACTTTCTTTAAGTAATATCACTAAAAGCCTACATTCCGCTGGAAAAAATAGTCCCCGAGTGTGAACAGCAACAACGTTCCAATGTGTAAAATGCATGAAAGCTCAAATAAAAACAACATAGAACCGCAGTGTTGCGCAGCGATCAATAGAACCGTTGGGTGAAGCGGCTCGTAGCCGTGTTTTATCGTGAATAAAGCACAGCTCTTGACCAATCAGAATCAAGGATTCGAATAACCGTTTTATAAATATATATATATATTAAAGCTAGGGTATACGATTTCAAAGATTGTTAATTATTAATATCCTCGTTTATATGCTGGTTATGGTTATATAGTACAATCCTAACAATATTACTAGAAAAAAGAATGAAAAAAAATCCATTCACTCTATTGGCTGTACAGCCGCAGAGAAGTTGACCAATGTAAGCTGTGCGGCCGGATAGCTTACATTGGTCAACTGCTCTCATCCAATCACCAGTTCCACTTGAAACTCCGCCTGGCGCTCGCATCTCCAACCCAAACACACCCGACCCCGCCCCCCTCCTTACGCGAGCAAGTGCAGCTGACAGACAGTCTATATGGTAGCTAGCTAAGTAGCGTCATATCAGCACTGGATAAAGCATTGGATAAAAATATAAACGACAGCAGCAAGCGGCCCCTGCTTGCCCCTACTGTAAAGTTTGGACGAAAGAAAAAGTATGTGGAGGAAAGATAAAAAAAATGTGACGCTGGACTCTAATTAGGATAAATATAGGGTCCAACATTGACCGTTGGAGGAAGCTTCAGGGAGATCTGGCACTGAAAACCGACTGACACGGGCACGGCTGACTTTTTGTTGAGCAGGTAAACATTTATTTATACTTTTATGTTGTGACGTGTGTTACATAGCTTTTTATCAGTTTGACAACTTGCTCATGCTGCCGGTCGGCATTGGCAATGTTAGCTGTTTAGCATCTGCCGATCATGGGTCAAAGTAATTACATTTCTAAAAGTGCATGAATATATTTCAGTATGCCTAGCGGGTTTCTGTTCCAAGCCGATCGGAATTTGTAGTGTATACCGTAGTAAGTGATTAACATTCGTTACGTTTATATGCAGCCAATAACCGTTCAAAACCGGGATATTATTAGCTATAACCCGGTCGCGAACGGCAATGTAAACACCGGCAAAAACCCGAATATGCTCATATCCCAGATTTTAAAAACGGAGATATTATAGACTACCTGGGGAACCCCTTTTCTAATCCGAATTTTTGGTCATGTAAACGCATATCGGCATATCTCCATAGTGATCAGTATACCGGAAGTAAACATGGCGAGACCAGGCGAGACAGCACAGCCAACGCATTTTCATCCTTTAGCATCACATAGAACGCTATATGACAAAACGGCGCTATACTACGCACATGGCACCTGTTATTGTTAATATAACATGTGCTGTGATGGGTAGGTTTAGGTGTGGGTTAGGGTAAGGTAGTCTCATATTACGCTAAAGGATTAATGACGCCTTGGGTTTGCGTGTTATATTAATGATAAAGGGTGCCATGTGCATAGTATTCTGACTTTATATCTCGCAATTCTGACTTTACATCTCGCAATTCTGACTTTATTTTGCGAGATGTTAAGTCAGAATTGCGTGTTATAAAGTCAGAATTGCGAGATATAAAGTCGCAATTGTGTGTTATAAAGTCAGAATTGCGAGATATAAAGTCGCAATTGTGTGTTATAAAGTCAGAAATGCATGATTTAATATTGTGAGATATAAACTATTCTGAGGGGGAAAAGGTTAGTCTTTTTTTGCCCTTAGAATTAGCCTGATAACTTGCCTGAGAAAAGATGTCAGAATTTCGATATATAAACTCGCAATTATGTGTTATATATTTATGATTGGCTGAGTGTTGTAAAATACTCTATAAACCTCTCATTCCATAAGCATTACAGTGCCACTGCATCTTTGTGTTGCTTGTCAGCCCTTCTGCTGAACATTTCTGAAGAACAACTGTACATAGCTTGGCGTAAGAATTATTATTATTTATAAATAAATATTTACAGTTTTGTCGCTTGCTCTGTTTATTGTATGAAACCTCTCTAGGTACAACTGTTTCCGGTCTTCATCGTGCCTAACAATGTCTCTTATTTCAAAAGCACTGTAAACCAAACCAAAGTCTTGGGGCTTATTGCTTTAAAACACCACTCAGAATACCTTGGCAACCACATAGCAACATCTCAAAAGAACACTCAAAATAGCAACCACCCACAACCCATTTTATTCAGAAATGTACAAATCTAGTTGTTCATACTGACCACATAGTATCACTCAGAATACCCCAGTAACAAGAACCTTTTAATAAAATGATTGATTTTAACACACTCAGAACACCTTAACAACCGTCGACCACCCCCCATACTGTATTCAGTAATTGTAAATATTTTTATTGATGACAACTACTTATTTACTATTTTTGCTATTTTTGAAAATTAGTTGTTCATACTGCTAGTGTTGTCACAATACTGGAATTTCTAACTTTTTTCCTACAGCACAATTTTCTATACCACACAGAGGAAAAATTGCCACATTTAGGGCATTCAGTTTGAACAGTATTATTTTTTATCTACTAAAACTATTTCGTAGTCCTGATAGCTCTGGGAGAATTATACTATATATTATTTTTTATCAAATATAATAATATCTTTATTATTATTTATAAGACATAAATGTATTACTATTGTAATACAACTGCACTGTAAAATTACATTTAAAAATGTATATTTCATGAATGTATATATTAATAATTTATAAAAAAAAATTAAATATCAAAATTTCTGAACATAATGAAAATGGCAAATGGGTTCCATGCATGTACACTTTTACGTTCTCTCTTTCTACTCTACAGCAAAAATCTGGAAAATGTCATTTCCCTGGAATCCAGACATTTCTTTTTATTTCCTGCATATATATGTATATGCATGAGACAAAGCTATAAGAGAGATGCAATCTTTAAGCATTTCTTTCATGGTCAAATCATATTAAAGTATGACTTTTTCATATTTTATCTGATTTCTGTGCCTTCCCACGAAGCCACTCAATCACCTGAGTTCTGTGTTCATATCTGAAATCTATTTTAATCTCCGTTTGCTGTCTGTGCACGACGTCCACACAATTCCCCCATCTGAGCGAAGCTATAGTAGCCTGAAAACAGGTGGAACCCAAACCATTTCCATAATGGAATAAACACATTTCTTTCTGCATGAGTTTCAAAATCTTAAATGTTTGAGCAATGTAGGACATACAAGATTATTAAAAAGAACTCTGGGTGGGAAACTTTTTAATAGAATTAATTAAACTTGTTAATTAATCAAAGAGGCCAGAAATAAAAAAAGAGCAAAAAAGTAATTTAGTGATTTAGTGTATCCATGTCTCTTAAAGTGCAAGAACAAATGATGTGAGCAATCAAAGAGGGCAACAAGAAATCTGATATCTGTATATTGAACCCAAATTTGACTGAAATATTAATTAATAAAGAGGCACTGAGTATACTGCTTGGATTCTAAGGCATTACATATATCACCATTTAACTTTTTGAAATGAATAGCCCGACAAATACATTATTCAAAGCACAAGTACTACAAGTATGTGTCAACCAACCACCCATAATCGCCTGTGTTTATAGTTTTATTTGAGGTCTCCTGCTGACAAAGCACCTTAACATAGTTTCAGGTTCGTATTTTATTTCACAACCCTGTCACATGACTCCCCCATAATGCACTGCTTCTGTCACTTTAACGCAGACCTCTAAATTACTCCCTGCAGCTATATGGTTTTCTTGGATTTCTATCCAAGGCTTGTTATATCAAATCAAATAACACCTATATTCCCTTTTTCCTCAAATAATTAATGTAAACTTAATAAGTGTGTGCAAACCCTTCCTCTTCATCCGTAATTATCTTACAATAACATTCTACTGATGATGAATTGCATGCCAAATTCAGACACTGGAAGGCCTAAATCCCATCAGGAACAGTAGCATTTGAGAGGTTAATAGACTTTATTTTGTGTGTGTGTGGGAGTGTTTGTGTTTCTGTGTGTGTCTGCGTTAAAAAGGCAAAGGGGCGACAGAGAGAGAGTGCTCTTGTGATCTCTTTAAAGGGCTTATCATCCCTCTCCCACACATAATCTTAGTGTTTTGAAAGAGGAGAGAGAGAGAGAGAGAGAGAGAGAGAGAGAGAGAGAGAGAGAGAGAGAGAAATGAGAGAAGGTAGAAAATAAAGATTTCACATTTTCACAGCCACCAGTTAATGTGTATGACATCACCTATTACTGCTTTAATTAAAGGGGTAGTTCACCCCCCGTCAAAAAAAAAAAAAAAAAAAAAAACTCTCATCATTTACTCACCCTAATTCTGTTCCAAACCCAAATGACTTAACTTTCTTTCCTCTGTGGAACAAAGAGTACATTTTATAGGACTAGTTTGAATCAGACCCATTTCGGCAATTACTCACTGAAAATCTTGACATCCTCCCTTGGGGTGTTTATGAGAAAGGTAGCGATTTCTAAATCATGAACAGATTGTTATTTTCAATGAATTGGTTGATCCAGTTAAAACGGAAGAAAAAAGCAAAGAAAATCAATGTGAAAAAAAAAAGAAAAAAGAAAATCAATGTGAATAATTAATTCACAAATCTGATGTGTTTTTTGAGTTCAATTCACTGAAAATAATCAGTAAACTATGACTTAAATTTCAGGGTGTTCCTTAGAAGTCATTGCATGATTTTGAATAGTACATATGGGCTAATTTTTATGTGATATTTATTTGATAATTTATTATACTTTATCAATTTTAAAGCTTAAAAGTTACAACAAAATTTAATAGGAAGCTTATCATTTCAGAAAAGAGCAACGCGTATAAAATAAAGACAGGGTGTCCCGGGGTTTTAAAAGTATTAAAAAGTGATAAATAAAAATTGTCAAATTTAAGGCCATTAAAAGTGTTAAATGTAGTCTGAGAGGTATTATTTTTTAAAAAAAAATAGTTTTTTTTTTCAGACTATCAGGTGTCCTATTCTGTGTTTGCGTTAGTCCGTTTAAATATGGGCTTTAGCTTATCTGGGCACAATTTCCTATTTTTTCCCTATTATTTTTTCCCTATTATTTCCCTATTTTCCCTATTAAAAGTATTTGTTTTAATCACATTTTCTCAGTTTCCCTATTAAATCCAGTCACGCAGCAGATCTTTTGCCACTCAGTCAGGCTGAGGGGGGTTGTTCTGGCGGGAAAGTGATGTCAATGCATTCCCTCTATTGTTTGGTGTGTAAAAAAAAACCATCAATGTCAACTGGATGGGAGCTAATGTCGCTGCAATCCACTAAACACAAAAATGAATAGATTTAGAGCACGCATTCCATTTTTATATGTTATAAATGTCAAAATCTGTGTAAATAATACAAAGCTCACTGCATTTAACACTTAATTCAGTGTCGTGATGGTTTTAAAAAAAATTCTGAAGGTAGTAAAAAAGGTATTAAAAAGTAGTAAATTTAACTTAAGAAATACTGTATATACCCTGAAAGAATAAAAATGACTAACTATTTCTTTAAATGTTATAAAATAAAATATGACCAACCCAACCTCATGGGATAATGTAAATATTTTACAAAGTGTCGATTTTGTATGTGAAAATTTATGATTTTTAGAAAAATAAAGCATAAAAGTCCACCAATCACCCCACCCCTAAACAGAAGGTCTAAGATCTTAAAAAAGGACAAAAGGTTAGGTTGTTGTAGGTGGTTTCCAGAGCGTTGCTATGAGACATATTGGGATGTGTGAAGTTAATCTAGTTGCTTAGAAATGTAACAGCATGCCTTTTCTCAACAAGCCACATGATTCGAGGTACAAACAAAGAGTGTAGGATGAGTAATGTGTCATATTTTAAGCCTTAGGGTTAAGGATTTTTTTAAAAAGTACTTGAAACTGCTTACGGTAACTTAGAAAATAACACTAATCACCAGGATTCATACACCTGTTAATCGCGGTCACATAATAATTTTCTAGATTGAACACTTTTAAGATCAAATCAGTCCATACGGGCAGTGCCTTTTTTCCAGTCACAATTGGCAATTCAATCACCGTCCAGTTAGAGGCAACAAAGAAGGTCTTCCTCATTTCTCATTGGACCTAATATCCACATACACATGTACGGTCGCTCACAGGACAGGCGTGTGGCGGCGGGCCCAGCTGTGAATGATTGATGTGGTGATTTTATGATTTAATCCAATTTAAACTCTCCACATCTCCAGGCCTGACAGTCAACACATTTACCATGCGGTAAATATAACAGTGCCCCTGGAGGTAGAGTGCTGCGTTATGAACAGATACACACCGTTAAAAACCCGCACACACACACTTACGAGACAGTAGAAAACGAATGATTCAAGGGCAACCTGAGCCGCATCTATATTCAGCCATTACATATATGACAGTTCACAAGAGAGCCCAATAAACATGCATGCATGTGTGTAATTGCGTTACTGTAGGTGTGGGCTGGGGGTCTTTGTGGACTACATTATTTATTGTGGCAGTTCCAGCCTTCTCGTGCCAGGCAAATATCAGTGTAGAATTCGAACAAGCTCAGGGGCATCAAGTGTGTGTGTGTGTATGTGTGAGTGAATGCAAAAGCAGGAAATGAGAAACAATACATATAGACTCTTGAAAGATTTTTTTTTATGACATGGACTTGTTAGTGCACATGCAACCTTGACTACAGGTGCTCTATCCTGACCATATACATCACAGTCATGAAAAAGTCGTTCTGTGCCCTTAACATGAAATGAAATTCAGAATATTGATCATGTGTGTGTGTGTCTGTGTGTGTGTGTGTAAAGGAGCTTGCATACACTTCACACTTTACTGATCGGCCCCGGCTAACAAGGGACCCCTGAGTACTCTTCCATGCTCTGCGCTGCTGATGGTGATTAATTATTAAGTATTACTGCTTTCCTACACCACCTCCAGACACAGCACCACTAATCCCCTTACCAGACACACTCATTCTCAGTCAGGAGTCAAAAAGAGAAAGACAAGATAATAGGTGGTCAAAGGGCTAGGAAAGATAATGGATAGCAATGGGAGAGAAGAAAAGAGCAATGTGCAGGAAACTTGAGGTTTTCACTTTAAATTAAGTCTGACATGACTTTACACAATGAAAGGTTTAGATGTCAGCAGTGTTCACATTTCTTCTGACTTTTTCACTTGTTTTTGATGCTTAATAAATATTGCCGATTCAACTTATTTGAGCAAAAGCATTGTGAGGTTTGAAGGCCGTTACTCTCACGTTGGCTACACAAGAATATAATGATATTTATAGGATGATTTTTATAATCACTAAAGATTTTTCTATGACTGAGATTTAATTGACTTCCATGAGATTTCCAGGCCTGGAAATCAGCAATTTCCAATTCTCTGGGTTTCCATGACTGGGAAACCAGCCACTGGCACATCATGAATGGATAAATTAGTCAAATTAGCTATTTATGCAAGAGCCAAACTATCTCCCAATGCATGAAAAACTATATACACATGAGCATGAATATATATTAGTTCACAACATGAATGATACTAAAAAAATTAAAAATAAATATATATATACAGTTATATATACAGTATGTACAAGCCAGGGATTAGAAACATTGTTTTTCATTTCAGAGCAGAAACAGTATTTTTATATTCTGGCTCAGGCAATCCACTGCTTTATTTCTGAATGCTAAGTAGTTAGAAGAATATCAACGAATGGTATAAGAATGCTAACATTCTAGAGTATAGGCTGTGCTAAAAAAGCTTAAACTGTAACAATGATACAAAATAAACAACAACTGAAATTATTTAAAAACAGATGCAGTGACCTAAACATGTTATTTGTGCATTTAATTATGTAGGCCTCATTTTTGTACAAATGTGTGTGTGTGTGTTGAGTGTAGGGGGGATATAGCACAATTGTTTTCATTTAAATTCACTGGACTGTTTCTAATCACTTGTGCACATAAACAAAAAAGACTGAGACAAGTTGTGTCAAAAAAACAGTGAGCCATGGGGCCATTGCAATTTGTATGTTAATTATCAGTTTCAATCAATACATTCTGGTTTACTGTTTGTCTTAATTTACAATTGAGAATACTATTGGCTGAACCGTTTCCGCCTCCTGCTTCTCAGACTTGTCTGTTGAAAAAGACCCTAGTTATCTCATAAGTATTCCCTTTTGAGTTTCAGAAGAGACATTCAACTGCGTCTCAAAAATCTGCTAAGTTATTGGAATGAAACATCAGAGATTTCAATACAAACTCTATTTTCTCATCAAATTCTGGCCAAATTATCTGAGGTGCGTCATCCATTTTAATACTAAATCTCTGTACTATTACAGTATGTTAACAATTGTCTCTCTTGTCTGGTTTTTATTTTCCTTTCTTTGAAATGAAGTTTTAGATTGAATGAAAAATAACAGAAAGTTTTCAGTTATTTTTCATTAAGCTTCCAGAGTTCAAAAAAAGAAGCTGAGCATATACATGTTATAATATAGTGATGCTCATAAAGCCTGTTTGAATGAACCTCATGTGAAAACAATGAAATTGAAAAGAAAGGGAGACAATTGCTTCTGAAATCATTTAAGGCATCAGGAATTATCAACAAGAAAGCCTCACAAGGGCAGAAAATCCAATAATGTTGAGCAGTACACTTTTTAAAATGATACTAGAATGTACAGATCATTGTAAGAGGCATTACTCACCAAAATGATACTCCAGTGCCCAAACCAATTCAATTTCAAAAGGCCTATAACAGTATGTTACATTTTTAACACAATTCCCAATCCCCAATCAAATCTTGGCCTAATAACGCAACTCCAAACAAAATACTGGAATGATTTCTGTTACAAGAGGACATTTTTGAAGCTAAAAGAGCTAAAAGATGTTACCTATTCATAATAGACTGTGTTTGAGTTTAATGTGGATTCAAATTCCAAAAATTGCTTTGTTCAAAAGTTACTGCAATTACAGTATCAATATTAAAGACGTTGATTTACTTTAAATATTATATATATATATATATATATATATATATATATATATATATATATATATATATATATATATATATATATATATATATATATATATACATACACATATATACATATATATACACACTACACTTGATGTGAAACCGCAGTGTGTTACAAACTTGCAGTTCATCAAGTAATCAGCTGCCTGTCCCCACCCACTATACCTTAAATGGGTCATTTAATGTCATTTTCAAGTTAATTTGATTCTTTTAGGGTCTAAATGAAAAGTTTGTAATATACTTTAATTCAAAATTCTCATTAGTATTGTAAGAAAACACTAATTTTACCTTGTCAAAAACAGCTCTGTTTTTAGCACGCCGTGTCAGTGCATATGCCTTTAATGAGCTTCGCACACTCTGCCCCCTGTTCCGTTTTGACACAACGCACGTGGAGTGTTGCCTTGACAACAGTTGAGGGTATATTTTGGAGAAAAAAATGGCAGCGGGAGTCTCTGAGGATACATCTGTGCAACAGTATCAGTTTGAACCGGAGTCAGACCCAGAACAAGATGACGGCCCAAAGAAGTTCGACAATTAAGACTCGAAAAGAACGTTTCTGAATGGTTGGTTAAAGGGATAGTTCACTTTGAAATAATTTTTTGATATGTTTTAGCTTACCTCAAGGGCATCTAAGATGTAGGTGTCTTTGTTTCCACAGTATTTTCAATTTTTATATTTTTCTGGTCAAACCGTTGTTGTCTATCAGTCATATAAGGGGGTCCTACCCTCGGTTCACCTCATAGAGCATGCACAGAGAAGTCAAAGTTCAAACATGATTGAATGACTTATAAATTTAAGTACACATTGATGGCCTAAGACACAAAACGAGTGGTTTGTGTGAGAAAACGAAAAGTATTTATATCAATTTTACCTTGTGTAACCACAGCCATGTCCAACTGATCTCACACGGTCAGTTTCTCGTTTTCTTTTCCTTGACTCTTTCGAGCCTGTGGTCAAATGACAGTCGTAAAGCAACACATTCTCATCCCAAGACGTCATCTAACTGACCATACGTCAACATCCGACGTTTTAGGGTACCCTTTAACGTCAGTTAGATGACGATCCTAGGGCGTAACTGACGCTTTACCTTTAGCGTAGGTTGGATGATGCGGGTAGGTTTAGGTCTGGGGTAGGGTTAGGATTAGATAGCATCATCTAACTGACATTAAAGGGTACCCTAAAACGTCGGATGTTGACGTATGGTAAAAAGCGTGAGTTAGGTGACGTCTTGGGATTAGAACGGGCTGTGTAAAGCGATATGTTCTCCAGGCATTCTCCAGGTCACATGGCCTGGCCAAAGACGGTCCGTCTTCTCCAAACTTACATAGGTGGTATTTCAAGAGGGCAGCCCCGCTCGGAGCATTGATAGTGTCAAGCGCTGTATATTGGCCTGAGGAATCATTTAATCTCATATGCATCAACTCTTTTGGTCAAAACTTACACGGTGTGCTTTTAATTATTTTGTTTTCACGCAACTGTAAAAGTGTGATTCGTATGGCAAAAATGTTTTCAGCTCTCCTTAGCCTATGTCTTCATCTTGCTCGGATTACTGCTGCCATTTCACCAGAAGTCATGTACCAGGAAACCCGCTTTCACCGGCTTTCAGAGGCACGCTTTCACCGATACATAACTATAATATCGGGGTAACGCTTCCTTTTACAGTCCAGTTACCCGTGTAAATACCATGTACTTATTTTAGTAACTGCAATTACTGAGTAATAACTAGTACTAACCCTGAACCTACCCCTAAACCTAACCCTGTTCCATGTACTTACCTTATAATAGCCAGTACTTTCTAGGTAAGTACACTGTAAGTACACTGTAAGTACTGTACTGTAAAAGGAAGCGGTACCAATATCGGAATATATAATTAGGCGCAGTTTATGCTTCCCCAACCGTATCTCTTATGCGACACTCCCACTTTCCCCTTGACCATCCCATGAATGCATATGCATGACACGAAGAGGGGCATTTTGCCATTTACAGTTCCTGTGACAGGCAGTCTGCGTCCGTTCGTACATACCTCGCCATGGTTTTATGCACACTTTGCGAAAAACAAATACGTTCAAAAGCGTTAGTAGGCCTACATCTTTCCCTGAGGGGTCTGAGAACACATTGGAAATCTAGGATTTTTTAAAAGATTGAATAATAAATGTAAGATTCTGCAATATTTATAGGTTGCTAATGAGCAAATATGCCAAATTGACTATGTGAATTTTTTTCTACAAAAGGTAAAATGTTCTTGCATTTTAGGCACAAGATGTTCTTTGGATAATTCTCAAATCATGCTGGAGAACATGATCATCAGGTTTTACAAAATCTTGTGGCGTTCATGCCAGCTCAAGTGCTGCTGTCATTAAAGCAAAAAGAGGACAAATCAAACACTAAGACATTCTGCATGTCATTAATTTTTCAATTATAATTTTCCATCAAAATGCTATTCTAATGTAATTTGAAATGAAAAGTTTTGCGTTGAATTATCACTAGTGGTCTAAGACTTCAGAACCCCACTGTACAGTGTTTAAATGTGTCTTTTTCTCTGTTTTCCTCTGGGAAATTAGTATTCTAGCTCATTCCAAATCTTCATCCTGACCAATGCTTTCAGAATTACCATGACTGTCATTATGGGACTACTTTTCTAACTGATGACTAGGTTCCTGACTCACTTTCACTAATGTAAATGACTGCACCATCTCATTTACAAGGAGAGAACTGAAAACTGAGGCAGATTCTCAATTCCATCAAATGTTGTCAGCCCTAGAATCCATTGCATTTGTCATAAGCTTATACTTCAAGGTTAAATGTCGAGAGAGAAGCAAAAATGAGGCTTCTCTAAAATTGAGGCCACCGTAAATAACTTGAATAAAATCGAGAAACTTTGAAGCCATAAACATCAGGTGTGGAATTTGACTGTCTGTCTGAAATCAATAATGAATAAATGAACATCTAGAGCTATTTTATGAGTAAAATCAGTGTAGAAAGTGCTGTAAAAGCCAAATACTCTCGTTGTACTGCAAACGCCCCGTTACCATCATATAATATGAGACTAAATTGAGTCTACACAAACACACACTCATAGGGATTCACACACTGCAGGTTTAGTACTATTCTGAGGGAATCAGTGAGGATTCTGACAGTTTGACAGTCCTAAGGGAGAGAGAAAGTGACAGTAATAGAGAGGGAGAGAGCTAGAAAAAAAAAAAAAACAAGGAAAGATTACATGTCAGACTTCATCAGCAACAGGAAAACTAGCAGTAAATGAGCTTGTGTGCAAGCATCAATGTGAGCTGACTTGCATATTCTGCGTACACAAATATATTAACTCATTGTACTTATTTATTTGTGTGCACATGGCATTTGTACGTCCTTCAAATTGAAATTCCCTACATGAGTTATGCAAATATGGGATGCGAAAGCTCTGATGCGTGACGCATCACCTCCACAGATGCACTCCAAATGGAAAGCACACCATCAAGGTCAGGAAACCACAATGGAAATCCCAAAAACCCAACAACTTCTCATCAACCCAAATCAATACATTCTCTTATCGAATTACTAATCGATTGCTATTCTTTTGAGACCCGATGAATCAGCATGGACAGCAGGTCCAAAAACATCAAGTGCTGACAAGAGCCCTCAACCTAAAGGATTCCAATAGAAGCCATTACCGGCAAGACAATATAGAATGAGCTTATTGTTTCAATCATCTTGCAATCCACCTGAGTATCCTTTACTTGCTTCCTCATTCGCTGTGCTTGACTTTAATGGCCTGAGAGCTCAAACTGTTTTATAATGAGGGCTTTCCCACAGCATACTCTCCTCATTATGCACACATACACACACCGAGAGATAGCGAGAGGCTTCTTATTGATATTGTGCCCAGTAAAGTGGTCCCTAAGAAACTGGAAGGGGGGTCTCAAGAGTGTGTTTTATTCACTGGGAAAACAATACAACTATATTTCATACATGTAAACACTCACACGCACAAAGGAAACCTATGAACTTCCAAAGTTAACCATATCCAAGATTTTTGGTCATTTAATGGCAACGATTGGCTCTGCCAACATTCTCCAATCCTAACTGCATTTAAAAGCACAAACAGTATTAGAACTGCAATACAGAGTTCAATTTGAGTGTGTTCACCGATGCATGGTTTAAATTACATATGCATGCTTTGTCAGAATGCCACAGATGTGAATTTTAGCTTCCCACAGGTCAGGGGCATCAATGAGTGTTTTTGTCATTTTACTGATACGCGAGTTGACCTGCTGATGTTTCAAGGCAGAGAAGGTTCTGACAGATGTGTTGTAGTTCATTGAAAGAGGGAGCTGTTCTTTCAGCACCACTCACAGTCAAATGGCCACATCACATCAAAGTACATTTTAACATATTGGTTCTTGTGCAGATTCTTCTTCACAGATTTTATTGACAAGTGGCTAACTAATGCCCCTGGCCATTCAGTATAAGCCCATGACAGAACATGCCTTGTTTATTAATAGGCCATCCAAACGCCGCTGGTGATGGCATGCTCCATTGCCAGATCTCTTTGGAAACTTAAGTAGGGAAGTGTGTGTGGGTCCATCTTCAAATGCACCCTAGGCAAAAAGAACTCCACCATGGGACTATATGCATTCTTTATAACCACACATACTGACACAATAAACCCGGTCTGTGCCCCATGCCGCATTCAAAGTGAGTGACAGTTCCTTTAAGAGGAGTCAATGGTGTTGTCAAAGACAATTTTCCCTAGCATTTCATCTGTGTATTCTGGTTACTCATTTTCAAAAATAACCTGAAGTAATCATTAGCATTAGGAGATTGGCTTGTTTATGCTGATAATGCATCAAACAGAGGAAGTCCACATGTTCGATTGAGAAATTTTAATGGCTGCACGAGGTAAAAGAGGCCAATATGAGTTTATGAATATGCATCCATGACGAGCATTATGCACATGCCTTGGGTGTGTTCTCACATCATGACTCTTGGATTGTAACAGCAACACTAGGCCAGCCAAAAGGGTTTTCACGCTATGCTTAACTGGGTTATGGACAATTTTAACCCTGGATTAAGTCTTAACTTTCACACTTATTTCCAAAGAGGGTTAGCAAGACTTTTAACCCTGGGTTATGAAGCCCTGCTTTAGGCTTTTGCAGTGCTAATGCGTAATACATACAGTAAGAAATGATGCAGAAATAGTACAGTGAGATGTTTAGCAACATGACAAATTATAAACGAACAGAGCTTATCTCATTAAGTATACATGAGCTTTGTGTCTCACAAACTTTCACGTTGTTTTTCCCTCAGAGAGACTAATGAAGAACTGTGACAAAGCGCGTTAACCGGAGATTTTTATAAGTCTTAAGTTTTATAAGGCTTAAGACAACCAGAGATAAATCTACGTGGCAACATTTAAACAAGCAGTTATCAATGTTTGTCCAATCAGTGTAATAAATATGCAAATACATTAACTCGTCTTATACAAATGTGCAGTGTGAAATAAGCCCGGATAAAGTTACATAATATCAAGATTTATCCTGGGTTAAAAATTTCAAGCATGGGAAGCTCAATAATGCGGTATTGAGACCACTCCGGAGAGTTTAACATAAGTCAACCAATAATTAGATAAACAATTGCTTGCCTCATTAAATATTAGCATAATGTCAAACGCATTCTCATCCTTTATCGTCATATAGAACGCTATACGACAAAACGCCGCTATACTACGCACATGGCACCCGTTATCGTTAATATAACACACGCTTTGATGGGTAGGTTTAGGTGTGGGGTAAGGTAGTCTCATATTACGCTAAAGGATTTATGACGCGTTGGGTTCACGTGTTATATTAACGATAAAGGGCGCCATGTGCGTAGTATAGCGCCGTTTTGTCACATAGCGTTCTATGTGACGCTAAAGGATGAGAACGGGCTGGTAAGGGAATTGTTGAAAATTTTAAAAAAAAGTCACTCTAACACGTTAAAAGGTTAGTTCACCCAAAAATGAAAATTAAGTCATTAATTACGCACCCCCATGCTGTACCAACCCCGTAAGACCTTCGTTCGTCTTCGGAACACAAATGAAGATATTTTTGATTAAATTTGAGAGGTGGATCACTGCTACATAGGCTGCCTATAGGGGATCGAAACTTGACGGCCCAGAAAGCCATCGAAGAAAATGTTTAAATATTCCATGTGACAACAGTGGCTCAACTATAAGTTTATCAAGCAACACGAATACTTTGTGTGCGGAAATAAAGGTTTCCACGACGCATGCGCGAGAACTGAACTGAAGTTGTTGATGAAGATAGCAATTCTCGCGCACACGTCGTAGAAATCTCTTGAACTCTCTTAATTAATGACTTAATTTTCATTTTTTGGGTGAACTAACCCTTTAACCAGAATGAGGTAGAGCCTAATATTTCATTGGTGTGAAAAGTTAATACACGACAGGTCGCGTGCAGTAGGCCTAGGCCTATTTGTCCATTGCATGTGATTGATCTCATAAAAGTGTGAAACTAATTAACCACACTACCCAGAGATCACGGCAGTGATTGAGCTATGGAAAACCGTAAACAAGGTAACCCATCAGCAGGGTTTAAGTTAACCCAGGAAAAAAATGACCCTGGGTTTACAATTTCAAGTGTGAAAAGCCCATGAGAGGTCTAATGTGTACCAGCCGTGTCGGCACAGATTCTCATGCGCACGCTCTCTCGCTCACTCTCTTGCAGACTGTGATCAGACGCCACTGCAGTGTGTGTGAGAGAGTGAGTGTGTGTGTGTGTGTGTGTGTGTGTGTAAGAGAGCGAGAGAGAGAGATTGTGTGTGTGTGTGTCTGTTCTGTCCGCAAACACTCCCGCAAACACCGCCTTTAAACAAGCCATTTCAAACCGTATTTTAAGCGCGTGAAAAGACCGCGGCTCATATTGAGATTTTAACCGATTCACATTTGAAATTCTGCTTAAAATGCGAAGAATAAATGTGTAGGTTATAGCCCTAAAAAAGTAGCTAGAACTTGTAGAACAATTAAAATGTTTTCCCCCCAATATTTTCATGTCAGGTAGTTCTGCCCTCAATTCGAATGCTCTACTTAAATTGTTTATAAATGATCATTAATCTCAATGAAGATTCTTAATAGAGTCGCATTACTGTAATACAGTAGCCTAATAAGCTATACATCTTGTTCAGCCATTGATTTAGAAAAATAAGTAGGCTAAATTAAAAGCAGGGCAGCAAAAACTACTTTACTTTTATATAATTACTTACAGCTATACACATAATCATGTTTTCACAGTACTAATAATGGAGGGAGGGGGTCGATTGAATGCTGAATAGTCGTGAAATACCGTCACAATTACATCCTAATGATGCAAAACACGGCTTGCTGTCTTTCACAAAACAGTATGTTCCATTTATCTTTTAAATGAAGTCAAAATCCGGACGTATTGTTGACAGGTTCCATTCTACAATTTAAGCTCAATGAAATTGAACTATTATTTAAGCGTAAAACTCCAAATTTACATGATTCCGATTTGTTCTAAAGGTTTGATTAGGCATCTTCACGAGCAAATCAACTAGCCACCCCCGCATCACCAAAAACCTCTCCACTTCAAACTTCGCATGGGTAACTAAAACAGAGCGCGAGCTTACCGTCAGCCAACGTCCAAAAATTGATCCGCGGTCAGTCAATAAGACACTTGTAAACGGAATGAACGCGCATCACGATGAATGAGGAAGCTGACCAAATCATCCATCCGAGCAGAGAAATTCACCAGCTGATAGTTTATTCCAATGTAGACGCTGCCTTAAGGAGAATATTTAGGTTTTCCAGAGGTCTCTATGACTTCATAATGCATTAAGAACTCAAAGGTGCTGAAGAGGGACCCATGACCGCGCGCCCTCGTCCAGCGGACAGTCGGCCAGTCCTGCGCATTCCGTGGCGCGCCGTGCGCTTGTCGGTCAGAGGGATGATTTGAGATGTCTCAGGTATCCGGCAGCGAAAGCTCCTGTGGGGGTTTCCTCTTCAAGACGCGCAGTGTGCGCCCGCTGCTGTGGGAGACCTCTCCATGGTCCTAAAGTCCACCTCAAAACCAAGAATGCAGGCGTGCGCAACGACTGTGTTGGGCTGCATGTATTAGGAACATCCTTAGTTAAAGGAATAGCTCACCCCTAAAAATAAACATTCTGTCATCATTTACTTACCCTCGTTTCGCTCGAAAACTTCACAACTTACTTTCTACTGCAGAAAACAAAAGGCAGAATTTCTACTGCTTTCTTCTGGCACAATGAAAGCATGTCGCTATATTCAGACTAATGAATTTCCAGCTGACAAAAAAGCTGACCAAAAGCACCATAAGTTCCATAAAAATAGCCCATGTCTAGTGCATTATAAGTCTTCTGAAGTCATATTTTACTTTTGTGCAAAGGATACTTTAGCCTTTATTCACTGAAAATATTACCCTCTTATAAGTAAGCAATAAGGTTCGAGAGGCTGTGCTGTATCGTGAATAAGTAGCGGCTCAAGGGCGTTGTAAGGCACGACACGAAGCGGAGTGCCTGCAATCCCTTAAGCCGTTACTTATTCACGATACAGCACTTGCCTCGAGTATCTTATTGCTTTTGTAAAACGGTTGCCACACAATATTTAAGTAAAAAACAATTTTAGTGCAACTTTCTTGAAGTAAAATCACTACCTTCCGCTGGAAAAAATAGTCCCCGAGTGTGAACAGCAACAACGTTCCAGTGTGTAAAATGCATGAAAGCTCAAATAAAAACAACATAGAACCGCAGTGTTGCGCAGCGATCAATAGAACCGTTGGGTGAAGCGGTCGTAGCCGTGTTTTATCGTGAATAAAGCACAGCTCTTGACCAATCAGAATCAAGGATTCGAACTAACCGTTTTATAATGATCTATAATATCTGTAATGATCACTATAATATTACCCTCACCTTAACATGTCATTAAAGCAATATGGTGTTTAAGCTGGAGCTCATGTGAGAGAAAATTGTAATTATGTAAATGTGATTATGATTATACATATTACCACATATACATATATTACCACAAACACATGTATTATGCGAAAACAAAACCGAAATATTGGAGTGAACATGTCTGACCGAGTTTTGCTGCTTCCTTAACCTGATCCTATGAGTGCAACCAAGGGGGACACAATCACAACTATCACCTTGCCAGCCTTTGGCCTCCCCACCTTCTCGCTGACGATCAGTAATAGTTGATAGAATAAACTTTTCCCAAAACCTGTCGGGAGTAGGGCCACAACACCACCTCCATTCAAAATGTTTAACAAACACTCTTCTTGTTCGGGCTACAGTTTGCAAATGCCAGGAATATTCTCCACAACAGAACGAATTGCATCCCGTGTCTCCATATCCGTGGCCGTTTTCATTTTCCCTAACCTAAAATACAATCTTAAACTTGGCGCTTAGCGTCTACGTCATGTCTCTCGGCCCGCCCTCTGTTCGTTGATTGGCCGGCTGTTTTCAGGCCGGATGAAAACTGAGAGCTAGGTCGCTATCTCAGACTGAGTACAGAAGCAAACTGAAATAGAGCGAAAGTACGAAGTCTGACACAGTCAGGCTACTGAAATTCTGCTCTTTTAGGAAGAAAAATAAATTATTCTTTCATGTGACATGTTTTAATAATGGTTGGAAACAATGGTGATGATGGTTCAAACTCATTTTGGATTTGTTTGATAAAAAGCATCAACAAACCAACACAGTCTCATGAAGATGCGTATCTATACCACGAGTGTCATTTCTTGTGGCATTTTTACGCCAAAAATGGTTTTTGCCTGTATATGGTACGCACTAAAAAACCCTGGGTTAGGTTTAGGGGGAGGGGGTGGGGAGTTGCGTGCATATCATAGGCCAAAAAGTGCGTATCATATGTACGCGAAATCACGTGCCATATACACGCAAAAACTGTTTTTGGCGTTTAATGCCACGAGAATTGACATTCATGCCATAGATGCTAACTTTCATGAGATCGGGCTCCACCTACTCCTTTTGAATGTAACATTTTGTGTTTTGGTGAATAGCGACAAAAAAAGCAGTTTAACCACCACATTTCATAGCAAATAACCAAAGTAATGCAATAAGTATTCAGCATTGAAGATTTTGTCATGTAAAATCTTATTCTGCTTGTTCTGTTTGATTATTGGCAATATTCAGACCATTGGTGTACTTGTAAATACAGCCACTGGTCATAACTGAAAGCACATGAGATTTGACAGCTACTGCAGAAGAAAATCTGTTCAGAGAATAAACTCAATGTCAGTCAGTTCCTCATACAAAGTTGTTACATGACTTCAGAAAACAGGGATAGTTCATCAAAAAGAAAATTCAGTCAGTATTCTACTCACCCTCATGTTGTTCCAACCCCGTAAGACTTGCGTTCATCTTCGGAACACAAATTAAGATATTTTTGATTAAATCTGAGAGCTGAATCAGTTTTTTTGGGGGCACAAAAAAGTATTCTCGTCACAGTTATAAACTTATAAAAAATATTTCAATTTGTGTTCCGAAGATGAACGAAAGTCTTACAGGGTTGGAACAACATGAGGGTGAGTAATTACTGACCGAATTTTCATTTTTGGGTGAACTAACCCTTTAATATAACCAGAAGTCTACTAAACTTACTTTTTGGTCCTTTAGAAAGAATTTTAGAAGTCTGTTTTGGAAGGGAACAGAAAAATAATTTATTATTTATATAATTACACACACCATATGGCACAAATGTCAAAAAAAGAAGAAAAACCACAAATAACATTTACACAATAACAATAAATCTACATCCAGTAAATCATGATTTATTTATGACTGGCCCAAATCTTAGCATAAAGAGTGAATTTACATTAATTGATCATTATAAAGTAGCCGGGCTATTATGCAACTAAAAGGGAAGTCAGGTTTGGAACAATATATGGTCAGAAAGGTCTTTTTCATTTTTAGATGAACTATTTCTTTAAACGTATGTATGAGTGTATGTACTGTATGTGTTTGCATTTTATATGTGTGTTCTGAAAAGAGACAGCCTTGAGACCCAGGTGTGTGCACTGGTGTGTATGTGTGTGAGAGAGAGAGAGACAGAGAGAGAGAGTCTTTTCCAAAACACTTTGCTGTCCTGTCCAGGGTGAGTCTCTTGCTCTGTGAGTTGCATAACAATGAGGAGGTTCACAGCAGAAGAAAAGCCCACTCAGAACACAAACACACACAAACACACACACTTTCTCTGGTTTTGCCTGTTTCTTTACCTCTCTCTCCTCTCTCATCCATAAAACCACACACATTCCTCTCTGTATATTCCTCCTGCCCAAGGGAGAGAGTTCTCTCCTGCATAAAGTCCACGTGTTTTTATAACTTCCAGTATCTGCTGCCCACTCCGCTGATGTCATACAGCTCAATCTCTCTGTAAGGCTGGCTCTCAACTGTACATCTACAGTAATCTCGGTCCACACACTGCACTATAAAACCTTGTTCCACGGACTGGGCGCTTAAAATGTATCGCTGTGAAGCTGGTCAACCATCAAAAGCAAATACAACGATTTTTTTTTAAAACATCAATTAATAAATAATAGATTTGCTGATGAAAATCAGAAGAAATGCTTTGATCAAACTGGATAAAAACGTTGCAAAACTCATTCCATGAATGCTGCAATATCTCAAAACATTTCAATAAATACATTTACTTGATGTAGATGGTTTGAGTTATTGCAGCATTCATAGAAGTTTTTATCCATGTATTCTAAAAAAAAAAGTTACAAAACCCTACATGGTAGCCCCCAAAAGCATCTTAAAGCTGTATTTTACACCCTGTATAAAATAGTTTTTTAACTTAGCAAACAGATGCAGCTAGATGTTTTCTCAGAATTTGTCTGAAGAATGTTTACAATTACAGTTAACCAGCTGGTCTCAAGCTAATTTTAGTGGATGAATGAAGAACCTCCCTGAGGTTAATGTCTCTCTGAATGATGTTCAAAAAATATACTGTAGCATACATTAGAATGAACAAGAGAAATATCTCTTTCCATGGCCTTTCATTATCTGCAATTTATATGTTTAAATGTCTGTCTCTCTGATTTCCTATCTGTCTGTCACAGTGTCTAGGTCGAATATAATTTTAACGGAAATTACAACGGAAAGGAGAATTTCACAAGAGGGTTTAGTAGCTATTTTTAGCCTTTCCCCCAAAAGACAGAATTCATTTTTCATATAGTCTGTGATTTTTTTTTGGCTCTTTCAGGTCTTTTGTCATTTTATCAGGTTGTGTGGAAGGATGCAATACCAAAAACACTTTAAAAAAGTTATTTATTGGCATCTATGGTTTCATAAAGCAAGCCCCTTTTCTTACCCTCTGTTAGTATCAGCAAAAATATTTCAAATCTTTAAAAAAAAAAATGTAAAGGGTTAATAGTTTCAGATTGATCATAACACAATACAGACAAAAAATAGTACGTTCTGGTACATTGTCCAAGGTTACATTATCCAAGGTTACAGAAGGTTGTGTCAAAAGGATAGGTTGTGTCAAAAGTTCGCCAGAAGGTTAGATCCAAAAAAGGAAGTAATATTTATTTTGTTACATTGTTAGATCTGGAATGGGAAGTGTAGAATTGGGAAAATATTAGAACCAAAGGAGAAGTCAGGCCAGATAGCAAAAATCATTCTGGCCCGACAGTTTGTAAGTTCTGGGCCAGATCCGCACAACGGACCCGGGCC
The DNA here is from genome assembly GCA_030378365.1 of Hybognathus amarus. Taxonomy (NCBI): domain Eukaryota; kingdom Metazoa; phylum Chordata; class Actinopteri; order Cypriniformes; family Leuciscidae; genus Hybognathus; species Hybognathus amarus. Next base: position 241,176 of record JAQIUQ010003044.1, on the reverse strand, counting down.
GGTGTCTTTTGGCACAACGGGCCAATACCGGCACGGATCCGTTTTTTCCTCATTTGGACCAGAACTGGGCCAGCTCCAGATTCCTTAATGGCGATTTGACCCAGATGTGTCACGCATGCGGCCTGAATCTGTTTCGCGACTGTTGTACCCGCGCACTAAAACTAGTGCCCGGGCTGAGATCTGTATTACAGCGGTGAAACGGACGTTACTGTAACGCGGATTTGCCAGTTTAGAGACTGATCCGCCCCGGAGTCGTCTGCTGTCTAAAGTCAGATTTTTAAAATGGTTAGTTCTAAAAAATTGTTTACTCTCGTATTTATTAAAAATTCCAACACAACACTAAGAAATTTTTTTTTTTTCTTTTAAAGAGGCTACATGCGTTTTCCTGAAATTTAAACTCGCGACTGACACCATGTGGTCCAAAAACAGAACTGCTCTTCCTTTTCAGCTCGCAGCGCGCACTCGTACGTGCACACGTCATCCGCTACAAGGAGGTCAACATTATGTTTACAGAGGTAAGAACAGTCAAATACATATATTGTTTGAGATAAGTGTTCTGCTTGCAACTCGAGTGTAGGCTACTTGCTGACTAGCGGTGGTGGCAGAGTGATCTGAAACGTTTAACATGAACGCGCTTGACGTCACATCCGCAGACAGCGCGGGAAAAGTCCGACCCGACAGAAAATAGGAAAAATAGGATACAGGCTTATAGGTGCACCCACTGTGAGCGGACAAGGTGTCAGTATGCTCATCAGGAGATGTTTGAGTCATAAATGGTAAAATAAAAAGGCTATTGTTACGTTTATTTTGGGGAAAAAGCTGCATATAGCCTCTTTAAGAATTGTTCCCTTAAAGATAGTTTGGGGAACCTAAATGGTTCTTCTGTGTATACACTTTAAAAATAAAGTTTCCAAAGGGGGAAGTTCAAACAGCATAGAAGAGTCTCAACATTTTGCAGTGAAGTAAGAAAGACAGAAAAAAGGAAAAATGAATGACTGTTTCAAACAGGTTCCTACAAGCAGTCCCCCTTAACTGCCATTGGTCCTCCTCAAACTGATAGTCCCACCCCCAAACCAGTGCCATTCCAGGAAATCAATTACTTTATGGAATCAATAATAGGAATCACTTACTACTTGTTTTTGTTTCTGCACATAAAGAGGTTTATATGACATTTTGACATTAAAATAAAATTAAAATGAAAACATTTTTTTTTAAAATTACACAATGTGCATATGGAAAAAATACAAGAAAAATATCAGCTTAGTTAAAATGACCTTTAAGCTGACAGGTTCACAACATGCGACAGAAGAATTGAATATTTCTAATGTATGAAAATTCTTCAAATGCATATCTCTACAGTATATCTGAAAAGATAAATGTGACTGAAAGGAAATTGAGATATAGTAACAGATTTCAGCACTAAAGTGGAGATATGCATGTTCTGACTGCTGCCAATCATTTTAATGTAATTGTGTCATGTTTGTCCATGGGGATAAGATACAGTGAACACAATAAAGTGATTTGACGTTTAAATGTGATTCTTGTCCCTGATGCTCAACACATAAGTTACACCAAGGGAGGTCTGAATACCTGGAGTAGCAGCTGTTAGCGTTTCCATTAATTTCAATAGCAGAAGCTCAGCTGCGGTATTCAGCTCAAACTGCAACCTGCCATCTTTGCTCCTCCAAGGGCACCCGGCTCCAAAAACATATTTTGAGCTGCCACAATGACATATTTAGCCAAACCTGTATTTTAAAGTGCAAAACAACCACATTTATTTCTGAGTTAACTAGACGGCGCTTACTGAAATAAAGGAGCACTAATGCAGACATTTTCAGTTACTGTTTTGTAAACACAACATTCAAACTTGGCCCCATATTGTGGGTGGAAAACTGGCAAAGGTGCACGCTAACAAACAATAACTATGTGTCATCAATTAAATGTAATTACACAGTCAAGTAATTCTGTCAGAGTTACAGTAGCAGTCAATAAGGCAATAGCAATGTTAACGAATTGTTGTGTCAAGGCAGGAGAACCAACACAGTCTCATGAAGATGCATATCTATACCACGCGTGTCATTTCTCGTGGCATTTATAAGCCAAAAATGGTTTTTGCGTGTATATGGTACGCACTAAAAAACCCTGGGTTAGGTTTAGGGGAGGGGGGTGGGAGTTCGTGCATATTATACGCCAAAAGTGCGTATCATATGTACACGAAAAGTCGCGTGCCATATACACGCAAAAACTGTTTTTGGCGTATAAATGCCATGAGAAATGACATTCGTGCCATAGATTCTAACTTTCATGAGATCGGGCTCGGAGAACTTAGCAAGGGACTGAATTTTCGTTTTTCCGAATCGTTCAGAAAGTTAAAATTTCGATTCCTAGTTTCGATATTCACAGTCCGCGACTTGGAAGAAGAAACCGCTGAACAACACCAATGAAGAAGCGTCTACCGGAAGTGGTCCAAAATGTGGCTTCACTTTTCTAAAAATAACGAAATCTCGGCAAAATGCAAAATTTGTGACAAAAGGAGTATTTGTGACAGAAGGAGTATTTCCTTCAGAAAGACCGTTGGTTAGCAAGGTTAGCTAAACTTTTTTGACCCTGCCTCTTGAAAGAATCGGAATCAAGAATCGTTAGGAACCTGAATCGAAACCGGAATCAGAATCGTTCAAATTTAGCGATACCCAACCCTAACAACCAGGTGCCTTTTATTTAGAAGAGCCTACATACAAATGGAATTTACGTCTTTTAGTTTGTCAAAAGATTTGAAGTAACGTGTTTGAAGAGTGCGCATGTGCGAATGTGCTCTACTATGTAAGAACGAGCCAAATATTGAGTCTGGTAATAAAGCAAAATAACTGAGAATAATTAGAAATACTCCTCAGATTACATGTTTGTAATTTATATTTAAAAAATTTAGTGTTAATTATATCTTAAACGGTTTCATTAAAAGTAGTTATTACTCCACCACGTACGAACTGAACGTGGTCTGAACGATACTTTGTGACATGGGTTTCGGGAACAGTCGTGACTAGCTGATTTCTCCAACGATTCATTGTACTGTGGTAGTGAATCAGCGAACTACGTCGTTGAACGGGAAATGCAGCCCTGAGCACAGCAATTCAGGAAGAAAACAAGAAATTACAAGCAGAGCAGTGTCCTTGTAGACACAGACAACACACCCTTTTAATCATAAGTAATAATTAAAATGGATTTTCATGATAAGGGAAATTCGGCATAGTCTACTTTTTAAACATGCAATGAACCATTTATCATTTGAAACATTTATCATTGCATATTAAAACTGTTTTTTGATTTATTAGTATCGTAGTTTACATTATGTACTGCACAGTATGCACTAAGCAGCAGCCTATGTTTGTAACCCACTCTGAAGAGCTATTCTCTTTGCCCTGCTTAACTGCAACAGTGTGTTTGTGTTTGCATGGATCAAAGCCACTTTGATGTGTGTTACGTGTTAGCATGTGGGCTCCTAAAGTGGAATACGTGTCATCGTTTGATTCCATCCCTTCACTGCTGTAATCTGCATTGATTGGCTGAATCTTAGCCCTTCCCACTTTGCAATTTCTTCATTTGTAGTAAAGGACACTGTTCTTGTGTTGAACTCCAAGCTTAAAACAGACTTCATGGATATATGTAAACAGATATTCCAATATATTGCGTATATTGTCTAATACCTCCAATATGTGCAGCTTGCAGAGTAACTGTAATTTTAAGAGTAGACCAAATTTTGTTCTCGTTGACTTGACACCCCTCAGGCTCAAAAAGAAAAAGAAACAACAGTTCTTTGGTATCTGCGATATTAAAATGTCAGAAACATGGTGTCTTAATCAAGAGGTAATAATGTATTAATAATTCATAGATTATATATCCATCCTATACACATCCGCACACACACACATCTCAAGCCCCGCCGAGAATTAAACACTGAAGAAGAGTAACAAAGGTAATTATCTTATTCTGGTTATGTGGGTTAATAAGGCCTTTTTTTCTGAAGGCCACAAGATTAATGTGAGTCTATATAAAACTCCTCAGCTCTTGCCAAACTTGAGTGTCCGTTTGATTCCAGAATCCAGGGATAGTGCTGAGTTAATGTAATTATGTGTGTGTCAAAGAAGGGCCTTTTAAAGGAACAGTTCACCAAATATAAAGAAAATTATCCATGGAGCACAAAAGATGTTCAAAATCACTGGTTTATGTGTTTATGTGAATCACTATCACATTACAGTGATACAGCAGAGGGGACAATTTTCAGTGAATCATGACTGAAACTTCATTAATTTATTGTAAATGCTGATTGTTATTATTATAATTTTTTTCTAGGGCTGTCAATTTAACATGGTAACTTAGGTTAATTATAAAAATACACTTTAAATGTGCAAAGTTAGTCATCAAGTATAAAACATTTTTTTAAAGCAAAACAATCATTAATTATTAAAACATGTGTAAAAATAATGTATTTAATAATTAATTACAAAGCAAACCTAATGCATAAAAAGCAATTAATGCAATTTACCATTTTGAACACAGTAGGGCTGCCAATTTAACTTTTTTAAATCTACAAAATAAGTCATGAAATATAAAAACATTTAAAAAACAACAACAACATCGTAAAACAATTATATATATAAAGCACACTTAACCCTCGGGGGTCTGATGTGTTTTTGGGCCCTGGAGGTGTTCTGACATGCTCTGACATTTGTGCTTATTTCTGTTACTTGTGACATTTTCATCGATAAAATCTTATTACACTGTATTCAGAACAAAGAACAAACTCTGCTACAATATGTCAGCAGCATGTATGTAAAAATTTGTAGCTTTAAGATAATGATGTTTATGTGTAGTTTGTGAAAAAAAATATCGTCACTGAAATAAGGTCATGAAACCCATACTGATTATTTCTTCACAAGACTTTTGAAAATTGTATTACATAGCCTACAATATTTGCTCCAAAACTATGTAAAAAATCCTCCTGCATGAGGCTACTCATTCAGATAGAACAATATATAGATTTATAGATTTATAAATATATAGATTTATTCTCTAGTCTTTTGTAATAATTGTGGAGGTTGTCTGTGATCTTAATCCTGTGTGAATCAGCCATGTCTGTAATTTGTGTTGAAAAGGTAAAAAATCCTCCGCAAATGACTTACCATATTTCTCCTGTGATAATATTAGTTTATAATTTTTATTCAAGATTTTTGTTTCCTGTGCGTTTTTTATAGTATTTTGGGCTGCAAATTGTTTCAAAAAAATGAAACAATTTGCATAAAGAGAAAGTTGAAAACCATCAGAAGAGCAAAAACAAAAAGAACTTGTACTATTACTTAAAAAAATCTCAAAACATTAAAAAAGTATAATAAATGCAGCTAATTAATGATGCCTCTGTAGATACATTCCTTATACAATTTTCCTCCCATTGGAGCAATTATAGCTACACTATTTAATATCACAATATTTTTGCATGCAGAGTATGGAAGCTTGTTTTCGCCGCTGAATGAAAAAAATAAGATAATTGTGAGTGCTCTCATTACACAATTCTGACCTTATTTCTCACAACTGCAAGATATAAATTCCGAATTACGAAATAAAATAAAAACTTGCAATTCTGAGAAAAGCCATTTTTCCCTCTGAGAAAAATAAAGTCAGAATTGTGAGAGAAAATAGCTGTAAATCATCTTTTAAATTGTTTTATTCCATGGAGGAAACAGGCTTCAATAGCAGAGAAACCATGTAGCTGCTACAACATTTATTCAGTCTCAACAAACTACACTTACCAAGCAGTTTTTGTCTGAAAAACAGCTGGAGTGCTGTGGAATGGGTCTGAAAACTGGGTCTTGACTGAACACGCTTTTTAAAATTTAACTTGACACTGCATCTTAAAAACGTGGCATGAGATGCCGAAAACCAGCGAGATGAAACACAACGACCAAAGACATCAGTTTGCATGCACTAATGCACACAGACAAAAATGAAAAAAAAAAATAAATAATTAAAAAATAGCTACTTCAGACTCATTGACAATATGATTGCAACATGGACTGCAGTAAAATTATATAGAAATAAAACTATGTACATTTTACAGCCACTTGTTAATGTCCATTTATTAAGTTACTCATCTGCCACAATAATGTCCTTGAATCATCTTCTTCATGGGGGATTCTCCTAAACATTGAAATATGTGATTAATTGTGCTTAATGTGGTTCAATAATTGGAATGAATTTGATTAAAATCAAGCATAATTTTGGAATCCCAGTCACAATTTCCTTTCATTGTCAGCATGAATATTCTGTCAAACATCTACTTTCATGTCCCATAGAAGAAAATGATTTACAAAACTAAATAATTGTAAACGACAACATTCTGATATTTGAGTGAACTCATACATAATGTCAGGTTTATGTTCAGTTTTCATGGACTTTTATGAGTATCACTTTGTTTTCTCATATGGTTTGCTTTATCCTTGTTGTTCTCCTGTTTTTCTTGCGTGTTTTTCTGCAACTAGATCCACTCTTAGAAAAAAGGCGTCTATATATGTAGCATAGGGTTCTTAACTGCAAAGGACCTTTTATGCAAAAAATGATGATAATGACAAGAAAGAACCCTTTTGGCACAAAAGGTCTTTATAGGCTATTATTCATTCATATATTACATTATTCTGCAACATTTTAGTTAATTAAATTATTGTTTATTAAACTGTTGTAGTAACTTAATATCCCATTTTAATCATGCTGATTTTTGAAGGATAAAAACTGAAATGGCACTCTTCGTGTGATATTGACTAATAATTAAATTTTTTAACCCCCATATCTTGAATTTTGTGATCATTCATGCATTGCATTTTAGGAGTTCCAAAATACGTAGCGCTTTAGAACCTTTTAAGGTTCTATATAGAACCTTTTTTTTCTAAGAGTGTACATCTACTCTTCCTTGCTGCAATATTTGACACATGACACATATTATAAAGTAAAGTCAATAACAGTGGAGAAAAGAGAGATTACTTTTATAAATAACACAAATACTGTATACTAATAATAGAATTTAATACTTGAACTAGCATTGAGTTCTGAAATTCAAAATTCATCATTTTGGAAATAAGTTTCTAAATGTTTAAACACTGCCTGTCTGTATTTTTGAAAGTAAATCAATGTAAGAAAAAAAATCTAAGGTATTACTAATTTGTTATGGGTTATTTTTGCATTCCTGCAGCAATTCCAACTTCTCAGAACATTGCAGGTGATGTTTAGACAGCCGTATGTATGCATAACTACTGTGCAGAAAAATGTCTGCCTAGTGCCTTACTATTGGCCGCTCAAAGATGTGCATTTAGAAATGAAGCTGCAAGCTGTGAGATGAGTTTCAGAACAGCACTCGTTCATCTGACGTCATGCGTCAGTTATTGATTTGAGTCACATTAGTGGACAAAGGATTCAAAGTTTCGAACATTTTGGCATGATGAGTAAATTGACTGTTTCTCTTTATCTCCAAGCACACACACCGATCAGCTGGTGCAGACTCGCTTGGCTACACTCACAGTCTGTTTTTATTCCAGATGAGTCTTTACCATTGATGCCCAGTGTGTGCGCGCATGTGTGAGCCGTTTTTGGCATGTCCTTTAGTTTAACAGCACTCCTGTGCACAAACCACAGGCTTGGCTCTCTTAGATCATGGCAGTGGTAGATGACAAGGTTTAACCTCAGTAACTGTATCTGGTTAACAGCAGGGTGACACCAAATGAACAAGCCCTGCTTTCACACCAACACATGCTCGCTGACCCAGAACGGAGAGCAGGGACAGGGTGAGGTAAAAACCTTGGATAAAGCCAAGGAAACAGCAGAAGCACAAATCGAATGTGCAGAATATGACATTAATCCATGCTAGAACACTCTGACGGTGGCATTTTGCATGAAGCATGGCTTACTTAACACGGGATGTAAGCAGTGAAAGGCCTCCAGGTTTTGAGATGAAATATAGACCGGTACATCACAGGGATGCAATTTCAATTGTCACATCCTCAAGGTACTAATGAATGCAGACTCTGTCGTTGCTCTCTCACGAGCGCTGTCATAGCAATCCATAAAAACAATACATTATGCATTTCAGTCGGGGGAAGATAAGTGTAACACTCGACTGTTGCATGCTCAGAATTGGCATAAAAAAGCCAATAAGGAAAGGTGGGCTATTTTAAATCTGCATTACAGGCAATCTCTCAGGAAAAGAGGGGAATCAATCACTCAACATTCAACAATACTAGCTGCCCTGATGACACACGGCATTTAAACCCAGACACAAGTAAGTACTGCCGACAAGAAATATACTGTACAGAGAAGCCAAACACAATTGGCCAAATGTATGTTGACACTATCTGCTAATTAGGCTTAGCTATTCCACTGAGGACAAATAAGTAAGTAACTAGGTAAGTGTGCATTTATGTATGAACAAACTTATAATCCAGCAGCATGCCATAATTACTACTCGAAAATGTAACCTGGGACTTTGTTTTGGAGAAAAAAGCAGTTCGAGACCAGCTCACTCGAGTCCAGACCAAAGTGATTCTCAAGTCCGAAGTCGAGACTCTAGACCATAGAGGATTCGACTCTGAAGCTCGAGACTCGAAACCAAAGGGAGCTCGAGTCTGAGTTCGAGACCGAAGACCATTGAGGATAGACTCTAAGTTCGAGCTTCAAGACTTAAAACTCAAAGGGAGTTCAAGTTCGAAGTTCTAGACTCTGAGACCATTGAGGATCGACTTGGAAGTCGAGACTTGAAACCAAAGGGAGTTCGAGTCCGAGTCGAAACTGAGACCATTGAGGATTGACTCTGAGTCAGACCGAAACCAAGGGAGTTCAGTCCGAGTCAGACCATTGAGGATTCGAACTCTGAGTCGAGACCGAGACCATTGAGGATTCGACTCTGAAGTTGAAGACTTCGAAACCAAAGGGAGTTGAGTCCGAAGTTTGAGACCAAGACCATTGAGGATCGAACTCTGAGTTCGAGACCTAGACCCATTGAGGATTCAGACTCTGAGCTCAAGACTCGAAACCAAAAGGGGAGTTTGAGTCCGAGTCAAAGACCGAGACCATTGAGGATTTGAAGCTCTGAGTTCGAGAACTAGACCATTTGAGGATTGAACTCTGAGAAGTTTAAAAATTTAAAACCAAGAGGAGAGTTTGTAAAGTTCTAAGTAAGACTGAGACCATTTGAGGATCAAACTCTGAGAGTCTGAGACCAAGAGCTCATCGAGGATCGAACTTTAAGTCGAGACCTGAAACCAAAAGGGAGTTTGAGTCCGAAGTTGAAGCCAATTTAGACCATTGAGGATCGACTCTGAAGTCAAGAATTCTAAAACCAAGGGGAGTCGAAGTCCAAGCTTCAGACCTAAGACCATTGAGGATTCACTCTGAGCTTTAGACCGAAACCAAAAGGAGTGAACTTTGAGTCCAGAAGCTTTGAGACTCAGGACTCAGTTGAGGACTCGAAACTCAAAGGAGTTCGAAGACAGCAAGTCTGGAGACCAAGACCATTGAGGATTTGACTCTGAGTCGAAAATTTAGACCATTGAGGATTCGACTCTGAGTTGTGAGTTAAAACCAAAGGAGTTCGAGTCCGAAGTTCAAGACCGAGACCATTGAGGATCGACTCTGAGCTTCAAGACCGAGACCATTGAGGATCGACTCTGAGTCGAAGACTCAAACTCAAAGGAAGTTATAAGTCCAAAGTTTTAGACATCTAGACCATTGAGGATCGAGCTCTGAGTTTAAGACTATGAAACCAAAAGAGCTTTAAGATCGAAGTTCAGACTAAAACCAAAGAGAGTCTGGTCTCAAGGTCAGACCAGAGAGGGTTGGATAACCTAAGGTTAGGTCTGAAACCAAGATATCTTTAAGAATATGTAAAATATTTGGTGGTAACAATAAATTGGCACTCATACTCAAACAGTAAACCAGATATACAATAGAATCATGTACACTGTAATGGTAAAAAGGCCACATAGTGGTGTAAAGGTCATTTTATTACAATTATGACTTAACATTTTTACAATCAGTAAGTGCTCTTTAACATAACATTACTGCACACAAATTCTGTGTGGCTCTTATATGCAAACTGAATTATGGATGATAAGGCAGACATTTTCAATACATACAGTAGTTGAACTAGAGGCTCCACATCACACCTGACCTGGGTCCTTTCATGTTGACGTTTCAATCAAACAATTTAAAGAAATATTAACATACAGCAATAATCATGACATATTTTGAATGGGACTCGAGTGGACGAGTACGAGTCAATTCTGAGTCAAAATGCACACTAATCCAATGACAAGCTCGCTTTTCCAAGACGCTTTTATCCAAAGTGACTTACAAATGAGAATGAGAACAATTAGAAGCAGTTAAACCAACAGTAGGACAACAATACGTATGTGCTATGACCCAGTTTAAATTTACTGCAGTTTTTAATTTTTTAAATAGAATCGAAGAGAAAGTGTTAGTACTGAATCAAGTATTATGATTCTAAAAGGCAATGTATGACTTTTGATAAATTGGAACCCAGATGCAATACTGTCTAAACACTGCCTGCAAAGTGCCTCTAAAACAAAATGAGTTTGTAGAATATGCTCGTTAGATTTATCACTTCATTTTTGTAATCCTCATAGTCCAAAAACTATACAACTCAAACAGATCTCTTCCTGTATATCTAACAGCCAAGTCACATGCGGGAAATCTAGTCAGAAAAATTGCAAATATGCTACTCAAACATTATGATGTAATTATCATACTACATATAATAACTTTCATAAAATAAACCCACAGCAAAAAGTGGTAATTTCCTTCTGCGTTTTATTCCTTTCCTCAAACAAGACTTTCTAGTGACCTAAAAAGCAAATGAGCATGTGCTATAATTTATAACAATAATTTTATAACTTTTTCAACTGTTTCAGCTAAGAATATTTTGGTACTGGCCCCATACAAACACATTTTAAATAAGTTAAATATAAATTAATTATTATTATTAATAATAATTTTTTAATAAATAAATCATTTAGAAAAAAATTAATAAATAAAGTTTAAGCAATAATGAGGTGATTTAATCTTAATAATTAATATGTTTGGTTCCTTTTAGTTCCCATATTCCTTCCTGTGTTTATTTCTGGTATCCTTGAAATAATATCCATATTGCAGTTGTCAATTTTCATTAATGAGTTGTTTGTGTTCCTCCAACAAGTTGATTTTGTAAATAAAGAGTAGCTTATATTTTGGAATGCCCTGTTCATCTTCATGTGTGTTGGCTACCATGTGACAGACTTGAATAAAACAAGCTTATTTACTGTTATTACATTCTTAGGTTATTTGAGTGTTTCCACAATATTACTGCTGTTGGATTTATTGTTTTTCTTTTCTTTTTTTCTCTCATTTAGACAATGGTGTGGCGTCCAATGAATTTCTCCAAGTATTCCATAAAGGGAACTCAAAGATTTTCAGGGACAACCAGTAGAATCCACAGCGTCTGATAATATACAGGCTATAATAAACACACCGGAGGCAAGGGCCTGTCCGCCCCGGAGATAGATGACCCCTCTGATCCATGCCCTTGGTTAGGGCTCCATAACTCTGTCCACAAGCCCAGATTTGGCTCATAACTCGCATCTAGATTTATTCAGAATGTTCACTGGCCGCATTTCATTCAGAAACATTTAAACCGTCAATGAAGCAAAGGAGTAAGGTTTCTATAGTTACCCTTTTGTCAAAGTTTGCCAGTCTTCCTTCTATCAAAGATGGAAGTGTATTGTCATTTAAGCGCAATAAACCACTATAAAAGCACACAAATACATGCAAACAGATAAACACACACACACTTATTGATTTATGGTTGAGGAGGCCTGTTTTTAACAGAACCCAAGGTTCACAGCTGCCTATATCATTCCTCAAACCGACTTTTTGCACAACAAATATGGCCATTGTTAGCCATTCTGGATTTCAAAGCGTATAAATAGCTTTCTGGCGGGAGCACTTCTCTCATGCAGTATATAGTCAATAAATGCAGCAAGATAGATGTCGAAATTGTCTGTGTCAGTTCACTCTTTGGGTGGCTGCATTTGTGTCTGAGCCATTGTGAGGATCTGAGACCTTGAACGGCAGCCCGGATAAGAGGAGGTGAACAGGTGAAAAATGTGCCTGTCCACACACACTCAATCCTGCCTACACCTTTGGCATCTGCAGAGCATAAAAACACTCCGGAAGCAATCAGCCTTCACCTTAAACATCCATAACAACAGCATGACTAATAACAGTGCTAATGATAAAAGAAAAAGGGCAAGTAAAGGATTTTTGTGTGGTTTTCTCCATCTTTATCTATCGCTCTAGTTCTGGCTCAGTGATTTGCCACCATATGGCCTGGCTCATGTTCTCTAATATGTGAATGCTAAAACAATGGAATCAACAGCTGCTCCAAAGAAAAACAGATCCTGAAGTGGAAAACAACAGGAAGACAACCGCACAAGCACCAAATATTGTAGACTTAAGTCTACGTTCAAAATGAAATACTAGTATACTCAAAGCACACTGCACATTATTTACTGTATAATACATGCTATTTAAAAATGCATCAATATGCATAATGAAACAATACACATTTCAAACAGTAGTATGCCACATTGTTGTCATGACATGTCGTTAATATATAATTCACCAAAATATAAATATATGCCCAAAAAGTTTATTTATTTTTTGACATTATGGTGCTAAACATACTTTAAAATATACTGTAATCAACTCTAACATTTTAAGCATTGTTACTGATTTGCACTCTTTCAGGGTTAGTTCTACCAAAAATTAAATTACTCACCCTCATGTTGTTCTAGACCCGTAAGACGGGACCCGTTCATCTTTGGAACACAAATTAAGGTATTTTTGATAAAAATCCGAGAGCTTTTTGACCCCTCATAGACTGCAACATTATTACCAATATCAAGGCCCAGAAAGGTATTAAATATATCTTTAAAATAGTCCATGTGACTACAGTATTTCAACCTTCATTTTACGAAGCGACAAGAATATTTTTGTTAACTTCGAGCTGCGTGAAAACGCCGCGGGAACGCCCATGCGTGTGTGCGTCATGAAGCACGTATGAAATCAGTCCAATGGCGAGACAGAACTTCATAGTCGGGTGACGTCATCGACCGAGAAACTATAAAGCACCCCAAAAACAGATGGATAGAAATTCTATTGATGAATATAAAGTTCAAAAGAACAGCATTTATTTAATAAGAATCTTTTCTAACATTATAAATGTCTTTACTTTAACTTTTCATCAATGTAACTCATCCTTGATGAATAGAAGTATTGATTTCTTATTTATTTCCCCCAAAAATAAAATACAAATTCTTACTGAACCCAAACTTTTTAAAGGGTAGTGTTTAATGTAACAAAAGCTTATTTCCTTTTCAGATAAAAGCTGTTCTTTTGAACTTTCTATTCATCAAAGAATCCTGAAATAAAAATGTAAAAAACTGTTTTCAACATGGATAATAATCATACATGTTTTTGGAGCATAAAATCATCATATTAGAGTGATTTGTGAAGGATCATGGGACACTGAAGACTGGAGTAATGATGCTGAAAATTCTGCTTTTTTTCAGAGGAATAAATTACATTTTAATATATATTAATATAAAAAAGTAATTTTAAATTGTCATAATATTTCACAATATTACTGTGTTTTTTGTGTATTTTTTATCAAAAAATTGCAGCCTTGGTGAGCAGAAAAGACTTCTTTTAAAACATAAAAAATCTTACTGATCTTAAACTTTTGAACGGTAGTGTATATTATGGCGAGCGAACAGCAGTTCAGAAAGTGTGTTCATCCCTGCCCACGCTACATCACGGATGGGCATACACACGATCTGTGTGTTGTTTGTATCGGAGTCCAGCATACCCAGTCAGCTCTCGAGGGAGCTGATTGTCGGCATTGGGAGTGTTTATCCATGAAACGCTCCGCTCCCGCTGAGCCCTCTTTGAGGAGAGTGGTTCGGTGCGTGCTCCCCGCGGTTCAGGTCCCACTGCTGCCGAGGCACAGCGGAGGCTTCAATTGTGGGGTTCGCAAATGGATCTATCAGCAGGGATTGAGTCTGGCTCTGCCCTATCTCAGCCCTACCTGGTAGATCCAGCAGCGTCAGATCCAGGTTTGGAAGCACGTGCTGCGGTTTCTTCCGCCCGAGCTGAGACACCATCACTTCAGCAGCGATCCGGTTCTGAGGAACTGGATGTTGAAAGTGTGGATACAGCAGAGACTGGGGACTCGTCACTCCAGTCTCCTGCTAGTGAGCTTATGGAGGTGCTCACTCATGCTGTAGAGAAGTTAAGCATTGAGTGGCCAGCTCACAGACAGGAGTCTCATTCAAAAAGCAAGTTAGATGAGAGATTTTTGCCCTCTCGCCTCCACGCCGGTGTCTTCCGTTCTTTCCTGACCTCCACACCGAGGTGTTGCGATAATGGAACAGACCGGTGTCATCCAGAATATTTACTCAGCAAACCACTGTATATTCTAATATTTCTGGGGCTAAGATTTATGGTTATGGGGCGATGCCTAAGGCTGAGGAAGTGTTGGCGAGCCACCTTTCTCCAGACACGGCATTGTCCTTCAAGACACCGGCATTGCCCACCAAACCATTAAAGGGGTCTTGAACTGGCTTTTTAAATTGTATTATTTAAAATTTTAATTTTTGCATTCAAAAACATCAAAATGAATAAGTTATAGGCTATTTTGCACCCAAGATGTGAGTCTACCTGAAAAATGGTCTGTTTTTATGGGCGTGTCACACTGAAGACTTAGAAGTAAACACCCACTGCTACGAGTGGATAACAGTTTTGCATATTATAATAAGTTTAACTCACCCGTCGGTGCACGTGGGGGAAAACGTCCTATGTTGTAAAATGGCAACCGGATTCACCCATACATGTTCGACCCAGAGTCCATCTGTTGCACAATTCCTGTCAGGTCCAACATAGACGGCACAGCACGTTCTTTACTCTTAATCGGTCTGTAAATCCAATCTTGTTCACAAAACAATCCTCAGTGAAATGAAGCGAACAAACGGACAATGTTTTACCTCATCAGCTGGAACGTCATTAAAAATAAAGTTTATCCATGCAGTCCTACTGGAATCGAGAGGAAGCTTATGCAGCGACTGTCTTCTTCCACAACCAGGCACTGCACAATATTCTGTATTGCTCGGTAGCTCGATACGGTTTGTCATCACGAGGAAGGCATGTAAGTTACTTAGCTATGCATCATGCGTGTAATGTGCGAATCGGTGGGTGAGGCTAAACCGGTCGTCTTGAAGCAGGCGTTTATCTTCTTCTGCAGGGGTGGTGTTTTATCCTCTTTGGCGTCATAGTTCCCCACTTTTAAAAACGGTGTCAATAAAAGCTTTTATTGGACTAACAAGGACGTTTTCAGTTCTGAAACTTACAGGATATTCTTATAATATGATGACCTCTTAAATGTCAAGAGCTCAAGGAAAATTTGATTTCACAGTTCATCACCCCTTTAAGAAACACCTCGGCTTTGATGGGCAAAGCTTACTCGGCGGCAGCATGTTTGCATACAATGTCAATACTTCAGGCTTATCAAGCAGACCTGTTAAAGAATGTTAGCGAGGGGTTGAGTCAACGCCAAGAAGAGTGTGCTTTCTCCGCTACAGAGAACCACTTTTTTGGGTGTGGTTTGGGATTCGACGACGATGCAGTCTGTCTCCTGCTCATATAGCTTCGATTCTCTTAGCCGTTAAACAGGCAAAGCTAAAATGGCATGGTTGCTTTGACAAATGTGTTTTCATTTTATATTTCCCTATATTAACACTATTGTTTAGGTTTAGTGAAGGGTTTGGTGTATACATTTAAATCAATGTATAAAAACAGTGGCATACTCATGTTCATCCATTTTACATGAAACTGAACACGTTTTAGTGGTCGTTTCACTTCAAAAGTGTTGAGAAATGAGCAAGATGCATTGTAATATAATTTTGCAGAAATTACATAACAGACACATTTTTCAAATGAGCTGGATAAAAAATATTTTCAAAAAATTGGTAAGAGGGAGAATATAAAGCACTTCATATATTATTAAACACAACTGTGATACAAATTACAGGCAGGTCTGATATATACATTTGTGATTCTGATGTTTGCCATTACATCAGACATGATATATGCCTAACGTTCGCTATTAGATAACTCAGAGGGTTTTAATAATTGTTCATCTATTTTTATTGAAATACGTTTGGATATGAAACAGGTAATACATAGCAGGCTCTAAGCACTGGCCCAGCTGCTCGTTGTTGTCATGGTGATCTTAAATCACCACACAAACACCTACAGAAGGACAGAAACCATCAACCAACAAGAGCCTCATAAAGACTGTTATCAGAATCATAAGATACAATCTTTGCAGACAAGCCTGTTATTCCTTTCATTTCTTGCACTGATTTTAAAATGCCTGATTAAAGACTGAAAATATGTGCTTTCACTGCGTTGATTCACTCCAATAAAGGAATGGTTGGTTGGTTACTGCAAGCGACAAACAAGATGACATATGCAAAGTAATGCATATCATATTGATATTTAACACAATATGCAGAAAATCTATATTATGTGGGTGTAGGTATGTGTGTGTGTGTGTGTGTGGTAATTAACTGCGAAATGATCTCTGGTGCTTAGTGTTTCCAACTCTCTCTTGTGTAGAGGCTGCTAATTAAAAAATAATTAAGAGGTGGAAAAAAAATCAAACATTGTTTGCGATCAAGCGCCGCATGCTGGGGGTGGGCATAATTATGGTACGCCGTCGAGAGGGTCATGTCATCACCACGGCTACCTCTCAACATCGATTAAACACATGCCTTATCAGTGACACAACCTGAGCAAATCACTTCACAATCAAAGAAAGACAAGGGACGGACACACCGTGGAAAGTCCTTCTCAGTGGAACGGCAATTACGTGCAATTACTCTGAGAGAGCGTCAAAGAGTGAGTGGAGCACAGGAGGGGTGGATACATTAACTCCTGTACGCTCGCTCCAACTTACAGTCGCCGTAGTTACCGGTCTATTCTGGGATGTGAGCCCAGCTGACTGCACATTTATCTCGACTCTCATCTGCGAGCCATACAGCCTTGTGTAGGTGGGCACAGAGAAGTTCGCGAGCTTGGACGAGAAACAGAACAGACAAAAAGTTTGCACAGGAGCTAAACAGGAAGTAGTGGTAATGTTACACACACTGCGTTTCAGCAGAGATCCCTGGTGGTCTGAAAGGCATTGTAAATGCATCATGTATTGTGCAATATTCTCTTATCCCCCCAAATTACATCAGGCAAGCTTCAGAAGACTCAAAGTGTGAGTGAATAAAACGCCGTAAGCGTGAGGGAGGACACCAAGATTAATGACACACATCTGCATTTAAATTATGTCTGATTCCTCATTAACTCTCCAAGTTCACGTCGCCTCCCTCCACCTCCTCAAACGTACCCTTTGGAGGAGTGGTGTGGTTTTACAGAGAATACATCAGCCCCAATGATAACATGACCTCCTGATATGGGCACTGAGCAAATGACAGCTAATTAGGAGGAAGTTCGCCCTTAACACACACACACACACACACACTCAGATAAGCAGGTGTCTGACTGCTAGAAGCTATCGGATGGCAGTCTCGTTAGAATGTAGAGCGATTTAAGCCCAGAGAACAGGACATTTGTCCAACAGTATATCACTGCAATTATAACACTGTGTATGAGAATGTTAACACATATTTAGCATAAACTAGGACCTGTGATTTGATTTAAAATATATATTTTGGTTTACACATAGCAGAATAAAAATTTCAGTAGTATTTATACCAAATGTGGTATATTCATTTAACAAACCACTTCATTAAAAATGATGTGTACTTAATTTTATAAATGAACTTGGATGGGGCAAAAAAATACATTGTGCTCTCCGCTGTTTAAAAATCCTCAACTTGTGAGACTTAGTGAAGCTCTTGTTTGTATCATTTAAAGTCAGCATTAAAATGAAAATTCTATTTTCTAAATAAATGTTATAGATTTATAGTTAACTTTTCATGAACAGTTCATCCATCCAAGTTTCACTTTTTTGAAAACAGCCTTCTGATGAAATGACAGATTTTTCTCAAATGGTTTAGTCTGATTTAACCCCACCTATTTCTTACAACTGCCTGCAGGCTTACATTCATTTGAATTTTGACCTCCATCCAATAAACCAAAAAAAAAGTTTGACACTCCATTTACAATGTGGAAGAACTGGCACTGTTTCCGTTTCATCGCAACTTTAACAATCAACTTTGTCTGAGATGTCTCTTCACGTCCTTTGTAGAAAAAAGACAAAATGCATGTTGACAAAGTAAGAGTGCACATACTTATAAAAATAACAAGAATAACACTACTGTAAAAATTAAAGGATACATATCATGCTTTTAAATCATTCATTTTACTTATAAATCATACATTTGTGGTCTATATAAAGCATAACTGCAATGCTTGGGTCTGAATTCCTCATTATTATAGCTCCACAGGCCCCTTTTCTACCCCTTTTCTGATGTGCTTCTGTGAGCAAGTCGTTTCAATGCGGCCCCTTTAAATAAAAAGGAGTTGCGCCTTTCCCGCCGCTTTCCAGGTCGCTGAGTTCACGGTGAGCTCAACTCTCCGCGTTTGGCCATTATTGTAGTTTGATAAGAGATACAATTACTATAGCTTCAAAGAACATTTTTATTCACACTTTAACAAAATGTCAACAACGGTCCAGCCTTACATATTCGAGCCAGAGCGAGCGATTTGAAAAAGATGACGCGACGAACCGTCTTCATATCGAGGCAGTGGTATGTAAGTTAACTATGTTGTGTTATTAGTGAAAGTCGACTATTTCTCTTGTTAAAACAAGCACACTGACAAGATAAATAACCCTTCTGTATACTGGCGGAGGTTGTTGGAGTGGGGATCCTTGAAGTGCTTCAGGTCACTACATCCAACAACTGAACATTTTGACTAGCCCTCTCGTAACTACTGCATCATTGAGCTTGGACTACAAAATCGGAGCGAGAAATAATAATGGCGGATTGCTCGTAGTGTTGGACCGGTAGTCGATGTCCTTATTTGTCAGTTCCGGTGCAGAATACTGTGACGTTCTTGTTCAAAAAATCTCATAGACAACAGAAAAATCTGAACAGGTTGAAAAATATGACCAAAACAGAATATAAAGATATAAAAGAAGCACCTGAAGAGAATAATTTCATCTTTTCTGTACTTATAAACACTCCAAATATACAACAAAATGCATTTAAGGGCTAAAAAAGTGGATTTTGCATGATATGTGCCCTTTAAAGGATTGCACCATTACAAAAAGGATTGCACCATTACAAACAAAACAAAATCCATAAGTTCCTGCAAAAACTATAGGCCTAAACCCGAAAGATTGCATATAGCAGTACCCCATCATTAGGGATATGCTTTGAGACTATATAGAATTTTCTTAAGTACACTACAGAACGTTTTGAGGCACCTCCAGAAGAGACACATCTGTTCGGTGAGCACTTGACTGAAATCCTGTTAATGCACTTGCTTAAAAAAAGAAATAAATAAAAAATTCAACTTATACTTCTCACTGTCATCTCTGTTCTACTCATCTGAACAGCTATGGAATATTGCAGCACTCGTCACTGCCTCGAGTTACGTTGTATTCCTCAAATGCAAGTCGCTTAGGATAAAAGCCTCTGCTAAATGAATAAATGTAAATGCAAGGGTACTTGCACTGTGAATATGAAAGTGTGATCCAAGGAACTCCAAATGGTTTCTTAAATATATTTTCATTTTTACAGCATAGCCCAGATACAAGGTCTTGGAAGAATTTAATGAAAAATATTCAGGCTCATAACGAAAATCTCTGACATTTAATTGCAGATTTTGATGTATTGGCAAAATTGATTAGACATAGAGGCAGTATTTGACCTTATGAGGTTATTTAGGCCTTTTTTTCAGGATGAAAATCTGAATAATTTATTTAATTTAATCATAGTGTCATGTAAGACTACATGCTAAGAAAAAAGGAGGCAAATAAATGAAATAATTTTTTTTAATGATCGTCCATTGTGTCCTTATTAAAGATGTTACAGTCCAGAGGGACTGTCCCTGTAATAATGTCCCATAAAAAAGCCATCACATGTGTGGCAGTGCTCTCTATAAGTCACCAAAATTCCACACATCCTGGTCACATGGCATAGACTATTCTCCATACTACACTAACATAGATTTGCATGAAAATAAAATGGAAAACAGTAGCATCTGGCCTTCATTTACTGTAAATAAGCACTGGACTAGCATAAGGCATGGTCTCGTTCTAAACCTCACAATTAATCACCCTCCATTAATTATGAAATAAATAATTAGTCTCCAAAGTAGACTCGGAAAGATGTGATTAAACCAGACTAATTAATGTATTAATTGATTTTATGTTAATTTAATTTTCTGCTAGAATGGCCGAATCTGTAGAGAATCAAGCTGAGTTTAATAAAGAACCTGATGACAAAGGTCAGCTTAATGAGAGGCATGCTGCTATATGACTAGCCAAGTTTTCTTTAACGTGACATTTACATTCATGATGGGAAGTATATTTAAAAAATAATAAATAAATAAAACTGGTTAGTTGGAACATTCCGTCAAAGTGATATTTAAAAATAAATAATAAATAAAAGTACTGAGAGCTCATTTTAAGCACAAAACAGCGAGGCTTACAAAAGAACTTCCTGCATTTTGAATATTTGGTGAATTTTTAAACATAGCTTATACTTCTACAAAGTGCCGAACAGTTAATCTTTCCATTGCATGAATATTAACAATACAGCATCTGTTTAGCTAGAGGAGCTACTTCTCCCTTTGGATTCTACAGAGTTTAAAAAGTTACAGGCCTACATGCCTAAGTATTTTAACATAACTTCTTTCAGAAAATCACATTTTTCACATTTATATTTTCTTCAGACCACATGAAGTATAGAGGCACTCACTGACTGCTAGACCAGTTTACTGCAGACATTTCAAAGCATTCAAACTGCATACATTTTTTGTACAAATTGCAATGAGATCATTATGGCAAGACATTGAATATTCAGATAAACCCATTAACAATGTATTAGGGAGAATCTGTTTTAATGCAGAAGGGCACTTTTTGTTACTCTGCCAATGAGGTATCAGCTGAGGTTACTTCCACACAAATGTACCCATAATTCATCAGTAACTAACTCCAGCTAAACACAATAATTGACACATGGGAGTTTAATTGGCGTGATTTACTGAGGAGGGACATTGGAAGAGGCGTGACAAATCAGCTGTTGCTCTCAAACTCATTTCCACAGATTGTTCCAGAAGCTTTGATAGCTCCAATCAAAGAGAGCGCTAGTGCCCATTTAACATTCAAATAATGCTAATGTTGCAGCAAACTAAATAATAGATCAAAATGCATTTATCACATCTGTGAAGTCCAGTGAATAACCCAGTTACAAGTGCGGTCTGTCAGCTCAATAACAGCTGTCAGATTCACAGTGATGGAATGGGTTCAGGTTCTGTTTCAGTGAGTAGCACTAGATTTTTAAGTGATTTTGTGACAGATTATTTACTGCATAATGAGTTCACCAACATACAAGCTATATCTTAATAAGGACTGGTAGTAAAAGAATGCGCATAAATTGAGATTTGCTCATCTACACTATATGCGTAAAGATCTATACCATACTGCAGCATCCAAGATGAGAGGTGATGTTCTGCACTGATGTACAGTAAGCTCACGATAGCATATTCCATTTGAAATGCACAACACATGGGTTTGAAGTCACATGCTTATTTGAGGACTAAAAAAAGACACCATGTCATCCTGTCTGATGGGTATTATGATGGTGTTTTAGTTATCAAATCATCAAGAGGTGCTGATTTTGTGCCCATTCAGCTATACTGAGGTCAGAAAAGAGGGTTGTTACTGTTGTTGTTGTTTAAGTGGGCACTTAATGATGTGGCTGTGACAGCGTAACCATGGGAACCCTGAGATGTCACAGTGTCTGAGAGACTTTATTTTATCAATGGAAACCATTGTTGGGGAGCAATACTTTAAAAAGCAATGGATTACATTATTGTGTAACCAATTATAAAAAGTAGTTAAATTATGTTACATTATTACTTTTTATAAAATAAAAAATGAAATCCATAGACAGTTGCATTCCATTAATATTAAAAGGGCAATAGAAGTCAATAGAATTTGCTCAGTGTCCTCATGCTGATATGAACACTATGTGACAACATGTCATGTATTTGCTAATTCTGTGCTTAAAAACTCAGTCTCATATAAAAAGTAACATGTTATCTTATCATATGTTATCATATATTATCTTTTTTTTATCTTATTATATCATATTATATTTTGTGCAGGGTTGACAATGGCAATTAGGAGAAAGGATGAAAAATATAAATAGACATACAATATTGGCAATATGGTGGTAGTGGGGAGTAGGGGTGGTGAGGGTAGTGACAATGGTAATAAATAATAAATGGTTACTTTGGTTACGCATACACACACACACACACACACACACACATACCCACAGTCACACACCCACTCAGATCAAACACTTGAACCACTTTTTTGCTCTTATATCACTTCTGGAATCATGGAATTACAAGATTGCTCACTATTGCACTGTTTGTTTGTATGTATGTTTGAATGTTTAATAATAAAAAAAGTAACAGGACTGAATATATAGTATATTATAGTAACAATAGTGAATAGCACCCTCTGTTTTATTTATTTAATAGTGTGAATATTAGTTGACATAATACTATTCACCTGATTATTATTTTTTACAGTTGAAATGACTGCATTACATGTGTATATTAAGTTATACACATTTACGATCAGTTTTACAATGTGAAAAAAATACCATACTTACAGGGAACCATCCACACACACACACACACACACACACACACACACACACACACACACACACACACACACACACACACACACACACACACACACACACACACATATATATATTGGTGGATGGTTCCAATTGCCAGTTGGCCTACGCAGTGACATCACCACTCTAGATCAATGATTTTGATGACATAATTTTGCACTCGCAGTTTCTCATCAAATTTTCTGTCCAATCAGATGCTCTCTAGAATCTTAAGCATCCTGCCCCCTAAATTATAAGAAGATGCTGAAGCTGCAGCTAAAATCTGTCACTTTATTTTTTACATGATGAATGGCACATAGTGCACTATAGGGGATGGAAACGATTCAGTACGTGAATCGTTCCCTATACCTAGTGCACTAATACCGGTGGGGTGAGGGATGTCCATGGGGGGCCATGCCTAGGTAAAAACAATCTTCCATTAAAATATGATTCTTAATCATGAAATAACATAAATGTGTAAATGCCATTCAGAAATGTCATTTGAAATTGATAAGAAACAACAAAAATATACTGATACAAAAAGAAATAACATTTATTTATTATGACTGATAGTATTTGACTGATGCACAGAGGCATGCAGTTTAGATCGGTTTCGCAAGTCATTTATTAACATGATGGTCTCTCTTTAAAAATGTAAACAAGTGTAAATGTCAACATTATCATATATGTTTAAAGGACTGAAGTTTGTCTGGTTAGACATGAACTTATTGATGTAATTCAATCTCTGTTTTATTGTAATTCGGATCAGAGGCTTCCATAAATAGTTTATATACATAGAGTTATGATTCAACTAAGCTTAATGGCAAAAGGCAAAAATATTCAGTCGTGTGTAAGTTATAACTTAGTGCCCCTTTATGTTCCCCCTATAAGTTATAATTTATGCACAGCTGGTGCAACCACCCCAGCAGGTGTCTGTGCCAGTCACATGACTGAAAACCACGAATATTAGATGTGTTCAAAGCATACGGAGCCGTCTGCTCTCTAATCGCTCTCGCAGTACTTTGATTCACCGAATCCATCTGCACAGCGCAGCTTCAAATCCAACACACTTAATGGGTTTGGCACATCATGATATGTTTAATTGTTTGGTTGTTTATAAAAATGACTACACTGTGATATAAAATTACTCATACTCCCACATACTGTATATTTTGATCACACCAACCTTGTGGTGTCACTGTGTCAGTGGATGATGCGTGATGACATCATGGCTGGGAGGGTTTTATGATGTCATATACCCAGCCAGCCAGCCTGTGAAAGTGTTGCTGTGTTATTGTGTCTGCAGAATTTGGAAATTCTGTGTCACAGCGCCCCTAAAAAGTCAGTGGTGACTGTGCTATCGCTGCACAGTGCAGACTTACATGTGGCTGGCATGTTGAAAAGGGCATCTAACTTCATCTCAATAATCTCTATCCTTACTAAAACCTCACTCGCAAATTCCCTAATAGATTCAGCCCCACGAGACATCACAGTTGACTGCTCTTTCATCCTCCTGCTTTTCCTTTACCTTACCTATACCTTCCTTTTTCCATCAGGCATGTCATTCTTTTCTCTGTCATCTGTGGTCAGGGAACTGTCCCAGAAACAGCGCTGGGAGTCCTGATCCCTCTCTCATCTGTCCTCTCCTGTTCCTCAAAGAAAGTCCAGGTGGACAACTCTAAAATAACTCAGCTGAAGGGCACGCTCTTCCTGTTTCTTGTAGAAATGAGTGGGTGTCCTCCTGGACCCCTTGCCTTTGAACATCTTTATACAGGTGATATAAGAGCAGGTGACTTTCTTTCTTTCAGTGAGATTAATATAGAAATTAAATTAACTCTGGATTTCATATAATGCAGCAAAGCCCCGGTGATTCCGAACACATCCCTGCTACATCCCATCCCAGAATATGTGGCTGTCCTCTCACCTTTCTATCCCCTCATCATTGCAGTGCTGCTCACTTGCATATACATTAGCTCCAGAAACAGCCGTATCATTTAAATTTCTGAGAACATCATAAATAAGCCTATACTAAAATGAATATTGACACATGTGAAGTACAGAGGCGAAGACCTCATTAAAGAAAAGCCTTCTGGGATGTACAAATCATGAATGTAGTCCCCTCTCTTAGCTAACCGTTTGAAACCCGAAACTGTGATCCTGCAGACATTAGTTGCATGACTACAGCTCTCATAAGCTCAAAGAAGATTAAAATGTCAGGCACAAGAACAGAGCGGATCTCTACAAACTCATAGAGTTTGTTAAGCAAATGGTTATTCAAATTGTTATGGATCAGATGGTTATTTGCTGCTTTTTTTATTTACTCTCGAGTCAATTATTTTTATTACTATAATTGTTTTCAATCACTCTCTGTTTACACAATAAGAATCAGCTCTGTTTAAGGAGCATTAATTAAAATCCTAAATCTCCTACCAGATGCCCCAACCAACTAATCAAATGTTATATAATACATTATGATGGTTATCATTTTGATGATGAAACTTTAATAGAAAACAAATATGAAATTAATGGATTGATCTGCAGAAAAGCACAAGAGGGTCCATGGACCATGCAGGCAAATCAATCGAGTTTTTTGTTAAAAGGTTCTAGAATCATTCAAGAAACCTTGATAGGCATTTTCTATTTTACACTGAGTGGAAAAGACAAAGCTTGTTAACAAAAGCTATTCAACCCGTTCTCACGACAATTCGTACGTATTTTACAAGGTGGCTAATTTGTATGAATTCAAAATTTGTTGGATTTAAAAAAAAAAAAAAAAAAAACACGGAGAAGACTGAAGCCCGATTATTTCCTGCTTGACTTCCTTCCGGACTTCCTGCCTGATGTCTGAGCGACTGCGCAGGCTCAAACTGAGCGTTCACATCATATATAGAGTCGGCGGGCGGGCTTAACATAATGACGACAGAGTTGAGACTGTAAGAGCAAGCTCGGACATACTCGGTTTTAGTTCGTGCATCCTCGCAATGCGGCCGGCAGCGCGTGCGCTGCTAAAAAAAGTTGTGGCGAAATGATCAACTTGTCATTTTTGCTGCATTTGTGCTGTGGCGTCGAGTATAAAGGCTTTACTCTGTGTCAGCGCACGCTCTGATCGGTATAGGCGCACGGACCTCTCCCGAATCATCTCAAGCAAGCACCACTACTCCGCCCCTGTTTCCCTCGTAAGCTGATATTATTTTTTAAACATTCTCTATGATATTATTTTTTTAATGACACACTGTCTCTTGCTCGCTCATACACACACGCACACGCACACATATAAACTGTCTCTTTCTCTCTCACACATATGTAGGCTAGTTATAAACTCTTTAGACTTTTAATGATTAGTGTTTTATTCTTAAAGTTTGTGGGTCGTGTAAAAAACGAAAAAAAATCCCTTATTTTGGGGATGGATTCCTGGAAATCTCCCTTATTTTCAATGTTCAATGTTGACAGCTGGACTGGATATGGTGAAAGTTTAATAATATATCAACTTGCTCTGCTGAGTATGTCACCTTCTTCGTTGCTCTGATTGGCTTTAGCGCTATCCAATTGCGTGCAGAGAGAATTTGAAAGACAACCATTTATCCCGCCCTCTGGATTGAGCCCTGTCAATGAAGAGTTTCCAGACCTAAAATCTTGATGTAGGTCTGGCATGCCAGGCTACGTGACGACAGTCTGACATTGGTAAATCTTCTAGTAGGTTTGCCAAGACAAATCTGAATCACCTAATTCCTCAAAAACGATGTTGAAATATTTTGTCTCATTGCTTTTATGGTCTCTCTACTTAGGGGCTTCTACCTTGACTTTGTGCCTCCATGTCCCCCTGATTGTGTCATAGACAGTAAAAAATTGCCTGCGAGCTTCTCCAGTCTATACGGTAATGTCTCATTTTGCGACAGAAAGACCTGTGGTTATGACGCAATCTTTAGCCTATTTTTACAAAAACGGCTTCTGACGGGGCCGTAACGCAAGATACAAAGTAATGGAACATTTTATACATTGTTGGGTTTCTTCAGAAATAAATAATGGACAAATTAAGTCTTTGGACACTTCAGATTGAAAGTTATTCGTTGTCAAAGTGACGCCAAAATCAATGGGAGTCAATGGGATGCTAACCGCAGATTAAGTTCTGCTACAATGGCGGCTCCCGCGAGGCTTCAACTTCCGGCTGATGGATTATCCCCTTGACCAGGACAGACCATCCCTAATCCCACCTATCACTAAAGTCTGGACAAATCATACGAAAACATACTAGTGAGATTGTATGAATTATTGTACAAATTAGTCACCTTGTGAAATACGTACTTTTAGTGTTGAGACAGACTGAATTGTTGTGAGACTGCGTTGGTTATTTCCAACAACTCACCCACCATTGTGTAAAGAAGAGGCTATTTGCTGTATGTTTGGTGCAAATAGTATCTAATAGTATCACTATACTGTACACTGATTTACCCTTTTGCAGGTGTGATATGTGAACACATTAAATAAGTTACAGGGTCTTTCCTTATGTGTAAAGCCAAAGACCAAAACTTGGCAGCTGAACTAGGATCATTTAGAGATAATTATTGCGATGTTTGCTATAAGATTAGCCATGACTCTGAAAACGGCCTCCTTGGAGACTACAGGCCCATTTATCAGAGCTGTCTTTGAAGTGTCAGCTAGTGTAGAGTTCAGGATGATGCTGGAGTGTGACAGATTGCATTAAATGGCCCATGAATCACTGGGGCAGAAAAAGCAGGAGAATGCCTGTCAGAATAAACCTCACGGGTTAACACTTACGACTTCAGTGATCCTGAATTTGACCCCTGACCATATGTTTTGAACTTTCCCCTGATTAAAGCTGCTCATGTGCATAAGAGCTGAACAGATTTAGGTTAATGCATGAACAGTAGAGAGAGTGAGAATATATGCGTTAAAGTGGAACAAATTAACTATTGAGGGGCAAATATTTGCTTACATAAAGAAACATTGGATGCTTTCCATTTATGTTAAAAATGTAATTCCTTTTTTAAAAGTCGAACAATTATGATAGAAAAATCAAAGCAATTAGATATAAAATCAAATCAATATCAGATACAAAAGTGCTAGAAAATAATTGTTGGGTTTCCATGTTGAATTATTTAGTTCACTGTCAAAGTATAAGAAATACATGTAAGATAACACTGCAGGTTCCAAAAATTGAAGGAATTTGCCTCAGGGACTTGCCACAACTTTTTAATAATCGTAACTCTTTAAATGACATTTCTGTCACACAAACATACACATATAATTCTAATATTGCAGAATAACTCAAACCTTTGCACTTAGCACTGGTTACAAAAAAAGATGCATTAGTCCTAAACAAATAAACTTTCCTTGGAAGAATAATCCACATCATTATTATATTGTTATGGAGTTGTTATATTAATATCTGAATGCAGTTTAACCTCTGAGTCTATGCTCATGCTCTTTTAACAGTGTTCACTATATTCACTGAGCTGTCACAGTTTAGATCGGGTGGCATATATAAATAATGACTCTGCAGCAGTTTTTCAAATTTAGTTTGACAAGTTTAGTTTTTAGCCTAAGAGCAAATGCCTAGGGTTGAGATGGCATTGTGATAGTGGTTTTCATAGGAAATCAAGTCATCATTTAGTTTCTCTCTAGCTGCAAGCATTCTCTAGGCACGCTTCACGACACAATGTGCAAAACCAAACACTCTGACAGACTTTTCTAACAAACCTTTAATCATAATTACCAACTCCTAATTACATTTATTCTAATTAATTTATTGATGTCTTAGCCCCCTGAACACCAACACTGTTCTAATAAAGGTTCATTTAGGGAGGAAGATTAATGCGTGTGTGTTTGTGTTAACAGGCGAGCGTACCCGCAGAAAGGTCATCAGCAGAATTAGCATTGTAATGAATTATTGCACTTTGTTCCAGAATACAGAACAATAACCCATTTCTCAAACTGACAATAACGTACTAAAACTGGCATGATATCCAAAAGGTTGTACCTTCTACAGTCATGTAGAAGCTATCCAAACAATTACACACGCTGACACTCTTTGTTGACCTGTAGTGCGCTTTCTTGTTGACCGCTGTTGAAGAGATACTTTCTATGGTCCCTGATAGCACAGTACAGCCCTTACATTACATCTGTGCCAGGCTGAAAAATACAGATATAACAGTAAAACCAGATTCTGATGTTGATAAAGGCAATGATGTGGATCTGATGCACACCTTCTTTTTAGAAGGTAATCTAAAAAGGGTGAGTAACAAATTAAACAGCTTTACACACAACATGCAAAGACAATACCATGCACTGAACTGAGGAAACTGATATAGACACTAACAAGAAACAAACAAATAGGTGAACAACAAAACCAGTAAAATAGCTAACTAGTGACTAGAACACAGAAAATGGGAAAGAAACACTGGGAAACAAGAAAATACAAATTAAGAGTCCATGAACACGAAACCACAATAAACACATTTGTTTTATCGGTGCATTTTTCATCTGTCTATATCAATTTTACATTCAGAGTACCTTATTACCAGGTTTAGGAGCACACTGGCCGACAGAGGTCCCAAGACACCCTATTGGCCTGGGGCATGATCCATCCATCTTTACTATCAAGCAGTGGGCAACTGGTATTGAGTTTACACTTAACTCAGCATCTTCCAATTCTGCCTATATATCACTTACATGAAAAGAATGACTTATTTACACCTATGAACAAGGCTAAGCAGAGAAGTACATATATTAATATTGCAAACAATCATCCAAGGGCAGTCTTGTAAGGCAATCAGAGGCCAATGACTAAATATGACAGTGGAAGCAATAAATCTCAATCATTTATGTAACATCCAAGTGAACAGAGAATGTAGTTCATTCTCTTCTGGCCTATTTCTCTTTGCCCCACTCATCAATAATGGATGAAGACGATGAGGCTGCCTAGAATCCATCTGGAGAGGACCAGGCCTGCCTTGGTACATTGGCTCCACTCATTTTTTTTTAATAAATGAAATAACAATATTTCCTCCAGCTTTTTCTCAAGATGCTCTAGATAAGCTATTCGTTTTCATAAGGCAACTTGCGAGCAGCCTGCCGAGCAAATCAAAAACACCATAGAGTTAAACGAGGACGTGATGTGTTGCAGCACAGTGTGGTTTGCTTGCTCGTTCGCTTGCTTGTTTGTTTGTTTGTTTGTTTGTTTGTTTGTTTAAGTATGGCTTGGAAAACTGGTTTTAACGTGCTTCTCCTTTGTGAGAGCTATAGTGCTCGAGTTTGATCTTTCACATGGTAATGAATGAGTCACAGACGAGAATAAGACAAAGAGGAGCAGATTTTGTTTGGTGCTCATCACATAATGATGTGAGCTGGTACAGTGTGAAGCACACAGAGTCAGGTTTCAGGGACAAAAAGAGATATATTTTAATCAAAGCCCACTCCTTGACAGAGAAAGAGGGAGGAACGGATTGAGAGAGTGAGGAGACAGAAAGAGAGCGAAACTGAAAGATGAAGGGGAGAAAAAGAGAGCTCAAAAGAGAGAGAGATAATGATGAAGCAGTTTGTTGTAACTTGCATTTCTTCTGTTGAGCAGCTTTGTGATGTGTGTGCAGAAGACAGTTTCCTCCTGTGTACAGTCGCTGTTATTTTGGGATATGAAATCATGGCTTTTGTTCTAAAAATGGACGCCCTGAATGTGGGATGATGGCAGCGGCCGAAAATACACTTTCAACGTCAACATTTTATGACCTTAAGATGTACTCAGTCCGAATTGATGCTGACATTTTAAGATGTTTGCAGGCAAACCTCATATCGTTCCACGGGACAGATTAAGCTCAGCACTTAAGCGAAAATACCCTCATGCAGAAGTTAGATTCCATAAGAAAGAAAGTCACAAATGAGATCTCTTTAACATGGCTGGGGTTTCTGCTAGACAACAATGGTTTTGATGGGAGAGTAAATGGAGATGCTTGCTTTACATCTGCTCCTGCTTCTCAGACTTTTCCCTGAGATAAAGACTCCAAAGGCCAGTTGCATGGACATCATGTTAAGACTGATGTCTTAATAACTATGAACAAGTAGTTAGTTAGGGGGTAATCAGTCTTACTTTTGGGTATCAAATTAGATCAATCTGCATTTCTATGTAACTGACTTATCACTGATGAATCACTTGTAAGACTAGTCTTAGCCGTTTATGCAACCAGCCCCAGGTTCTCAACCGGTTTTGCGTCATGACCCAGATTTTACATTGGACAGGAACACACAACACACATTGTTAATAATAGTATTAATATTACCATGAACACACTCACATCTATGGTGCAAGTGAAGCTGTATTGATTTTCTTACATTGTGTAGTTCTCTTACGAGAGGTTCTCTTTTTCTGCGTAATATCTTACGCTAGGGGAAAACCTCTTTTCCACAAGATATTGAAGCCAGAAAGATATAGAATCTGCTGCGGCAGCATGCAGACCTCGATCCCTCCGCTCCACAGATCATTCTGTGTTCTTGCGTTCGAAGCATCAGTACAAGGTCCTACCCTTCGAGTGCTCCATAGCCAGTTGGGTCTTCAGGTCAACTGGGAGAGAGTATTCTTGCCTATGGGCTGAGTATCTCTAGATATACTCAGACCGGGCACAAACCACCCGCGTTCTGACACCCTGGAGATCCCGGGCCGGTCCTTCTCTGGACACGGAGGTTCAGGTGGCTATCTCAGGAATATGTGGTAGTTACCATCACGTCTGCGATTACCCCCTAAGAAGTGGAACCTATGCGTTGAGTGGTCTTTTCTCCGTGAGGAGATCCTGAAATCTTTAGATCATTCAGTGCTCTCTTTCCTGCAAGTTGAGTGGAGTAGGCTGTTCCTCCACCCTCAAAATGATGTTACCGCTGTCTTCGTGCTCATGCTTGGAAAGCACGTCCTGATCATCAGGTTCCTTAAGAAGCTATGAAAATATAACCTTGTGGCCCTCTTTATCCTCTTTGGCCTTATCTCTGGTGGATCTGCACTGCAGAGACTGCCCCTGAGCCACCGCAGGCAGTGAGTTAAAAATTCTGTGTATACAGTTCTCCTGTTCGCATGGTCTCTACTAGAGGTTAAGGACTTGCTCGCGTTCGGTTAACAAATTGTGCCTGGAGTTCACGCCGGCTACTCTCACGAGCTGAGACCCCGGCCTGGATTGTGCCCAAGTTTCCTACCTCTCTCGTAATAGGATCAGGTGGTTAGCCTGCGAAGCGCTGCCCAGTAGGAGGCAGACTCAGTCCTGGCTTTCTCTGTCCGTCTGCTTCATAGCGATTAGACGTGTACAGAACGCAAGCCTTAGACCTCAGAACAGCTCTTATCTGTTAGATTTAGCAGAGAGGGAAGGCAGTTTCCAAGCAAAGTTGCCCTACCTACTTTAATTTGGTGAAAAATTCCGAGATGCTCATGTCCTCTTAGGTCTTATAGAGCTCCTCTATAATGAGTATGTGCTCTGCCTGGGCATTGACAGAGTGCTTTGCTGACAGATTTTAGAGTTAGGGGCTGGGCGACACCTAGTTTGAACTGCCGTGGGCTCCCTTCTCCTGAAGCCTGTTTCACCATGAGCCTGGTTCAAGTGTCAACTTTCTGCGCCATTCCCCTCCTATGGACTGGATATGTGCGCCTTCTACTCCAGTTGAGTTCCCTTAAACCGAACGCTGTCTGAGTTGCTCCACACCCTCCGACGTCGGACGTGCGGAATGTCTGGTGTTAGGCCTACCACTCGTAAGCAGTGTGGAACCTGTGTCAGGCTGGGTCCATATGTTGCGAGTCCGTACGGTGACCCCATATGTGTTCTCTTCCACGATACGGCTCCCTTCGGTGAGCCCGTCTCTTCCCTTGGCAGAGTCTGCTCTGCCGTCACTGTCTGTAAGTCTCCCCTGTCATAGGCTGGAGCCACCCCAGTGACATTCCATATTTCATACTGCCCAGACATCTGCCCAGTTCATATGTGTATTCTCCACGTTACCTCCCTCCGGGTTGGATGTGGCTTCTGCTGCGTCCCTTCCTTCCAATGTATGGGGAACGCTTCTCAATGGTCCTGTAGGAACAGCAGTGACTTCCCTGTCCTAAACCCTGTCCTTCCCCGCCTTAAAATTGCGGGGCATCAGTAGGCTTTTGTCTAGGCACTGGAAGGTGGCAGCTTTAGTGACGTTTTCAAAGGTTATCCCTATTCAGTCGAGCGTAGACTGACGTCCAACATTATCGACTGAAAGGGAACATCCTGGTTGTGTATGCAACCAACAGTTCCCTGAAGGAGGGAACAGAGGACGTCGCCCCCTTGCCACTACCGCTGGACCACAGCTGACTCCGGGTTACGCTTAGCTCCTCAGTGAAAAAGCAATTAGTGCGTGCATCCACTTCTGTATTTATACCCACGCAGCAGGGGCATAGTGTGTGTTGCGAATCATTTCATTCCATTTGGCTCGTTCAATAGTCTCGAAGAACATTGGCTCTCTGACGTGATCCCCCCCCCCATTCAGTCGACCGTCGACTACATCCTCTGTTCCCTCCTTCAGGCATACGCAACCAGAACGTTCTCTCTAGAAGAGGGAACGACTACTGAGTATCTTTGCCGTACCTGCAACACGCTCTGGTTCACTTCGGCGATGAAAAAACAGATTATATCAGCCCATCGAGCTATATTCTATAGGCCCAGGCCACGCCCGCTTTGGCAGGGGGTGATGTAGTGGGCGCGAAGCACCCCATTGGATCTGACGTCACCAAGGGCTTCTCTCGATAGGCTACAGTTGCTGCAGGACAACCAATAGGCACGCGAGCCGCCTTGCCTATATCTGCATGCTGCCGCAATACAGATACAGACATTTTGGCTTCAATATCTTGTGGAAAAGAGGTTTTCCCCTAGCGTAAAATATTTTGCAGTACTTCGTTCCCAGTTCTAGTGAGAACTGAGGTTACATTAGTAACCGAGTACATTTTGTTCATGGTTTTCAAGGATCATTGGATATCAAGTAACCTGATTATGCTGGCATTTATTTCGGTTCTATCAAGAGACGCACAACCTTTGACATCAACAACAAAAATAAGGGTTTTCTCTCATTTATAGTTTATAAGTTTATAAGCCCAGCATAAGTTTATAAGCCCAGCATATTTTGCTAGCCCTACTATACATGATTACATGGTAGGTAGCATCACTGTATTTGTATTTGGCTTTTAATTTTTTTTGGCTCCCAAAACCAAATTATATATTTAAAATAAGCATTAGTAAATAATAATTAAATATTTTATATAATTAAATGATGTTATAATTTTTCAATTATTAATCCTATTAAAACTATTTATGTTATATTCATGAATCTATATTATTGTGTCAACAGCGGTATCTTTTTTCTTTTTCTTTTTTTTTGTCCAAAGGAGAAAATGAAATGAAAAAACGATTTGAGACAGAATTGATGCTTAAATAAATCATAACTCCATTAATCTGAGATATGAAAGAGCAACATCTGCAGCACAAAAACCTCTGCATAGTCAGGGCAGAGATTTTTTAATAAATGTGTATTAAATGCACAGAAAATGAAATACGTTCCCTTATTACTGAAGAACAGTTACTTCATAATCAGAGCAGAACACTGTGCAATATAAAAGTGATTTAAACTGATCTTTACAAAATACTACATGTCTTTCACAGAATCACAATACAGGCTTCACAGTAAAGGCCCCTGGTAAACGAGATTTGCTCATGTCGGCATTGAGTATTTTGCACCGCTTAGGGGTTCTCTGGAAATGGAAATTTCAGTAGATCATTTGGGACATCAAGTATGCATGTCCTGTAATCTTCTTCATTAGGCATATTGATACTTCTGAGAGACAGAGAATGAGAATGGAATAAAAAGCTTGTTTATGACTGCAATAGAAGCTCAGATCACTGTTATTGATGGTCCTTGCTAAGCCAAATGCATTAAAGGCCTTGTTTGCATGCATGCATGTATTTTTAGTTTGACCTGCATTACAGACGTTATGCTTTTGATGCTTTGTGTACAGTGACACATCATTATGATAAATCTGTTCCTTGGTGACAAGATGAAATACACTTTGAAAGACATGCGATTTCTCTTTCTCCTCCCTTGCCACAATGACCCTGGTGTGAGACCAAGATGGATTGCTGTCAAAAAGACAGACACAATAAATAAACAAAGCTATAACAGGCCATTTCCATGCAGATCCGAATGCATCCATCAATAAACACCTGAACATCTGCAGGCGGGACGTACGTATGCAAACGTCTCAACGTGGAGGTATACAGCTGGGTTATGAATGCAGTCGTCTCTGTAATCTATCAGGGCTGAGTTTTAACTGCAGTCTGTCTCTGTGGGGGCCAGGAGTGTGTCACAATGACAAATGCAGCATTTTACCACTCATCAAGTACTGCTAATGCGCTCCAAAAAGAGCTTAGAGACTGCTTCCTGCTCCCTCTCTTTATCCGCTG
Source organism: Hybognathus amarus (assembly GCA_030378365.1). Classification (NCBI taxonomy): domain Eukaryota; kingdom Metazoa; phylum Chordata; class Actinopteri; order Cypriniformes; family Leuciscidae; genus Hybognathus; species Hybognathus amarus. The sequence goes on along the minus strand of JAQIUQ010003044.1, from coordinate 205,688 downwards.
ACATGAGTTGACGCCGCACGATGAGTTGCTCATTTCAGATTTTTTTCTTCACAAGCTCACATCTGCTTTTCCGCTCAATTAGCTTTGTTTACGTTAAGGTGGCACTCACAAAGACCTGCATCAGAAAACTAATCACAAGAGGAGTAGGCTACATAAAAAGGAGCTAGTCACGCCAGGATAATTATTTACTTCAATGGGATTTTGATAGTCTTTCTTGAGGAGTAAAGAATGTAATGGCCCTAAAAAGTATTTTGACACTTAAGCCACACTCAAAAAATACAGATGCCATTTGCTTTAGATAGCAACATATCAAACCTAGTGGAATCTTAAATATAAAAATGAATTAAGTTTTAATTTGTGAAATGCTTTGCTTGAAAAGGGTGTGCTTCTGCTATCACTCTTTTAAATAAATGTCACTTGGTTTCATATTTCACCTAATGCAATGACATTGATTTATTTTTAAGCGTGGCTTCAGTGTCCAAATACTTTCTGAAAAGTTATAATGCTGTTCAGGGTAGACTCATAAGGTCAGGAATAGCTTTCATATGCAAACCAAAATGCATGTTCAACTCTAAAATACATTCACACGGAAAAACTGATAATAACATCTATGCCATTTAAATTATAGGCGTCATGTGCTTTTTTTACCCAGCCCATATTTACAAGTAGCAATTTCCAATAATGTATAGCCTAATCATCTAATGCGGTGGCAAAAACACCTTTTAGGATTTCACTGATGGGATTACATTAAGTCAAATAGTAACTGGATTAAAGTCTTTGAAAACCCTAAAGGTTTCTTCTGAATTGTGAATGAACAATTGTACGTGTGATTCTATACAGTCACAATTAGAAATCCTGCAAATACTTTGGGCTGCCTGCAAATACTTTTAGGCTACACCCTCATGTAGTTCCAAACTTGTGGAACGCAAAAGAAGACATTTTAAAAAAAGGTTTCCTCTGAAAATACCTAGCAGCTGCTCTTTCATAACTCAAGAAATGTAAAACTTCTATAGTTTATATTTCTTTCATCTACATCTCAAACTGTTAAATATCAAATTTATCTCAGATATTTGTCTAAATGATTAGAAATCACTAAAATATACTCAACTGAGATGAGTTGACAATGATTAAAGCAATAGTCCACATAAAAGTGATAATTCTGTCATCATTTACCTGTAGGAACACAAAAGATGTTAGGCAGAATGTTAATGCTACTACGAGAGCCCATCTAGTCCCACTTTGAAAAAGAAAATAACTTGTGGCCTCAAGATAGTAACTTGTGGCCTCAAGATAGTATCTCGTGGCCTCAAGATAGTAAATTTTGGCCTCAAGATAGTATTTCGTGGCCTCAAGATAGTATCTCGTGGCCACAAGATAGTAATTTGTGGCCTCAGAGAGTCACTCATGGCCACAAGATAGTAATTCGTTGCCTCAAGATAGTAACTCGTGGCCACAAGATAGTAATTCGTTGCCTCAAGGTCAGTAACTCGTGGCCTCAAGAGAGTAACTCGTGGCCACAAGATAGTAATTTGTTGCCTCAAGATAGTAACTCGTGGCCACAAGATAGTAATTCGTTGCCTCAAGATCAGTAACTCGTGGCCTCAAGAGAGTAACTCGTGGCCTCAAGATCGATAACTCGTGGCCTAAAGATAGTAACTCGTGGCCTCAAGATCAGTAACTCGTGGCCTCAAGATCAGTAACTCGTGGCCACAAGATAGAAATTCGTGGCCTCAAGATAGTAACTCGTGGCCACAAAATAACTCGTGGCCTCAAGAGAGTAACTCCTGGCCTCAAGATAAGTAACTCGTGGCCACAAGATAGTAATTCGTTGCCTCAAGGTAGTAACTCGTGGCCTCAGATAGAAATCGTGGCCTCAAGATAGTAACTCGTGGCCACAAAATAGTAACTCGTGGCCTCAAGAAGTAACTCCTGGGGCCTCATGTATAAAACTTTACGTAGATTTCATCCTAAAAGTGTGCGTACGCACATAAGGCAGAATTTGCGTACGCACAAAAGTTTTCAGATTTATAAAACCGTTCGTACGCCAGAACCTGTGCAGAATTCACTTTATAAATCCCAGTCAGCGGGAGATAGTGCGCACGTCCGTCTCCTCCCCGAAATAACCATATATGGAGATTACAACGCCTAGTTTAAATATGCATATCCTCATCTTCATATCATTTGCATATGATTATTCATCCACGTGATACCAAGTTTAACGGTACAAGACGTTAGGAGAATATGAAATGCGGATGTGCCGTCAGCATTATTACAAACATAATTTTTTTAGTAGCCTATAATTGCCTTGTTTTTGAATGAATAAATCAAATAGTGTTAAATACATTTCAGAAAAAGTTTTTCTCAATCTTTTCCACTGGCCAAATAGTATCTTTAATTGATTTATATTTTAATGGAAACAGATAGACGTGGTTGTGCATTATTTGCACGAAACAATTTTCTCAGACAATCTGCTATTATCATGAGCAATTATCTCTAGTTAAAACATTAAAACACAGCATGCCAGAAGAAAAGTGTTCAAAAGCACTGCATCCACAACAAATAGGTCTATTTCTATTTATTGAATATATTTTTTTGAAACTTCTCAGTAATGATTTCATGTAGTTTAAGTGTTTAACTCCATTAATGAGAGTGGCATATTTAATCTAAGTGTTTATATCAGAAGTAAAGCATAGTTTAAATCATTATTTTATTTATTTAAACTGTTATTGAGAACATGCAGCCATTAGATTATAGGCTATAGCGTCAGTTTCACTAAACGGCCCAACGCGCGTGCTGGCGCGGTCATTTAAGAAGGGATGGATGTTTGCTTCAAGTGATGGTAGGTTTGTGAAATTATATTTTAATAATATTTCTTTAGATGTATAATTTTCTTTAGAGTCTCTGTCTAATAGTGAGCAAAAAGACATTTGACTCCAGCTCACCATCGGTGTCGCTAAAACACACTCTTCTAAAAGAGTGCGTACGCACGGTCAAGAGCATCCTTACGGTGCGCACTTATTTACGCCAAGTTTATTTTTTATAAATCCCGATATGTGCATGGAAAATATGCGTACGCATATTTCTATGCCCATTTTGTGCGTACGCAACGTTTATACATCAGGCCCCTGGCCTCAAGATAGTAACTCGTGGCCACAAGATAGTAATTCGTTGCCTCAAGATAGTAACTCGTGGCCACAAGATAGAAATTCGTGGCCTCAAGATAGTAACTCGTGGCCACAAAATCAGTAACTCGTGGCCTCAAGAGAGTAACTCGTGGCCTCAAGATCGTAACTCGTGGCCTCAAGATAGTAACTCGTGGCCTCAAGATAGTAACTCGTGGCCTCAAGATAGTAACTCGTGGCCACAAGATAGAAATTCGTGGCCTCAAGATAGTAACTCGTGGCCACAAAATAGTAACTCGTGGCCTCAAGAGAGTAACTCCTGGCCTCAAGATAGTAACTCGTGGCCACAAGATAGTAATTCGTTGCCTCAAGGTAGTAACTCGTGGCCTCAAGATAGAAATTCGTGGCCTCAAGATAGTAACTCGTGGCCACAAAATAGTAACTCGTGGCCTCAAGAGTGTAACTCCTGGCCTCAAGATAGTAACTCGTGGCCACAAGATAGTAATTCGTTGCCTCAAGATAGTAACTCGTGGCCACAAGATAGAAATTCGTGGCCTCAAGATAGTAACTCGTGGCCACAAAATAGTAACTCGTGGCCTCAAGAGAGTAACTCGTGGCCTCAAGAGAGTAACTCGTGGCCACAAGATAGTAATTTGTTGCCTCAAGGTAGTAACTCGTGGCCTCAAGATAGTAACTCGTGGCCACAAGATAGTAATCGTTGCCTCAAGACAGTAGCTCGTGGCCTCAAGAGAGTAACTCGTGGCCTCAGAGAGTAACTCGTGGCCTCAAGAGAGTAACTCGTGGCCTCAAGATAGTTACTCGTGGCCTCAAGATAGTAACTCGTGGCCTCAAGATAGTAACTCGTGGCCTCAAGATAGTAACTCGTGGCAAGATAGTACCTACCTTGTACACAAGATAGTACCTTGTTGCCTCAAGATAGTATCTTGTGGCCTCAAGAGAGTATCTTGTACACATGGCACCCTGTCGTGTCAATATAACACGCTTCGGTTATTGGTAGGTTTAGGTCTGGGGTAGTGCTAGAAGGCGCCTTCTGGCCCATATATATCTTCTTTTCATATAGCCATGTGCGTCGGATGTAGACGCAATTTCAAAAGAGTCACCTATATGACGCCTTGAGATGAGACCGGACTGTGCACTAGACACAACATTTGTCATTTTGGAGCTTGACCGGACCTATGGTGACTGCTTTTGCTTTATTGATAGCTTGTACATTCTCCAAAAAACATCTCATATGTTTCACATATGAAAGAAAGTGGATGACAGAAGTTAATGTGAAAACACTTTACAATGTTTCATTTGTTCACATTAGTTATTAGTTAACATGACCTACCAATAAGTGGTAACACTTTAGAATACGGTTCCTTCATTAATGAATAACTACACAAGAACTAATGAGTAACACAATATTAACAATCTAGTAACTATTATTAACTAACAAGAAACTGATTAACGAACTAGTAAGTAATAGCGCACAGACGAAAGTGGTAGTTCACTAAGTAATCAGTAACTACTATTTTTTAATACTTCCCAGAGAACTACTGAAAAAGTTTATTAACAATCTAGTAACTACTATTAACTAAAATAAACTCTTATTAACGAATTAGTAAGTAATAGCTCACAGATGAAAGTGTTACTAGATACTTCAGTGGGAATTACTAATTATTTGGATTCATATTATAAAGTGAAGATCATTGGATCTAACTAGTAATTACTCAAGTGTTACTACATGATCTAGTCATGATTTGTGCAAACGTTTGAGATTTTTGGTGAACTTTAGTATACTTTTAGAAAATGTATTTAGTAACACTTGAGTAATTACTAGTTAGTTCCAATGATCTTCACTTTATAATACGAATCCAAATAATTAGTAATTCCCAAAGAAGTATCTAGTAACACTTTCATCTGTGAGCTATTACTTACTAATTCGTCAGTAAGAGTTTCTTTTTAGTTAATAGTAGTTACTAGATTGTTAATAAACCTTTTCAGTAGTTCTCTGGAAAGTATTAAAAAATAGTAGTTATTGATTACTTAATAGTGAACTACCACTTTCGTCTGTGCGCTATTACTTACTAGTTCGTTAATCAGAGTTTCTTGTTAGTTAATTATAGTTACTAGATTGTTAATATTGTGTTACTCATTAGTTCTTGTGTAGTTATTCATTAACGAAGGAACCGTATTCTAAAGTGTTACCGTTTTTATTAAAGATTACGAGGGCGCATGGATAAACGACACCACAATATTCCATGAAAAAAATAAGAATTGTCTATTTCGATTTCATGGTGACTTTAAATTTGATTAAATGTGATGTTTCTTGAATAATATCATTTTAATAGTGCTGTTGTGACAGCATTCGTGGACCAAACATTATTAGTGTGCAACATTACGAGCACTGACCTGATAATAAATACACATTAGCGGCCTGCAGTGCTCTGTGGTTAGGGTTCGATGGGTAATCTCCATGCAGGTCTTCCCAGTGATACAATTACACTTGGGACCCATTAATATTAAATGAACTATTAACATATATAGGCTGTTTTATATGGAGGACTTGCACGCTGGCATGTAGCCGAGGTTGACGACTCTCTGCGCATGCATATGCAATGTATGCACGCCCACACACAAATACACACACACAGGGGTGCAGCTGTGCTTACTTGTTGGATGAAATCCCCCAGCAAAATGGGTGCTGTGTTTTTGCACATGACAAAGAGCTGGAGGGGCGGGTTTGGAGCAGGGATTGATTTTTGAATTGAAGAGTGCAGCAGCGGCTATGTATCATCATCTCCCTGCTCCTTCCCTCTCTCTATCTCCCCTCCTTTCGGTCTTCTCCTTTCGGTTGGCGTTTAGCGTGTGTGTGTGCGTGAGTGAGTGTGTGCTTGCCTGCCTGCCTGAGTGCATCTCTAACAGAGAAGCTCAGAGGGAAAGTGGGTCACACTCGGCTCGCCTCAAGACTAAGACCAGATCTGCTGATGCACACACGTTTAAACACAGCACAACGCACCTACACACACTCATGCACGCACGCACAAATCCACCTTCACATAAAAATGCACATCATATTGCCCCTAATCCTCCAGAGAGAGGATCTTGATACATCACTATGAGTCTTGAGTTATTTGAGTGGACAGTTCACTATTCAGAGGAGTGAATTACCCTGCAGCTTTTCAAGGCAGAATAGGACACAGTTTGTGAGGACTTACCTCTCTCTCTTTCCCAACCCCTCCTTATATCTACTGGGTGGATTAAACCAGTGTCTCTTTCATCCTCATTTGGCAGTATGAACGCTCCTCTGAGTCATGCTCTTCCCGGGTTCTGCTGAGCTGTTGGGTATGTAAAATCTGTGCAGGCATCACCTGGGAATACATAACTGTACCATACTGTCACTCAATTTTACAGCATGGTGAGCATTTCAGCCATTTAGCATATTGAGGACATTCTGTACAGGATATGGATATAGTTTCCATTTCTGTTCTGTATCCAAACTGAAACTAAACCTACACTAGGCCTGCAGTATGTGAAGAAGAAGCTTACCACAAGAAAAGAAATATCACAAATGGGATCTATTTAACTTCTCATTTGTTTAAACAGCTGTGAGATTTAATCCAGAGCAAATTGAGGTTTTGAGAGGTCTTCTGCTTCTCAGAATCATCTGCTGGGTAAAAGGACCCGGGAAATCTCACGTGTCCTCTAGAGACTCTCTATGACATCTCAAACTGCTCTCAACTGTACCAGGATATCAAGTCTGCAATCAAAAGTCTGAGATTTTAATATTAACTCAAATACTTCTCATCAAACTTGTAGATCAAATTAACTGAGCAGCAAAAACCACATTAATCAATAACCATGCCAACTGTGCTTTAAAAAATAATAAAAAAATAATATATTACAAAGATTGGTATTAACTTCATTAACAGTCATATTGTCACGATCACGTTTGTTTGGACTCTTTGTGTTTTGTCATCATCTGCCCTAATCACTCATTTTGTTGTCATGGACACTGTTGATTTTCAGCTGTGGACTCATCAATCACTATCATTATCACCTGTATTTTTCTTCAGTTCTGTTTCAGTCTTGGGTCTGGTGCTGTCTTTTGTGAATGCATTGTATGTTGCTCTGTGCCAATTTGGATTACCCTTTGCCTTTGGCTTTATTAAATATTATTGCCTTCATCTTCTTGTATGTTTATACAACCAGCCCTGTGACACATATAAGTTATTAACTATTATATTATATAACATCATATTTTATTATATTATAATACACACACATATACATATATATATATATATATATATATATATATATATATATATATATATATATATAATAAGAATAATCATTTTTTAAGGAAACATACACAATTTTGAGGCTAGAATTAAGGAACTGATAAAATTAATGAAAAAGCTACCAAATTATTTTAAGAGTATTTGCTCAATACGCTGATTTCATCGCAGCCGCCATTTTTCGAAATCGAAAGTGAGGCTCCGGTGGGAAGAACCCCTGAAGTACAGATAGACAACAATGCCTTGGACTACCAATCTGAAGCTGCTGCCGCGATTTACACTACTGGATGTTGATATCCAATTTAGGATATGTATATAGTTTGTTCCTGCTTCTTTTTTTATGTTCTGAAAAAAATATTTATAACTAAAGTAAAGTATAAAAGAAATGTATGTATATTTTTAGAATAACTATTTTCTACATTAAACACAACAATACGCATCGCATTTGAAGACTTTCCTATGATTAAATGTGACACTTCTGGTTTTCACTTCCGGTTTATCAGTGTATTATGCGTTTTTTTTATTTTTATTTAGAGACACCATTGTTAGTTCCCAGCATGCTTTGCACATGGCTGGTAATGGAAAGGGAATATTGAAATTAAATGTTATTTTATGTGTTTTTGAGTAAATGGAAACTTCTGTTAATGTTTAATGTTCAGTTATGTATGACATTTGAAATAGTTTATGTTGAAGTTTTGATTGTTACCATTGTGCGGAAGAGTAGGGCTTATAGTAAGGTTGTGAATAACTGCATTACTTGTTTCTGTGAAGCTTTTGATTTGTTTGTTGAGCAAAAACTTTTATAATGCTAGTGCAGTAAAAGTTTGGTCTGTGTGCTGTGCTAGCGGCATACAGTCTTCAATCAAACATCAACAGGTTAGTTCCATTCATTCTAATTCACACATTTTAGAGCGTCAACTTAAAGCTGCAGTGCGGCGTTTTTCCTCTTTGTCGCTATCTCGGGTTGAAATCTGCAAATGCAGTCATTCGCGAATTATCAACTTTACGTGAGTTGTACTTCAACACCCTCGACACGGCACAGCGTGGATGAACACAATGTTTGAGGAGAGTGTGCAGCTGTCAGTCGCCGAGCCGGTGTGGATGCTGTCATTCAGAATCACAGATTATTCTTTTTGGAAGTATGTCCAACCTAAAAATTTTCACCGGAAAATGTCATCTGAACTAGTAAGAAACATCCACTTTTGTTCTGGATCTGACATTGCAGTAAATTGTGCTAATTAAATCTAACAATCGCTTATAAGTTATCATATCACACAAAACTGTGTAACTTTGTTAGCATTGCGCGACATGTAATATCCTTCCGATATGTATCCTTGTTTTTGCATGGTCTGGTTGTAGTCTCTTCGAACAAAGTCTTGTGCATTTGCAACGGGTCTCTAGTTGTCACTGGTGATAGTCGTTTTAACTCCAACAAATTGATACGTTTAATTACATCAAGTGCTGTGAAGTAAGGCTATAAATCTCCACCTCCAGCATCCTCACACACAATATAGCTTATACTAGCCAAGACTCCTTCTTGATGTGTACAGATGTGACGTAATGACACAAAGACTTGCTCGAATCTCCTGGAAATCCACCAGTCACACTGGAATTTAAAACATTATTACAAGCTTACCGCTTTAAATCGAGCTAAGACAGATAGTTTTGAACACTGGCTGGCTAAGTATTTTCTCAAATATGTATTTTGGATCATTTTTAACCCAAAAAAGCTACAGACTGCAGCTTTAAAATAAAATTAAAAAGCATATTTCACTGAAAATGTTAAATACATTGTATCATAGACTAAATAATTAAGGGAATTTTACATGATTTATTCAGATTCCATGATTTCATTGAAACTACTCAAAATATAATATTGTTACCATATTTTTTAATTAAATCGCATGTAAGATTTTTTACAGTATACAATTTAAATAAGACAGTTCCTGATATCACTATTGCATGGCTACTACATCTGTTTTGTAAACTCTGGTAGTATTTAATTTAGAGTGATGAAATACTATTCAACTATGTGCAATTACTAGTACTAATGTCAAAAATAGCAGTCCACTTTTGGCCTCATGTATAGTCAATACATTGAATACATGTGCACATATGAATATTTCCACTCCACGGAGTGCATCGGCATGGGCTAAATGAACTATTCAGCGTGAAAGCAGGGAAAGATGCCACACTCAGTGAATAATTTGTTTATTGATTGCAGCATTTAAATGCAGTATTGATAAAGAGGAATCCACTCTAATGGAAAGGAATGGTTGCAGTATCAAAGACTTATTGCATCTGGGAGAATGCAGGACTGACAAATTTTATTGAATGATGCTGGGAACGCTCGAGGGAGACAGATAAAAAGATAAAGGGAGATGCGAAATGGAGGGGAAAAAAGAACCCAGCATTGCTGTTGTTTTTTTATGCTGGTGGGCTGATGTCCACCAGCCAAACCAGCACCAAACCAGCCTTGGGAATTGATTCTGGTTTAAGCTGGTCTTTTCATCACACAGTTATTTCTTCCAGGACATCAAGAATCATCTTTAACCCAGTTGTTGCTCAAGCCTCACAATCCATATGGCAGAAATCTGTGTCCTTGCGTTCGACCACACACTAACGGCAGCATGTGTCACTGTGGGTGGTTCGTTCTCGTGCGAGTAACAAGCAAGGCGATGTGGGTGTATTCATTGGCCTTTCTCGGCAAAATACTCTACGTTATATTTGAATTGAGTTCAAGATGTGTTCAAACGCACATATAAAGAAGTTGTCGCTACTCCATGTGTGCGAAGCTTCGCTAAATGATGAAATGCATTATATGCACACGGCCTGCTAGAATGCAAGCTCCATAAATGATTTAATGTGGAGCTCTACACTCTGTGCTTGATCCGCAGGCCGTTTCTTACACACTTGCACTAGATTATATATTACACACACTGTAATTTATAGATGGTACTTTGGGTGCAATATTAGATGCAGAAAAGGCAAAAGAAAAAAGGCCCAGCATGCCATCTAGCATACCAGAGAGATTTGACTATCGTCATTTGCGGTTATTCGCTAGTCTGAGTCATAAGGTTGGTAGAATAGAGGGAAACCTCATGGGTCTGTCAAAGAATATTAAACTGCAGATATTCAATTCAACAGTGACTTTATGAGTTTCTGCATTTTCCGTAGAAACGACCGCTGATGGTAGTGGCATCTAAAGCATCAATGACAACCTTTCTTTCTATCTCTGATATCAGATGAGACATAAGCGAAGGAAAGAGAGAGAGAGAATGGGAGCGTGGGTAGAGTCCCATGCTGCCACAGTAGGGGTAAATTATCCATAATCAGGGCATCAATGTGGATGGGTCCATCGGAACCTAACACTTATACCCCATAATCAGCACCTCCATGTCAACCAATCGCTGTATAGCCGTACAAATTGCCACCATTTGAGCTCCCACACAGTCTATATTACAGATGTGTTTGAGTGTGTGTTTGCGTGTGTATCGGTGCACACTGCCTCTGAACACAATAGAGAGGTCAAATTCTCAGAAAAAAGGAAGAGCAAAATAAGCGAGAATGATTAGAAAGAGAGAGATTAGATTGTTGCCTTTCAAAGCCGAAAAAAATCACCTTTCTTCTTTCAGATGGGGACCTGGCAAATTGCCCTCTAATCTTCAAATCATCATCATAGGAAGGAGGGCAAACGGTGACAGACAATTCAAAAATGCAAAAGAGATTCTGCACCTCGTGAAATTAATTGTGGCAGTTGTTTGCGACTTTTCTGCAGCATTTAAATCTCCAGCCACAGTAAACTCTTATCATTTTCAAGAGAGAAGCTCTGACCTGGATTTGTCAGCAGTGCGTTTGAGTAAGGACTCTCAGCTCTGAGCATAAACCGCATTCTTTTGTGCTGCTTAAATTGGGGCTCTCAAAGCTCTGTTAGAAACTCTGGCATGACCTATTCCTGTTATTTCTCAACCTCTTGCAACTTCCAGCCAACCTAACAGCCCTGTCTCTTGTTGTGTTACATATGGTGCACATATATAAGAGATGCATCATATGCCATGCTGATATTAAATAGGCCACTGCAATGTAAAGTTCGCAACCACACTGGGATTCTTATTTGTAATGCATACTGAACCCATACTCAACCACAGATTGGTGCCGTATGGGATGTACTGAATAATATGCCTGGATTGAGAGAAGGGGCTGCTTGGAGCACAGAATAGTCAATATTAGAGGAATGGAGCTGGACAATTCATTGCATTCTTAGGGTATGTTTAATAGAGCCAGATCGATTTATTGGCAGGCTCGATATTATTGGCCGATATTAGGCATTTTTCAAACTATCGGGTATCGGCAGTTATAATGGCCGATAAATGAATATTTCAAAAATAAAATAAAAACGGACAAAACACACTTCAACCAAACAGAAAAGTTTTTCCTTTGCGTTTTTAACGTACAGACGACAACGTTGTCTAAAACAATCACCGTTTACACGGATCTGTGTAAACGACTTAATAACACGAATAATATTCAAGTAAAACCAGTAGTTGCCGCTGTCAACTTTGTAAAGAAAAGCTAGTAATAAGCATGCTCATGACATCACCGTTTTTACAAATTCGTGTTTTTGTTTTCACAAAGACAATAATGGTATTCAAAAACTTGCACTATGAAACCAGTTTTTAAAAGTTAGCATTTTTTAGGCCCCCAAAACACATTAAATGCATTAAAAATTTCAGTTTTTTGTTAAAAAACAGTGTTATAAACACCCTGAAAGGGATAGTTCAATTCAACTTAATTTAATTCAAGTCACATTTATTTGTAGTGCTTTATAATGCATTTTCTGTAAAGCTGCTTTAAAACAATGTGTCTACATTGCAATTTATAGTGATCTGTTATCAGAGGTGACTGTGTCCAAGTTATGCATTTCAGAAATATGCACAATTCAAGCAGTTAGCTAACAATAGGCTCTAAATTAATTTAAACAATGCATTCATTTAAGGCAATTCTGTCATCATTTTCTCACATTTCCAAACCTGTGGAACAAAAATGAAGAAATTCTGCAGAACGAACCAAAAATCATTAGAGCACTGACTAAGTTACATAAACTTGCATTTATTCAGGTATTTTTTTTTGTTTTAACTGCTAAATGAGGTTCAGTTTCATGAAGGCAACAGGACAACAACTTATTTTATTATCATATAAAGTTTTGATTTAAGTTACAATTAAGGAAATCTATATAAAACCTGCAAAAAGTTATCTTTCCCATTCATCTCAATCGACACTTTCTCAGCTGGCGCAAGACCCCAGAAGTACATGGTTTCCTTCTCAGTTCTTGAGTGTTAATGAGATCCTACAGTGTATATATATATATATATATATATATATATATATATATATATATAATTTTGTTCAAGACAAAGATCTGTATATATAATCAAGTTTTCGAAACTTAAAAGATTATTTTTTTAAAACAGTATATGGATTTCCAAGTAAGAGTTTAATATATATATATATATATATATATATATATATATACACACACACACACACACACACACATATAAGTGTTACTAGCTTACTAGCTGACCAGGTTGTCAAACAATAGGTGATATGGGAAAAAATCATTAAGCGCATGAACATCATAGCGGCCCTCTTTGACATGCAGCTACAGATCTAGAGTTTGTCAGGTTGTACTTAATGTGATTAAAAATCTTCATGTGCAATTTAAAAGTAAGATTGTTATCAATTCATACTCCAAGGTATTTAAAATCTGAAAATCCAGATTCTAAAATTCTGCACAGCGGCTTTTAGATTTACTAAAAATATACAGTTTTGGATTCAGCTGAAGGCAATTGTGATTTACCCATTCTGTAATCTTATGCATCGAGTTTGGTAGCAGATCAGCAGCACTGTTAACATGAACAAAGATTACTGTGTCATCTGCATACATTTGGGTGTTGGCATTATAGGACAAACATTTGTCAAGTCATTTGAGTGTCAATCTATAGCTTCTTTTGAGAGTGAGACTATTTTCATTAGCGGAGCAAACATAAAAATATATAACTGGCCATTTTATGTCTGAAATGTCACATAATAATTTAAAATATTGTTTATAAAACTGTTGTAGGTAAAGCAACATCACATAAGCAAGAGCATGTTACTAAAAAACAGTGTTTAAATGAGTCATGGACGTTCAAAATCCACAACAGGGTGATCTATGAACTACAGTATAACCAGTGTGCTCTCTGATCAAAGCACTCAACCTCAGGTAACTCCAGAGGGACTGGCCTGTAATAAGGTTAAGGTACACAGTCAGTTTGGATCAAAGCATTAGCTAAATTACAAAATGTAACATGCCAGTGACTATAATCTGCACTCTGTTTTAAGAATTTATTTGATTGCTGCATTGCATTTTGATTGCATTCTGTGGGTCTAAAGTGTTGTTACCCAAAGGAGAGTTCTTAATAACACAGAAAATCTACTGAAACAATGAATCCCATAATGCAGAGAACGCATTCCACACTCCATCAGTCTTTTGACCACCGCGGCTTGAAACCAATGCAGCTTCACAGTCTATTTCAGGGCATGTTGCCACTGACGAGAACCTACTTGTTACTAAAAGGATCACAAGAAGAAAGAAAGAAAGAAAGAAAGAAAGAAAGAGAATAAAGAAAGAAGAAAGAAATAAAGAAATAAGAGAAAATGAAAGAAATAAAGAAGAGAAGAAAGAAAGAAAAGAAAGAAAGAAAGAAAGAAAGAAAGAAAGAAAGAAGAGAAAGAAAGAAAGAAAGAAAGAAAGAAAGAAAGAAAGAAAGAAAGAAAGAAAGAAAGAAAGAAAGAAAGAAAGAAAGAAAGAAAGAAAGAAAGAAAGAAAGAAAGAAGAAGAAAGAAAGAAAGAAAGAAAGAAAGAAAGAAGTTGCAATTAGGGGGAAACTACAAAGTCGAGCCTATTTCTCTCTCTTCGGTGTGTTTGTGCTTTGTGTGTTTGTGTGTGTGTTGTGATTTGGTCGTGTGTGTGTGTGTGTGTGTGTGTGTGTGTGTGTGTGTGTGTGTGTGTGTGTGTGTGTGTGTGTGTGTGTGTGTGTGTGTGTGTGTGTGTGTGTGTGTGTGTGTGTGTGTGTGTGTGTGTGGGTGTGTGTGTGTGTGTGTGTGTGTGTGTGTGTGTGTGTGTGGGTGTGTGTGTGTGTGTGTGTGTGTGTGTGTGTGTGTGTGTGTGTGTGTGTGTGTGTGTGTGTGTGTGTGTGGTGTGGGTGTGTGTGTGTGGGTGTGTGTGTGTGTGTGTGTGTGTGTGTGTGTGTGTGTGTGTGTGTGTGTGTGTGTGTGTGTGTGTGTGTGTGGTGTGTGTGTGTGTGTGTGTGTGTGTGTGTGTGTGTGTGTGTGTGTGTGTGTGTGTGTGTGTGTGTGTGTGTGTGTGTGTGTGTGTGTGTGCCTTTAAAGGTTGCACTTATAAGTGTAAGCCATTCCTCCTCACGTTGGAATTGCAATCTTAATTTTATAACATTATAAAAGCTGAAAAACAGTTCATAAAATGAACTTGGTCTTGACTGCAAAATTCTGAGAATTTTCACCAGTATTTGGGACAACAGCATTAAAGTAAACTAGGCATCCTTCTCTCAGTTGCCAACTGCTCTTGAATAATTAGATATGGCTTTAGAGAATTTCTCTACAAAATCTTTTCCATCTTTGGATAACCACAAGTGCTCTCTGTGTTAGATGAACAGCCTGTGAAGTTTCCTTCAGTGCTGTACGCTAAAGGGAAACAGAGATTTTTAATTCATGTTTGTGATGAATAAATAATTGCTTGCGCGTTCTTGTGTGTGTCTATGCGTGCGCGCATGGAGAGGTAGAGAGGCGCGAGCTCGGTATGAAGAAGGATAAATTATCAGAGTTATGACCAGTCAAGTAAGTGTGGTGGAAAGTGGAACAAACCGAGCACACACACAAATCTCAATTCCTCATCCCGGTCCTACATTCACACGGTAAACACCCTGCAGAGTGATAATTACATAATAGTATAGGACTCAGCGCCGCCTAGTGGTTCAGACTTAGTTAATCCGAATACCGCATAATGAAACAAACCACATGAAAACCTAAATATATTTTTAGGTTACAATATTTTTAGCATGATTTTTAGATTACAATAAACCTCAATAATCAAACAAGTAACTAAAAAACACAATAGAAAACAACGTACATTTTTTTGTATCGATGGTCTTTCTGCTTACAATTATATAAGCATTATTGTAAAATACATTTATTTGAGTATTATTTATTTTTTTATAGCATAGTCTTGTTTTTTTATCGGGTACATCGCGCGCAATGTTGTTCTATGCGAATCTGCCGTGCGCAAACTCCAGACATGCGATTGCGGTTTGAGACATGGCTGATGATTTGGGAGACGAGTGGTGGACCCAGGGAGACAATTTAGGTAAAACACATAGTTTTGTTTTGTTTATTTGAACTATACTTCGCGCTGAAGTGTGTTTATGTCGTGTGTATGCTCTGCTCGTGTCGGTTTTAAACAGCCTGATGCGCCAGGGCACTCTAGTGCTCTAGAAACTTCTGCCTAACAAGAGTCTGTTTTATCGTTAATAATTATTTCTGTAACTTACATGAAACTTCTGCCAATAAACGAACATCAGTTGAAACTTGGTTAGCCTCATATTGGCGGATCTATGGCTTAACATTTCTTACTTAGATTCAGACTGCGCAAAACACGTGTTTGCCCTGTCTTCGGTGCATCTTGGGATTTGTAGTTTTCTCCCATGTAAACAATTGTAGTATTGTAGTACTGTTCGTATTTGAGCTTTTTTTATTATTATTATTAATTCGGTTATTCAACGTTCATCATGACATTTCGTTTATGTGCAAACTTTGTCCCATTAAGGTGTGTCAGAGACAGAGGAGGACACACGGCCACTTACAAAAGAACAACCGATTAAATCTATATCAAAGAAAGGAAGGGGTGAAAAACAGATTCAAGAGGAGGACACACAGCCACTTACAGAAGATCAATCAAATAAATCCACATCAAAGAAAAGGAAGGGTGAAAAACAGATTCAAGACGGCAACAAGAAAAAGAAGAAAACTGTTAAGGTAATACACACACAAAAGTGAAGATTGTGAGGCTAAAAAAATCTAATTGAATAGTGTGCCACAGTCAGTTCCCAGAACTAAATAAACCCTTTCAGTTCATATGGAAATTGATTTATAAAAATAACTTATAAACCATTAAAGACAGATCTACTGAGATGTAATTTATCAATGGTAAATGCTTTTGTTGAAGCCATCATTTAACATATCCTTATACCGGTGTTCATTATTTGCGTTCAAGCTGAATTCCTGGTGAAAAACATTACCCATGATTCAGCAAGAAAGCTACAATCATAATCGCAGCAAGCAAATCACTTCAAAAGAGCTTTGCAGCGACCGCCGCACATTGAATGAAGCACGGCTAATGATGTAACACATGCTCTCGAAAGAAAAGAGCTTTTTATATTGTCACGTTGAAAAAGTGTGTGGCCCAGGCCACTGTTGCACTCTGTTAAAGCTCAAGTGTGTCTCAGCCAATGCCGTGGGTTTTGGGTAAGGCTTTGTGGTGGGGGTTCCTTCAGAAACCTGTTAAATATATTTCACTTCTTTTTAAAGGTGCTATATGTATTCTTTTCAGCGGCCTCTATCGTTGATGTTTCAGATTGCAACCAACTTCTTAACAAGAGCGTCTCGAACACAGAGCGAGCACTCATGGTACACGGCCACACTGAGACTATCAACACACCGGAGAAAGCATCACACAACATGCTGGAAACTCATGTAAACTCCTACTGAACGTTACAATAATAGGCTACTATCAGATTGACGTTGAACTAATGCTCCATACTCGTACCATGATACTGTTACATTGACTGCATTTAGCCGAGATGTGGTGTTATCCTTTTTTACAATTCATGGGTGTTATCTAAGTCATTTCACTACTATTTGTGTATCCTTTACAATCAGGCAGCAATGTCAACATAGATGAATGTATAATATGATAACGAAACGGTTAGTGAACTAGACTGAACAATTTCAGTGTAACAGTAAGATCGTAATGAAGTAATATTACTGTACTGAACATGTCTGGAAATGTGTATTTTAAACAATATAGTTGTAGTGACGATAACTTTGGATAGTAGATCTAGTACATAAAATAAAAGTTAGATCCTAAGCAACTACTTTTTGTTATCCTGGAACAGTCTTTTGTGTTCATTTCATGTCTTGTGTATATTGTAGTTTACCTTGCTATTTCATTACAGTTTACCATTATTTCAGCATATCTGAAAAACTTGTAATTTATCACAATAAAAATAGCAGAGGTCTCTCCACAATTCAACCCAGAGACCTCACATAGAAATAGGGATACTGGCCTTCGTAGGTAATATCAAAAACCAGACAAGTGGGTCATATACAAAAGCATTTAAGTTACATATAGCACCTTTAAAGGGCTCCTATTATAGGCTAATGCAGACTGGGCTTTTTGGAAAGGCTTTTAAGGAATTAAAACAGAGCTTTTCAGACTGAAGAGGTGCTATTACAGTAATGTATAATATGAGAAAAATGTTTTTTGAACTTTAAGTCATGTAAATTTATTCTAGCAGAATTCAATTTTTAAGAGATTTCTTTAAAAATACAATTATGAACTTGTACATGAGCAAAATATGGGCACTTTAGAAATATATAGAAACCTCGACTTAGCAAATCTTTTTTCTTGGGTTCAGGCATTTAAGTCTTTCATCAAAGAGATGTCTTTGAGACAAAAGGTCTTATGAGCAAAAACAGAAGCAGGGCATCTTTAAGTAAAGACTGTCTTTCCCTGCAGAAAGAATGTTTCATCACAGAGGAGAGATCAGAGGAAAAGGGTGATAAGGAGTCCAACAAAAACAAGAAGAGAAGAAAGGTAAGAATTATAATTCACATGTCTATTTCTGTTACTGTAGATGTCAAACTCTTTTGCCCAGTTCAATATGCTGCACACATGCTCGATATAAAAGAAACAAAAAGTACAAACTTACCCCTAGAGATGCTTTCGATTTTACGGACCATAATTTGACCGCTCATTTCTCAGTTTTCATAGGTCTTGGTTATTATTAGTAAGATAACTGCATCTTAATTTATATTAGGGGATTGAGCTTATCTGAATTCATTCATTCTTGTCACCATCTCTGCCACTGTTAAAACATGTTATTGTTGCATAATTCTCCTTTGTCTTTAGAAGAAGAAAACTATCACAGATGTCCTGACAAACTCTGAACCTGCGCCGGGCTCTCCAGCTGACCTTATGAGCCTTCTGAAGACTCATTTCAGCCTGACCCGCTCTGTTATTGAGCAGGAGGACCTGACGCTAAACGGTGAGTCGATTAATGCGCGTTTGTGTCTGCTTTCGTTTGAATCTGGTTATTGGATGAGGAGGTTAATTTTTTTTGTTGTCTTTTCTGTTTCAGACTCTTGTTTCCTCAGCTGTAATGACCTTACACATAGCTTGTCTTCTTACCCTCAAAGAAGGTAAAAAAAACATGATTTGTAATAATAATAAACATTATTATTGGGGTGAATAATCCTTTTATTCTTCTGAACACAAAAGAAGATGGTAACCAGACAGTTTGTAGCCATTGACTTCCATTGTTTTTTTTGTTTTTTTTTCCTTCTATGTAAATCAATGGCTATTGTCAACTGTTTGATTATCAACATTTTTTAAGATATTTTCTGTTCACCCTAAAATAAATACTGACCTCAAACCAGGAGCATCTGACACACTCATTTTGTTATAAGCAAATATTTATCCATTACAGAATAGAAATTAAGATTCAAAATTTGGGATTTTTAATGATTTTAAAAGAAGTCTGTTATGCTCGCCACAGGTGCGTTTATCTATCAAAAATAAAATTATATTGTGAAAAGAAATAGGCAAAACGTATAAATTTAATATTTTGTAAGTGTAATTTATTCCTGTGAGGCAAAGCCTGAATTTCCAGCATCATTACTCCAGTCTTCAGTGTCACATGATCCTTCAGAAATCATTCTAATATGATGATTTGCTGCTCAAGAAACATTTATTATTATTATTATCAATATTGACAACAAGGATTTTTTTTATTAATAAAAACTGTCATTAAAGAACATCATTTATTTCAAATATAAATCTCTTGTAACATTATAATGTTTTTTTTATTGTCATCTTTGATCAATTTAATTCTACTTTTATCTTTTTACCTGAATAAAAGTATTTCTTTCAAAACAACTCTTATGTTAATTCCTTAATGAATGCATGTAAATAGTTTGTATTAACACTTTTCATCTTGAAATTTTTCATTTCAGTTTGTCCAAAATGGGCTAAAATCCATAAGCAGCACACCCAGACCCAGTCAGTGGTGTTTCTCATCGTTTGCGCATCCGCTCTTAGAACCATTGATCTCATTAAGTGAGTTTCAGTTGTTCTGTTTTAAATAATACAGAGTTTGTTTTTCCAAGTGTTAGACTTTTTTCTCTCTTTGCATTTAGACAGCTGATAGCATTTAAAGGCCAAGCGAAAGTGCTAAAGTTGTTCGCGAAACACATCAAAGTGGACGATCAGATAAAGGCATTGAGTAAAGGTGTGACCCATATTGCTGTTGGAACTCCTGGGAGAATTGCTGCTTTGTTAGAAAAGGTTTGTTTTGAAGCACATTTGTGTCTTGTACGTCTTGTAAATGTTATTTTAATCAACTTTCATGGTTTTCAGTTTTGTGAAACGTCTTTTTTCACTCTGATTTTTGTGCTTTAGAGGGTTTGACTGTGCAAGGACTGAGGTATCTGGTACTGGACTTGCGAACTACCAAGACCAGAAGCTCAGGAGAATGGTGGATATACCAGAGGTAGCACTGATGTGCTGTTTTCAGAAAGGACAGACAGACATACAACATTCCAAAGATACTTTTTAAAGAATTATAATATAGATAAAGATGAAATATACATAAAATATTGATATCCTATGTAACTAGCCAAAATTATGGATGATTTTGATACACACTTAAAGGGTTAGTTCACTCAAAAATGAAATTTCTGTTATTAATTATTCATCCTCATGTCATTTCAAACCCTTAAGTGTTCGTTTATCTTTGGAACACAAATTAAGATATTTTTGAAGAAATACGAGAGCTTTCTGTCCCTCCATAGACCAACTTCATTTCCACTTTCAAGGCCCAGAAAGGTACTGGTGCACTGCTCACGTGAACGGTGTCAAAGAAAAGTCATTATTTTTGTTTTTTGTTAACTTTCGTCACTTCATAACATTAAGGTTGAAACACTGTAGTCACATGGACTATTTTAACGATGTCTTTACTGTCTTT
Organism: Hybognathus amarus; assembly: GCA_030378365.1. Taxonomy (NCBI): domain Eukaryota; kingdom Metazoa; phylum Chordata; class Actinopteri; order Cypriniformes; family Leuciscidae; genus Hybognathus; species Hybognathus amarus. The sequence continues at coordinate 184,901 of JAQIUQ010003044.1, read as the reverse complement.
TGGGGCCTTGAAAGTGGTAATAATGTTGCAGTCTATGGGGGGTCAGAAAGCTGTCAGATTTCATAAAAAAAATCATAACGTGTGTTCCGAAGATGAACAAAGGTCTTACGGGTTTGGAACGACATGAGGGTGAGTAATAATGATGGTAATTTTATTTTTGGGTGAACTAACCCTTTAATACATTTACTGCCAACATATTTCCTGTAAAAATGGAACATATTGACAGTACACAGCGAAAAGGGATTTGTTTACATCACAATCATTAAAAAAATGTTTTTACTCTACTTGCTGTTGTTAATTGTTTAAATTGTAAAAATTTTCATAAATTCATACATTTTTTTTGCTCCATTTTCCCAGACAGAGACTAAATTTTAAATGTGGATATCTGATAAAGAAAACATTGCTTATTTGGATTTATTTGGGTTTAACTGACTTAGCTATATTCTTATAACTGTGGGGAAAATAGCTTCAAATATTTTTTTTGTGTGTTTCAGGTGAAAGAAGACTTTCTGAAAATGATGGACCGTGGTCTGAATTCATAGCTGCAGGGAAGGAAAATTTAAAATAGGACTCTTTTGAGCAATCTGTTCTCTGTATTTACACGTTTTCATTTACTTGCTTAGTATGTATTTGATAGAGCTATTATAATGTATTTTAGTCAAATATGTCTGCTGCAAAAGAAAAAAAATGTTACGTGTGAGTGTTTTTTTTTTTGTGTTTTTTGTGTTTTTACAATTAAAAATAAAAATATCTGATTGGACAAAGAAAATCTGTCCAGTTTTTTGTCATATGCATCAGGAGCCCCTCCCTTTTTTAGATTGTTTATACTTTATTCTGAATATTTTGCTTAATGCAATATCCTGTTACAACACATGCTCAGGCACCAAGAGCACACACATTTTTTCAAATGCGGCTCCCACACATTACGGCAGAGTCCAGGAATGAGGAGAGACTCAGTTCTGATAGAAAAGAATGTGTGGAGCACTGGGGAGGTTTACAGTCAGAGCTAAAGTCAGGGAGAACTGCTCTGTGTGTATAAGGTGGGGTGGTTCATGGTTGAAGTTAATAAGTAACAGTCACTTAAGGTTCAAAGGTTCAGTCATACTGGGAACTGAAAAAACTTTCCCCGGTGGCAGTCAAAGAAAACACTTTCTTGTTTGAAATTGTGTTATTATTACTATTTTTGTGAAGTTGTATAGAATCTGAGATGGGAAAGAAGCAGGCAGCTACAGGGCCATTGTCAGGCGTCCGCATAACTCCGCATTTAAACAGCAGAGGTTACCCGCCTGGTCTCCATCTCTCACGGCACAGACCGTGCTGCCAACTTTCTACATCCTCTCTCAGTGTGCTTGTTTCTAGGCATCTGGCTCCTCATCACTGTTCAGAAAACACACGAACTGAAGGTTAGAGTGTTTTTTAATTTTATATATTTATTTTTATCAAGACTGCCAATGTGCAAGACTGCAGGAAGTGACCAGAAGGATGTGTTCCTCTGAAAACAAGATCAACACAACCCAAAAAATTAATTTGCTGTGTTCTTATAGTGTAACTTCATGTATTAATCAATTCCTTTTGCTATTTTTACTCATAATGTAGACCTAACATTTGTCATTTGGCCAATACAAAATATTGGTTTCGCTATTATTAAACTTTTCCTCAAGGTTGGTGGTCAAAAATCAAATCTGTTAGACTTTTTTATTCAAAGTCATTACATTACCACTTATTAAACCATTCAATTTCGTTGTTTAATTAAAGTAGCTGACTAACTACATATGACCATGATTGTTGTCTGTCTTGTTATTAGCATGGCTTGCTAAGGCAGCCATATCATAGCCTTGGGGTGCGTTATTTTAAATTGGGCCAGTAAACAACCACCCTGAACATCTTAGCAACCATATAACAAAGTGACAGCAGCATTTGCATGGGTATCAATCTGTTTTTATTAAGCATAAAAATCTGGTTTGCTACATTATGGTATCTCTATAAAAAAAATTGCTCATATGGTCACATTGATAAATGATGGAAAGAAAAGGGGTGAATGGAGTCATTTTGGAGTATGTGCTGCCATAACTCCAACCAGTTACATTTTACACACATGTCGTATGCTGTTCCTTCTGTTGCATAGGTGGATTACACTAATGCTGGAAGCATGTCAACCATGCTTCGAGATGGCGGAAGCATGCCATCCACACCAGAACAGCCTGCACATGCTCAGTCAGCTTCTACGTTCCCAAAAACTTTTCGGTGGGTCAGTTCAACAAATGATTTGACAGTTCAAAAGTTTTTTGCTTTTATACAGCAAGGATGCATTAAACCTATCGAAAGTGACAGAAAGATATAAAATGTTTAGGGCTGTGCAAAAGTTAATTGTCATTAATCGCATCCAAATAAAAGTCTGTGGTTACATAATATATTTGTGTGTGCTGTATATAATTATTTTTGTATATATAAATACCAATGCATGCCTGTATATTTTTAAGAATTATTTTGCGCTTAAATTCTGTGTATATATATATATATATATACATAATCTATATTATATAAATATAAATATTTTATATATGAATAACACATTTTCTTAAATATATACATGCATGTGTGTGTATTTATGTATACAAAATAATTATATGCAGCACACACAAATATATTATGTAAACACAGACTTTTATTTTGGATGCGATTAATCCAATACATTTTTGCCATGTTCTTCTGAACTGTCAATTCATCATAGAAACCTTAAAAAACATGTATTATGGCTTTGAAATAAATATTAAGCAGCACAACTGTTTTCAACAATAATGAAAGGAAAATTGTGTGCACTACTACAACACTATGCATGTAAACATTATACCACCAGTGTGTTAAAATCTCTCACTGAGCCTTGCCTGCAGAAAGTTATATCCAATTTTATAAATCATATACCATTTTTGAACTCTCTGGCATGACTATTTAAAACCAGTAAACCTAACTTTGGTTTCATGCACTGCAAGTAGCATTTTCTGCCTACAGTCCCACTGTTAAAATGACATTTACATATACTCAAATAACATAATTCATTGTCTAATTTATTATGTCTGAATTATTTTCTGTATTTAACCCGTACTTTGAAAAAAAAAGAGAGAGAGACAGCGAGAGAGAGAGAGAGAGAGAGAGAGAGAGAGAGAGAGAGAGAGTGAGAGATGATTTTGCAAAATTACTTTCATTACAATAGAAATTATTAACCATTAAAAAATTCACAATTAGTTATTTTTTACAAACTTAAAACAAAACACAACTCTCCATTTTCAACTGAACATAAGGCTTCTCTGTAACACCATATAGATTCAAACTCCAATAAATTATTCATTACTTTGTAAAATCGAAAATCAACAACAATTCTAGATTTCTAGAGAGAGAGAGAGAGAAAGATTAAAAAACTCTGCAAAAACTTCAAACGAAATGCAGCAATTCTGCTTTGCAGATGGACCAATCCTTGTCCACCTTACTCTTTTTGGTAAATACAAAATATTTTGTACCACCCAATGTAATTTGTCCCAAAAGAACTCAACCAAAATTGATTGTATCTTTGCTAACAAGTAAGTTGGTGGATCAACACAAGCCAACCAATGCCACAAAAATGATGCAACCAAATTATTTATTATGACTCACCCTTCCACTATAAGACATAGTTGATTTCAGCCACTTCCACCTATCCAATCGTCCTTGTCATCTTCTTGATTACTCTTTCCAATTTTTCTGGCACAGTAACTTCATCAATCTACATATGCACTCCCTAGATATTTAAAACCATTTTTATTCATATTAAACCACCTGAGTATCTGGCATTTTTTCTTTCCACTTTCCCAGAACATTGCATCGTACTTTTTTTCCAATTAATTTTTGCAGAAGAAATGGATTCAAAACTATTGGCTACTCTTATTAAACTTTGTAAGTCTCTGTGGCCTTTCAATCATTACAACAGTCATCAGCATACGCTGATACCTTAATTGCATTTTCACATTTTGGAATTTTTAGACCAATCAGCTCTTTTCTTAATTTATGTAAAAAAAGGTTCTATTGCCAGTGCATAAAGCATTCCGGACAAAGAACAACCTTGTCTGATCCTACGATCGACCTTAAAAGGAGCGCATAAGCCACCATTAAACTTCAACACACCCTCAATGTCATTGTACAAAGTTTTAATTTTATCACTTAAAATAGAATTAAAACCGAATGCTTTCAAAACTTTCCATAAATAATCATGTTCAACACGATCAAAAGCTTTCTCTTGATCAATGGAAATCAAGCCTGCATTTAAACCAAACATCTTGACTATTTCAAAAATGTCTCTAATTAATGAAATATTATCAAATATTGACCTGCCAGGGATGCAGTAAGACTGATCTGGATGTATAACCTCTTCTAAGACTTTTCCAAGTCTTGTTGCTAACACTTTCGAAAGAATTTTATAATCAGAACACAACAAAGAGACAGGTCGCCAACTAGTAATATGAGTTAGATCACCTTTTTTGGCAAAAGAGTGAGAACTGCTCTTCGACAGCTTAAAGGTAGACACCCTTCAGTTAAACTAGTATTCAAAACTTCCAATAAATCCTCTCCTATTATATTCCAGTAAGACTTGTAGAATTCAATTGGAAGTCCATCTATTCCAGGAACTCGACCACATTCCATATTTTGAAGATTCTTGTACAACTCTTCCAATGTTATGGGTTTATTAAGATCCTCATTAGATTTTCCAGAAATCTGAGGCAAGTCTCTAAAAACATTGTTCTGTACACTGATCTTCTTTGGACTCATTTTTGTACAACTTTTCATAAAAACTGACGGCTCTCTTACGCATTTCAATTGGTCTGAAAGTAAAACCCCACTTTCAGACTGTAAAACATTAATGAAACGTCGTTGCCCATTTTTCTTTTCTAGCCCAAAGAAAAATTTAGATGGAGCATCCATCTCATTTGAACTTTGAAACCGTGATCTTATTAATGCTCCTTGTGCTTTTAAGCCCAACAGATCAGATAAGGCAGATTTTTTATGTTTAAGGTCATCAATAAGGTCTTGATTTCCAGTTTGTGTTGAACTTTGAATTCTTAAAACATCAGCTTCTAAAATCTGAACAGATCTAGTTAATTCTTTAGTGACATTAAGGGTGTATTGTTGACATTGTTGTTTTATTCGAATTTTTCCAAACTCCCACCAGTTCTTTAAAGATTGGAAATGATTTTTTTCCTCTTAAAATTAATCCAAAAGCAGTCTAAAATTTCTTTGAAATGACTATCTTCTAAAAGTGTTGTATTAAGGTGCCAATATGCACTATTTGGTTTAACAGAATTAATAGAAAATTCATATCCTATTAAACTATGATCTGAAATACCAACCGGAGAAATAAAACATCTTTTAAAAATATTAAGGTGGTGTTTAAAGGCATATAATTTGTCCAGCCTTGCTAATGACAAAAAATTATCACGAGCATGCACCCAGGTATATTGTCTAACATCTTTGTTAGAATTTCTCCATACATCACTTAACTCATGCGTTTCAATCATTTGAATGAGTCTCCTGCGTGATGGCATATGGGGCTCAATATGATTTCTGTCTAAACTACTTGCTGTACAATTGAAATCACCCCCCAGAAACAAGTATTCTTCCCCATTACACTCTTCCAGAGTCTTACAAAGAGTATCCAAAAAACACATTCTTTGTATTGACTGACTTGGTGCATAAATACATATAAAAATAAGTACATATTTGTCAAAATTCGCAGTCACTTTTAAAATTCTCCCTTTAATAATCTCCATTTTAATTGAACTGGGAAGAAAATTCTTGTCAAATAAAATACCAACACCACCACTAAGGGAGGTATTATGGCTTAAAAAAGATAAACCATTCCATTCTTTGAGCCATTCTATAGCATTTTTATCATCACTATGGGTCTCTTGCATAAAAAAAACATCTATTTTTTTCTGTCTCACTACCTCATATATTTCCAATCTTTTCCTCACATCCCTGGCTCCATTCACATTCAAGGAGGCGATGCAAAATTCACCCATAGTGTGGAATAAGATTATCCATAAAAAAACTGAGTAAGAGACAGGCCCTGTGCATCGTTAGATTAGGCTTCATTATCACCATTACTCAGTTGATTTTGAACTTTGGTGACAAATTTCTTTAGACGATAAACTTCTTTATCCAAGAAGCGTCCTTCATACATTGAACTCTTAGTCACTTCAACAAAGCTTTTCAGATTTGGAAAATAATCAACGACTTGACACCTCTTAGATTTTTTGACACCTTTAAAAACATCTTGATTTTATCAGTATTACAGTCGTGACATGGCCAGTCACTCTGAGAACAAATCGAAGCAGAGGAATCAGAAGAATCGCTCTCACTTTCAGCACCTTGGTCAGTTTCATTGGTCTGTTGTTTTGTTTTTCTTACTTGTTTATTTCCAATGCATTCGCTTCTCATCTTCCTTTTCAGGGGTGTTTTAAACAAGCTTTGATCTACTTCCATCAATAAAGCATTATCTTTCGTTATTTGAATTTTCAGTGACGGAATCAACATCATGTATCTGTCTCACTGGAATCAGCTCCAGTTTTTCACAGTTCTCAGACTCATTTTCGGCCGAATCTAACTGAACAATGTCTTGTTTTTTCAACAACATTATTTTCATTTCTCATTTTGACCACAGGGTCCTGATTTACCCCATCAACTGAACTTAACCCCTTACCTGTCACCCCCCTTTTTTGATAATTTACATTAAAATGCACTATACAAACTTAAATGGTTGTAATTCAAGAATGCTTTGGAATATATACACAAGTTTGGTCTTGTTTTAAAGAAAACAATCAGCAGATTATTACTGAAGTGAAAGCACTTCAAAAATTAAAGTATGAAAAAGTTATGGAAGTTATAATTTACAGTAAATCAAATATTATTTATTAATATATTTTTTAATATAAAATAAATATTTTACAAAATATTTTTTACAATAAAATTACTATAAAATGAAAGCTATATATCTAAACAAGTTGTGTTCCAAATTTAAAGTTGATATCACAAATTTTGAAGTTCCCATGAGATTTTGTTTAGGCTTTATACCAAAAATAGCCACCGGGTGCCATTGAATTCCATTGAATTTAATTGTATGCATTCTGCCATAACAAATTAATAAATTTCTATCCAAATATCACTTCTGTCACTAAATATGGAACCTTGAGACTCAGACCTTTCTGACAATGTGTTTTGTCAAGATTAGAAAAGGTTTTGATAATAAATTATGAAAGATGATGCCCAAAAGGGGAGGGGCCTAATACAAAAATACCGTTTCTATGGTAACTAGCAACGTCCAATTACAAAACGGGTTTTAAAGGATGAATTCTAGTTCGTAAGCTTTCAAATGATACCTAATTTATGATAACTACTAAAATATGTGATATAATAAAAAAGGCAATAAAAAATAATATATTTTAGAGGATAATATATACATATTATCATTTTTAGAGAATAATAATATACTATATTTTTTTATTGAAAAATATTAGATTATTTGTTTTATTATTAACTTATAGCATAAAAACAGAATTTGCAATGATTAAAAGTCGATCAATTGGCTTTTTGTGACAAAGGTCAGAATTGTGACAAAGGTCTGTTATGAGGCAGATTTTTTAGAGGTGCACTCTTGTCAAAAATGTATTGGTTACTCTTCCTTCATAATTTGTAGCAAAAAAAATCAGCAGTCAAATATCTATTTAGGAACGATATATAGTTTGTGCTCTCTTGCTAGCGCTTCATCTTTGATAAATGGTGGAACATTTGACAGTCACTTTTTTAGCTGGTGTGGACAGAGGGAGTACAAGATGCAAATGAACCCCGCAATTCAATGCCCTTTTCTACAACCTTGTTTGCCTTTTCTACCGTGCTCAAAAAGATACAATTGCATTGTTCATCTTTGAAGCATCCAAGAACGCATTCATGCCCAATCACATTTCCAACAGCTAAACTACATTCCTCTACACTTCCCGCCGCCACAATTTAACTCCATGCCGACACGGTGAGTGAATCTGAAACTCCACCTGTATAAGCCGCACATGGTGTATGTAAAACACGGCGTAAAACGCCCTCACACCAAATTTAGCACCCGATAACAACACATATAGTTTAAACACCAAAAAATACACACAAAAACATATAAAACAGAAGTTTGAAAAATAAGCCACAGCGGGCACAAACACCTCGCACTTACCGCACACTCCACACCTAGCCAATTGCTCCAGTCCGCACATGCGCACACACGCAGAGAGAGAGAGAGAGAGAGAGAGAGAGAGAGAGAGAGAGAGAGAGAGAGAGAGAGAGAGAGAGAGAGAGAGAGAGAGAGAGAGAGAGAGAGAGAGAGAGAGAGAGAGAGAGAGAGAGAGAGAGAGAGAGAGAGAGAGAGAGAGAGAGAGAGAGAGAGAGAGAGAGAGAGAGCAGAGAGAGAGAGAGAGAGAGAGAGAGAGAGAGAGAGAGAGAGACAGAGAGAGAGAGAGAGAGAGAGAGAGAGAGAGAGAGAGACAGAGAGAGAGAGAGAGACTTTTGACTTTTAACAACTCTTTATTTACCAATATTAGTAAAAAAAAGTTTTTTTTCCTTCTTTTTTCCAAAGTATTGCCAAACAAATAGACATAATTTGTCCTCATCACATATAACATAAAATACATTTATATCAAATACATGTACATTCACTAAGAAATCACATTAAAAAAAGAAAAAGAAAAAAAACAGCGGGCACAAACACCTCGGCACTTACCGCACACTCCACTCTCACCAATCGCTCCGCACATGCGCACACGAGAGAGAGAGAGAGAGAGAGGGAGAGAGGACTTTATAAATTAAATTCATATTACAAATGTCTAATTTAAACGAGACACCATATGAACCTCATAATTTGTCATCAGCGTGTTTCCTTTCAACATGATGTAGTATTATGTCTGATAGCATGCTGTTTCCCACAGGGCGATGTATTCTTTTACTACGGTCTGAGGAACTTTCATCAGAATCTGCGGAGGTACATGGACTCCCGTGATGATGCACAGATGGTGGGGAGGAAGAACAACCTGAAGGTGCTGGACGTCTCTTTACTCCCCTTCTGTTTGCGCTCCTTTTTCACACTCTTTCCTCATCCCTCCCACTCACTGATTAAAGCAACGTCTGTCTTTATTTGATCTCTCACTATGCTTCACATTAGCAGTGCTGTTATCACATCCAAGATGTTGTTATTGCGGCAGTGGCTCAGTGGTTCATGTAGGTTGTCTACAAACCAGAAAGTTGGTAGTTCAATCCCCGGTTCCACCTGACCAAGTGTCAAGGTGTCCATGAGCAAAACACCCAACCCCAGCGGCACCTTGTTTGGCTGACACCGCCATTTGTGTATGATTGGGTGAATGTGAGGCAAAATGTAAAGCGCTTTCTGGTGGCCATTGGGTCTGTGAAAGTGCTATAAAAATGCAGTCTATTTACCCTTTCTCACATAGGCACCGAGTTCATATTGCGCTCCCGTTCGGATTACGATGCAAACAGAGGACTACCCATTGCCCCATGTGGTGCTGTGGCCAACAGCATGTTCAACGGTGAGACACATGTTAGGATTATGCTAATAAGCCAGTTTGCATGCTGCTTGTGGTTTGTTTATACCATTTTTTTTTATTTTAGATTCACTTACAGTGTTTTATCATCCAACGAATGAGGCCAGGAGTAGGCCTACCAGTTCCACTCTACAGGAAGGGATCGACTCGATACACGGACAAAAATGTCAAGTACCGTAACCCTCCGACCAACAACACATTCACACTCCGACAAGCCTTTGAAGGTACACACTATATGCTGGATGTGTTATTGAGCACATGTCATGTTTTTCTCATTGTCGTCTGTCTGTTCTCAGGCACGATTTGGCCCTTATACTGGCAGCGTCCGGTTTATGAGCTGGATGACACAGACTCCAACAACAATGGCTTCATAAATGACGATCTGATTGTTTGGATGAGAGGCGGCCTTCCCTAATTTCAAAAAGCTTTATGGGGTTCTCAATCGTGCTCAAGGGCCTTTCAAACAAGGCCTACCCAGTGGCAACTACAGCCTCTCAATAATTTACAGTATCCTTTGCTCATGGAGGACAGGATTGGTTGGAAATGGAAAGAAAGGGTTCGGCAGCAGCCAGGCTTTTGTTTTGGTGACATCTTATTACACCCCTGACAAAATAGGATAGTCACAATGGGAAGTCTGCTTTTGTTAATTTGTTTATACCTTAGTTCATTTTAAGGGATAGTTCACCCCAAAATGAAAATTTTGTCATCATTTACTCACTCATGTCGTTCCAAACCTCCATGACTTAAAGCTACACTGTGTAACTCTTTTAGTTTATTCTTAGCTAAAAACACTTTCTTTCAACAATATATGTGCTCATTAATGTATATTTACTTTGTTCAAGTAATAAAGTATTCTCATGAGTGTATAGTATGACATTGAAAATACGTACGGTGGTCTATGTCGCCATGTTGCCCCTCCATCTTGAAAGTACATTAGCCAAAGAGGGACATACCTGTTAATTCAAGCTTCGCCTTTCGCGTTTACGTTTGAGTTAACACTCATGGACGAGGTCGAACTGGAAGCCATGTTAATCTTGGACTACATTGGCCACTGTAGGAGTTAAAACGTAATCGGAATTGAGAGGAACAGAAACTAATATTCATTGGATGGTCATATACCTTTTCACTGCTAGATGGGGGTAAAAATCACACAGTGTAGCTTTAAGGGAATAGTTTACACAAAATAAAAACCCTCATGATGTTCCAATCCTGTATTGGGTGTCTTCTTCTGCTGAACACAAAAGAAGATATTTTAGAGAAAGTTGGTAATTAAACAAATATCTTTTGTGTTCAACAAGTAACTCATACAAGTTTGGAACAACATAAGGGTGAGTAAATAATGACAGAATTTTCATTTTTGGGGAAAATATACCTATACTTTCCTTTTCGTTCCACATTAGAAATTCAGGCATATAGGCTTGGAACAACATAAGGATGAGTAAATACATTTTTGGGCAACTATCCCTTTAAGACACTTTCCCCAGGTTTGGTGGAATATCAACTTGAATATCAACTTAAAAATAGGTCAGTGCCATAGTTTTGACACTGTGTTGTTTTTTCTAAGGCACGTTTATAAAAGCTACTTAAATGTCCTAATTGAACTAAGGCCTAACCCTGGCTTAATCAGGACCTGTCTGTGAACCGGGCCTATATGTATCCATTTCATTTCTATCTTAGATTTAGCCCTGACTAATACCTTCAGATTTTCCAGTCGAGCCCTTTCAAGGTCAGAAGGAGCTGGTGATCTCCATGGTGACCTGGTTTGGTGGGCAGAATTACTTCCTGCCCATTGCGTACCTGGTGACCGGTGGGAATGATCTTGGTGGCAGCTGTTGTACTTACAGTGGTGTTTGTGAAGGTGGGCAAAGAGGCAAGAACATGGAGGAATAAGGCAAAGGAAGGAAAAAGAAACATTTCCCATAAAAGTCATTCCCAGAAAAGACAAACATTTCCCATAAAAGTCATTATAGGCACATTGGAAGCAATTAAAGTGCTACATATGCATTGTACATATAATCCTCTCTAATTATGAGAAAAAAAAATGGTTTAAAAATAATATTCATATTTTTAATGCAGTGGCATTCAAAAACTTACATCGAAAATCTGGGATTTTCATGCAAGTTGTAATGGTTATAATTTGAAACAATTGAAAAAAGTTGAATCTATATTAAAGTAGAAAATTGCAAAATACAAACATTTTTTGCGAGTGGAACTTTTGAACCCCACTGTATTATTATGATGAAATGTAAAAACTGGCCTGTATTTCCAGACAGGAAATGAGTAATGGGTATTTATAATTTCCAGCTGTCTAAAATCATTGCATTCAGCTTCACATCTGATATAATCTAAGTTTGGAATAGCATACTGACTAACTTCTCTATGCTTTATGTAATTACTATATTGTGCATGGTATGCACATTTACTTTCTAGGTAAATGTTGTGAGGCAAGTGAGTACATGCATGTCTCACAATATTTGTTAAAGTGCAGTTTACAAAGGACACTTGACTTGATTTTCCATTTCCAGTGCGATTAATTAACCAAAAAAAGCATAATGTTTAACATACTATTAAAAAGGGATACAGTACGTACTCAATGTGAAGTCAGTATATCAGGAAACTAACAGCAGGGGCATCTGTGACAATATGTGAACACACGATAACAAACCACCTGAGTTTTCTCAACACTATATTAGTTGTTATAATACAGCAATGTGTTATTTTTTGAATAAGACTGACTCAGTTTATTAAAATGCATTTGGCGTATGTATTTATACACTCCAAATAGTTTACAAAGTGACGGTACTTTTTTGTCAGTATGAAAGTTAGGGATAACGCATTCGTCATTCAGTCAGACGCTAACATTTGCTGGAAATTTGTATCACAGGAACTTTGTAATAAGGGTTTTCGAAGTGTTTTATAATTATTACATATGCATTTTGACGACATTAATTGAGGGACTTCATGGAATATTCTTTTAAATTAATTTGTTATAAGAACTACAAAATAGTAGTACTTCATACTTCCATTCAATAGGCCTATTTTACAAAAATGGCTGCCGAAACTGTAAGTAGGGTAAACTTTTTTCCGGTGACAGCGCTAGATTCATCAATTCAGCAGTCAAAATTAATGTCTTGTAATAACATTTTATTTTTTAATAAAACTTAAATTTAAAAATTTTAAATTGTTTTTCTATACAATCAATCTACAGTACCAATCATCATTTAGAGACAGATGTACACAGTGAACGGCAGACAAACATGAACACACACAGGCTTGTGGATACAGTGCACAGAAACACATTACATACAACTCTGATTAGATTTCAAAAACTATAAGCAAACATGCACAAACACGACTGAATCTGGTATACTTTTAAACTCACAAATATCATTGAAACACACATACATGTCCATTGTGCCACCACTGTGGACATTTCATTGCTTTAAGCCAGTAAACTAATGCAAGTACCAAAATATGACTTGTCAGATATTGTAAATGACAAACGTTAACAGTGTACAAATCTGACTTTGAAAATGCAACATCCTGGTATCCAAAATCCAGAGTGAGGCAACATTTGGTCTGATAACATTAAATCAAATGGATAATATGTTTGGACTGATTATCCATTAAGTTGTTTGGTCTTCAAGTCAACCACAACAACAACAAATTATATATAAAGACAACTTGGCACACAGTGAATCCTATTTAAATCAAGAATCTCGGCATCCTGTATCTTGCTATTTAACCTTTGACAACTAAAGGGTCACCTTTCAGTAAAGGATCCACTATGACAGTGTAACCGGGAAAGCAGTGCATGCTTGGTAGCGTAAACTTGACCTGTTAGTGGTTTGGGAAAAATAAAACATCACATCAGCAGGAAAAAATTGATATTTGCATGGCACAGTTTTTCACATGCATGACTAAAGATATATCTGCATAAATGTGTATGCGCAGTCATGCACAGAGAACTTTTCCATTGAATTTGAAAATGCAGATTTTTTTTAAAAAACAAAGGCATTGCTACTTCCTGTGCTGAATAAATGTTTGTTAGTTCGAGTCCTTCTTTAATTAATTCAGACTTAACTAAATGATTCAAAATCAACAAAAATCTGTTCCAAAACCTTATGAGTTGTCAACCAAGTCAACATTTTAAGGCATCACAGTCATGCTTCAAGTGACAGGCATGAGTGCAGTCAATGAAAAAAAATTACCCAATATGGCGAACAAGTGGAGACAAATGTTCTGATGATTTTAAATAAATCTCATATGTCTTTCAATACTGATATATATTCATAAAAACTAGTTAAATATAAGTAAAACTGATCAAATCAATATTTGTGTGTATTTTTGTGTTTATTGGAGTCCTGAGGTGTTAGCTTAGCAACATGCTAACATCAGAACTATAAACAGTGAGCAGGCAAGTTTCTGCCTACATAAAGCATGACATCTAAAGGCTGGAATACACTACATGCTTTTCAAGTTAAAATTATAGGCATCAGAACTCAAAGAGCAGTTGCCTCTTTGAAAGGAATTGCGTGACAAATAAAAAAAATCATGTTTGATATCCTCTGACTGTATGCAATTAAAGTCTAAAGCTAACAAAAATCTGTGTGACTAGAAAGCTAAAAAGTATATTTTTTCAGTGCCTAATTTTGTTGTTTATGTCCTAATGGGGATTTGTACATTTTGGGAGCACCATTTTGTCATTGCTCATCTCTTTGCATAAGCAAATTATAATTTAAATTATTTATTTTTCTATATTATTTAAAAGCGAAGTATTTTTGTTGTGGATGTCCCAATTGGGATATACAATTTTCATATTTTAGAGCATTTAAATTAAAAGTTTGGTTGCATTTGTAAGTTAATCGAAAATGTGTAACTGGTTGTCTAAAATAGGCATTTAATATCAATATTGATCGCAGGCCCCTTCATCTAATAAAACTGTAAATGTATTGCAGCATGTTATGAGGTATAATCAGTACATATCGTATTGCTAGCTAGGAGAATCAATATCAAATTGTATCATGATGAAATGTCTAATTACTCCCAATAAGTTGTTATACTGCACTATTAAGGCAGCTGTCTATTAAGGCTGTACAAAGCAAGTTAACTCACTAGGTTATGGAACAGAAGTAGAGAAACCAGTATGTGTTACGTCACAAAGGCGGCACCTATGTAACAGCAGAATACAATACAACAGTGCAAAATGACAGTGAATCACAGTGTTACGTCAATTAATTTGAAATTTGATCATTTGTTATTCTGCACAAGGGCGGTTTTGATGAAAATATCTTTGCCTAAGGGGGAACAAATGTGCCTTACAATGAGCGATTGAAGTGAATACATCTCCGCTCTCAGAAAAATGCACAGATATCTAAAGACTCACAGTTTGATAGCAGAGCAGTCACATATATGCACTCGTACACACACATTTAGACGCATGAACAACACAAAACACCCACCAAACACAGTAGTGTCACGAGATCTCTGCTGTTCTCTTCTCTCCTGACATTCCTTTGTGTTATTTCAGGTGATAGGACTTGCAGGCGTAAATTTTGAGATGGCTGGAGCGGAACGTTTGCGCACATTCTGATCTGCAGATTTTTAGGAAAGGTGGTGTTCAGCCGAGGGTTTCCAAAAGGGTCCACTCTTCTGTGATTGTTCAGTCTATTTTCTGAACACGGTGCATTGTGGGTATTCTGTGGTACTTGGTACAACTGTCCTTCTGTGGGTGTGGCTTGATCAGGTGTGCTTTTGGGTGTGTCATAGGCTAGAGCTTGCCGATTGGCTGCTTCTTTGCGAGCCACTGAACCACGGCCCCTGAATGGCAGAGTGCCTCCCTGAGTAAGTGGCTTGCCCTGTCGATCATGATTGGCGTAGCATCTTCAGTGCCAGAAGCAGGAAGGGGCTCAGCGTAAGCATGGTAATGTTCCGGATGGAATGCAGTGCTGTCATCTTCGGGGGCATCGCACTCTTCGGGTTCAACGTTGACCTTTGTCCGAGAGAGGCCATGGTACCGGCGACAAGCGTTGGGCGTATTCAAGCAGATGGGGAAGGCAGAAAATAGACTGTTAAATGGTTCGTTGGGGGAACATAAATCTACAAGTTTGTTTGTATGTGTACCTGCAGGCTCCACTCTGGGTCTCTGGTGGTCCACTCGGGCTGTGGAACTGTAACGAACACAGTCGTCTCCATCCAGCTTAGAGGGCAACAGCTGTTTCATACTCTTCCACCACTCTAAAACACACATTTACACACATTTAATAATTAATGTAGAGGAAAATGCATAAGAGGAAACAAAGTGAGAAGATACGCACCTGTGCGTTCCCAGTGCGGAAGTTCATAAGTCACCTCTGGGCTTTTTCTGTAGGTTTGAATGCAGATGAACATATTATCTGAAACCAGCAGTCTTTTAGGCCTACTCGCATCAAGTTAAATTTTAATTTTAAATGTTCAGATATCAAATAATTTTGAGATACCTAAAGCGTTTCGTTTTTTTACTGACCTGTTCTTCCACAGCCATGAGCACACCATCACTAACACCAGGGGTCTGTCAGAACCAAAACTAATACAGGGACCAACACTGCCACCAGTGCCACCTCTGCCAACATTTACACAGCACATTAATAACATTAATCTTGCATTAGAACTGTTCAAAACCCAAGTGAGCTGCCAACCTCAGACAATATATTTAGGCATCATCAAGCATGCTCCTGACAAAGGCTATTCCAGTTAAATATTGTCAAAAAAAGTTTTAAATTTTAGCATCACAACATCACAATATACAGTATAAAATAACAGTATATTCATACAAATTGGATACAAATGGAGATTTGTTAAAGACTAAATTTAACAGTGTTATTAAATTATTAAATGTTTAAAATATTAAGTGACTAAGTTAATGGCAAAAGCTAATCTAAATGTTAAATTGGTAAATATACATGTACAATTAAATATTAGGGCTGTCAAATGATTATTCGATAATTAATCACATCCAAAATAAAAGTTTGTGTTTACATAATATATGTGGGTGAAGTGTGTATAATTATTTTGTATATATATATATATATATATATATATATATATATATATATATATATATATATATATATATATATATATATAAATACACACACATGCATGTATATTTAAGAAAAAAAATGTATATATAAAATATTTATATAAAATATAAATTATATATACATCTATATACAGTATATACATGAAAATATTTCTTAAATATATACAAGCATGTGTGTGTATATATATATAAATATATATAAACATATATATATATATATATATATATAAATAATTATACACATTTCACCCACATATATTATGTAAACACAAGCTTTTATTTTTGGATGTGATTAATCGTGATTAATCATTTGACAGCCCTATTAAATATCAAATGATACTGAAAAATTAAATGAAACAAATTATATTGGCTCACAGTAGTAGTGAAACATTGTGCATCACTACAGCTTGTGCCCTTTGTGGATAAGGGAATCCTAGAAAACAATTCAGAAATTTTCATGCAAGATGACATTGTATTTAGGACTGATTATATTGATTATTAATCTTGTATTCAATATTAAACCGTATTGATAGATTGATTCAAGTAATTAAAAAAGGGACAATTTCACCCAATGTTTGCACATGATTTGTATTTTTTGTTGTTTACTTTGAGTTTTAACCTACTAAAATGAGAGTACTGGAATCAACTGTAAAACATTAAATCAGTGAACTTCATATGAAAAGCGCTTTTTGTGTGAAAAGCAAGTTTGCGGTCTATATAAAACATCTTAAATCAGTAATTTATGATGTTCCATTTTACTAACAATATTGCCTGAGAGGCCATTCACACAAAACACGTTTTGCATTCACTGCGCTGCTTTTCCATTGTTTTTCGAATGTAAACATGTGCTAGATGGACATGTTTAACAGCATCTTGCATTTTTAAACAAATGACCCCTCAGAAAGTGGATGTCAGACCCTAAATAAAGGACAAGGCAGCTCACTAGCACAAATGTTAATTTACTTAATGCTTTTACCATCGTGAGAGTGCGGAGGCATGGTGGTGTTTCGGACGTTGGGCGTGTGCGTCGTCCTCTCCTGCAGGGGGGGCACTGTGCTTTTTCTGCGAGTGGGAGGAGGGTCTGGATGGAAGATTCTTGGCCTCGCTGACCAACAGAAAGACATCCAATCATGTTTAGCACAGCTACTTGGCCAAATCGGATGACAGATTTCTCAGATTAGTCTCACCTGCATGCGGCTGGCAGCCCAGAAGCTCCATTTTAAGAGCAATCCTCTGGTGCCACTGGAAGGGACATATTCTGATAAACCGTGCTTCAATTGGAGGAATAAAGTTGTTTCGTACTTCCTGGAAATAGTTGGTGTTGCCTTGGAAAATCTGTTACAGACACACAAGGACACATCGTCTTGGCAACAAAGAACATTTGGCCTCGAACCAAGGTCCATCTTATTTACGCCTAATCAATGCGCTTCTCGTTAAGCTCGCTGACAGTCGATGGACATTCATTATTAATGACCACAGAGTGCACTTTAATTTCAGGGTCCTTAAACCACAGGAATGTAAAACCCTTTTTCCAGGAAATATACAAACAGTGATGTCATTCTGCAGCAGTTAGAATACGACATTCATGTTGATATTAAACCTAGCTCATTTTTATTTATTTTTTTGTTTACCCGGTATTTGTATTTTTAATGTGTATTACAGTACTATATCCTCCAAGTACTAAGGAAATCCTCCATACCTTGTTTTTATCTGATTCCACTTCTTGATAGGGTTTCCATTGCTGTCCATTATGGCTATATAACACCTCATAGGATGAAATGTAAAACTGATATTCTGGGAGGGTGGAGCCAGTTGTCATAATACCTGAGAAGTACATTCGAACTGAATGGTCAATAAGACATACAGTAGATGAAAACACGATCTTCTCCCTCATACACAAGCTCTACCTGTTATTTTTCTCTTTCTTCAAGTCCACTTGAATCCATTCTTGTGTCGCTGTTGGCTGCTGCCCAGCGCGTCCGCGGTGTTTGGGCCGGGCCCCTGTGTGGGGCCCAGACGGTGGGCTCCTTTCCGTGACCGCCCATTCCCACTCTGACGAGGCTGTGATCTGAGAGTCGCTGACCACCCCCGACTCCAAACCCAAAGTGCCATAGCAACCTTACAGAGAGAGAAAATTAAAGTTTCTATTATTAGATCATCAATGTGTAGGTCATTTCTATAGAAGTGAAAGGAATAAAGAACAAACTTCTTTATTAAATCAAGTTATATAAACTTTTTTTTGGTTTCTGGAGAGTACTGCACACCCAAAAAATGAGAAAGACAAAACGTTTAATACATTCACTCACCGCTAGTCTTGAAAGTAAAAAGGCTGGGAGAGAGATTTCCACTGTAAGAGAGAGAAAGACAGAGCTATCATTCTGTCTACCAATCAATCAACTTATTACACAGATGATAAAAAACTCAACCAACAAGAGGAATCAAACTAGGTTTGCATTTCCAGAAGGAAATACCAGTGCTTGCAAGGTAAGTAAGTCTAGGTTGTGGGCTTTGATCCGAGTTTAAATGAAATGCTGCATCAGAGATGTTTTGCACACAGCATGCTTCTAGATTCGCACATGAGAATAAACACAATTTTTGCAGTGTAGACGGCTATAGAAGGTAAATGCATCCAATATGCAAATGTTAAGCTGTCTCGTGTTCACAGTCATGTCGGAATTACCATAATTACCAAATTACAATTTAGAGCAGTTTGGGTCCTCTGAATCAAAGTATTTGTTTCCATGGCAACAAACGATTCATAAAGCCAAGATGAATCCATGTGCTTTGATGTTTATGACAGTCCTTAATCATTAATTCACCTCTATACGCTGTTGCAAAATAAGAGTGCAATATATGACTATAGCTTTCATAAAATGCTTTCCAACTTGAAAGTACAAGTTCAAGAAAGACAGATGGTTTTTACTAGTTATAAAACTAAAAAAAAACACTATTATACTAATATTTTCATAATAATGTTTCCTAATTCAGAACCCCAGCATGAAGCAGTTCAACACAATGAATTTGAGACATTTGAAAACGGCAATGCCTTGTAATCCCAGTAATCAAATTAAATAGATTTTCCCATGAAGAAAGAAAGCAAGAATGCAAACTGGTTACTCACGGCACAGATGTCACATTGTTAGCCAGTGAGCTTTCATAGTGTGGGATGCCTTTGCTGCTGACCACACTGATTTGCCCCCAGAGTGTTGGAGACCACACCCGCATGAATACCAGCCAGACAGAGCGGAGAAGACTGCGGAAAGAGACGGTGAGACATTAAGACAGCTGACACTGATTCACTCACCTAAAACCCACAAGCTGTGACTTGGCATGATGAGGTCACATCCTTGAAGCAGAATTGCAGTGGTATCATTTATGCCACTATGATAAAGAATGATGGATGAATCATGAGAGGAACTTCTTCCAGAGTTTAGATTGAGTTACACACAGAGTTCTCACAGGCCACGTACACATTGTAAAGTTTGGGGAATAACAAATGTGTATGCAATGCTGCTCAAAGGTCTGGGGTCAGAATGATCTTTTTTATTTTTTTTGAAAGAAATTAATGTTTTTATTCAGCAAGGATGCAGTAAATTGATCAAAAGTGACAGTAAAGACATTTATAATGTTAGATAAGATTTTCCATTTCAAATAAATGCTGTATTTTTGAAGTTTCCATTCATCAAATAATTCTGGAAAACAATGTATTACAGTTTCCACAAAGATATTAAGCAGCACAACTGTGGACAATAATAATAATAATGCTTCTTGGGCAGCAACGTTTGCATATTAGAATGGTTTCTGAAGGATGGAGTATTCAAATTCCTGCTTTTTTCCATCACAGGAAATCTTACATTTAAATTTAGGGATGCACAATATAACGGCCACCATATCGATATCGGCCGATATTTGCTCATTTTTATGTTATCTGTTATTGGCCCGATAATAAAATTTGGCTGATATATATTAAAGCTGAGAAATAATGAATTGTTTCCTTCAACCCCTTGACAACTGAGACACTTAAGATGCGTACTGTTCAGCATGATTGATCTTGAAATATGATTGGAATCAGAAAGGAAAATATAGTTATGTGCAAAATGTGCTGTCATATCAGCTACATGAAATTATAATGAGAACATTATAATTGTGTTAGGGAACAGATTTTAATTGTGAGACTTTTGTTTTTGCAATCAGACTTTCAAAAATAATATTTAGATTTATCGGCCGATATATCGGTTATCGGCTTTCAAATATAAAGAATTATCGGTATCGGCCAAAATGTTCATATTGGTGCATCAGTATTTAAATTGTAATAATATTTCGCATTACTATTTTTACTGTTTGATCAAATAAATGAAGCCTTTGGTGAGCATAAGAGATTTCATATATTTTACACTTACCAACCCCAAACTTTTGATTGGTAGTGTATTTACGAGAAAGAAACTCATTAAATTATCTTTCAATGTGTGCTGTGTACAGAATAAATGAGTCGCTCATATAACTCAGGGTTTCTGCAGTCATTATGAAAACGTCTCAGGTTTTGTATGTAACCCTGGTTCCCTGAGAGGGAACGAGAGCTGCGTTGTCAAACACGATGGGAACGCTCTGCGTGATTGCGTCGTGAAGCGTCTGTACAATCAGTCCAATGAGAGAGTAGGACGTCAGGTGACGTCATTGACCAGGAAACTATAGAGCACCCTTGAGATCAGACCGCTGACAGCTTCTGTGAAAGGCCTGAAGCAAGTCGATCAAGGCATGCAGGAAGTATGGCAGGCGAACGCAGGCTCTCGTTCCCTCTCAGGGAACCAGGGTTACATACGTAACCTGAGACGTTCCCTTTCAAGGGAACTTCGAGCTGCGTTGTCAAACGCGATGGGAACCCTATACCCACTACGCCATGCTGAGAAATGCCCGTTCTGTGTGAAGTCCTTGCGCACACTAAGAAGCAAGCAACCTTCACGACGCAATCACGCAGAGCGTTCCCATTGCGTTTGACCAAGGGGGTAATCCATCAGGCGGAAGCTGAAGCTGCCTCAAGGGGCCGCCATTGTAGCGGGCTATCTCCTGCTGTTAGCATCCCATTGACTCCCATTCATTTTGGCGTCACTTTGACAGCGAATAACTTTACATTTGAGGCGTCCAAAGACTCCATTTGTCCATTATTTATTTCTAAAGAAACACAGCAATGTATAAAAGGCTCCATTACTTTGTATGTTACGTTATGGCCCCGTAGAAGCCGTTCTTGTAAAAATAGGCTAAAAATTGCGTCATAACCACTTGACTGTCCGTCGCGCAGTGGAGAAGTTACCGTATACACAGGAGGAGAAGCTCGCACAGCCTTGCAGGCAATCTTTTACTGTCTTAAAGTCAGCCCATGGCATAGATAGAAGCAAAATGACAAAATAATTAATCAGAATACTAACAAAAAGTTGCTCCAGGTCGCGTTTCGCCGTCTCTGTGCACGATTAAAATTTGTGTAGGCACAGCTACTAAACGATTTACAACTGTCAGTTAGTTTGCTCACGTGACATCTATGTCGTTGAGCCTGCGCAGAACGCTCGGCTATCAGGAAGTGAGTGCCCATGTTGAGCTTCAGCACTCTCCTTTGAAATCAACGGGGTCGCTGTGTCCATTTCTTTTACTGTCTATGTGTTTGACAACGCAGCTTCGGAGTTCCCTGAAAGGGAACCATATTAACATGTGCAAGACTGGAAATACTGGAAGAGACGGCAACCCTCTGAGAAAACAAAGGAAATTAATATTTGAACTCTCTTGCTATATTACTATTACCATTTGAGACACGTATGTGGACAAAAAAATTTAATTCAACAAATAGACAAATGCATGTGTGGAAAGACCTGGGTACCCCCTTTACAAAAAAAAGTAAATATGTCAAGTATGAAAGAAAGTTACAACATTTCATAGTTCAGTAATACAGCGCCTATTATTGTCTCATTTCTAAGGTGGAAACAATAGGAATTTAGTGTGACCGAAAACAAGTTGTTTTATCACAAAAATGCTCATAACTTCCTCAATATTCAAGATATCATAATTAAATTTTCTGTGGAGATGGGTTTCATATAGTTATTTGGATCTAACATGGGTTTCATGTTTATTTGGATCTAATCAACTTGATTAACACATAAAGGCTGATTTGGCCTATCTTTTATAGTATTTTTCTGACAAGCAGTTATTGAAAATACAAATAATTGAATGGAAAACAACGATCCAAGGAAAATTATATATCCTTAATTTAAAAGATGGATTTTGGCTGATTCATGCTATTTACAGTTATGCAAGAATATAGAGTTAACAATACTACTGCTGGTGGAGGAAAGAAAGTGGAGGAGACCACACAAAAGTTGAGTGTAACGTACACGACGCGCTGCATTTTGACAGCTTTTCTACAGGTAACGTTCAGTGTCGATAGTCAGAAAAAAAGTAGGGAGATTTAAATGGCCACGGAATTTTGTACAGCACACCACAAACATATGTTCTTCATGTCCACCTTCCTCTGAAAGGTGTCCAAAGTGGGTAAAAATAATTTCTTGACAGTTGAATTCTTCCGTATTGTTTGAAATCACCTTTCAGGAGGAAAATGCAGCCTGACTAGAAAAAATTTAAAACAAATGTGTAGTCGAAACCCCTAATGATGTGATTGGGTAAAAATAATCAAGGATTTCCACAGCGAGTCAATGAAAACAGCGCATTTTCAGGAGACCCGCTCAAAATGAGTCGGGAAAATCCGGCACAGAGATTTGAAACACAATGGCGGCCGCTATTTATTGATATGTCCACATACCTATGATAACAATTGAGTTGCTCAACTCCTAATTTACACATCATTCCCTTCATCCATACCTACCTGAATTCACCCAAAAATCTATGAGTATTGGTCTGAGTTTTTAGGGAGATGCTGAAGAAGGCTTGTGGCAATTCTGTACCTCAGATCAGCCCATAATGTTGAAGGACCTCAAGGACTTTATGTATTTTCTAAATGTTGGGTTTAGCCTACATCTTTTACTCTATCTCTGAGCATTTGAGGTTTTGTATTTATTACCTTTGAACTGATTATGAAATTGGCATGATAAATTTATCTGACATAATAAATTGTTACATTTGATTTTTTTCTGACTGGACGAAATAACGAGGAAATACATGAAAAAAAAAGATTTAATCAAATTATTTTGCCACAAGGAAAGACAGTAACGCACAGAGACTTTCACTCAGTGATGGATGCCTTCATTGGGCCGATCAATAAACTGACCTTAGCGACCAGAAACATTATTATCCTGTAATTCTTAGTAAACTACAGCTGTCAAAAATTGACCAATTAGTCAACACAAACCTTAAAATTGTGTCATCATTTACTCATCCGTATGTTGTTCTGCATGTGAAACAGAAAATAAGATAAATATGATGTTTTGAAGAATGTTCAAAACTGTTCAAACCCCAAGATAGAGAGCCCAAGTCCCTCCCCTTCCGGTCGACCACCATGGGACCTTATTTCGGAAAAATATTGAATGGTAGTCAATGGCGAGAGATAACAAATATTTTGATTTCGTTTAAATTGATCCCTGAATTACACATATGATGTTTGTCAATTTAAAAGATACATTTTAAAGTCAAGAAAGTCGCAGTTTGGTGTAAAACTGTTGAGATATAAGACTGTGAAAATACGTAATTACAAAGACTACAAACCCCAAAGGCGCATATTTTCTCTCAATGAATGAAGCGAACTTTACTGAGGCTATGTCATTGTTTCTATAGTCTTCCGTTATAATCGTAACGTTACCGTCATGAGTGTGTTGTTCCAGACTGCACACACACACACAGCAGCTGATCTTGCTCGTTGTTTCGCCTCCCGGGAGATGTAGTTCATTGAGGGTTTTTCACATAAAACTAAAAGTTACTGTTCTGTTTTATGACGAACTGCGACTTTCTTGGCTTTCATAATTATCTTTTAAATTGACAAACATCATATGTGTAATCCAGGACACAGTTCAGACAGAATAAAAAGATAAGTTATCTCTCGCCATTGACTACCATGCATTGTTTTTCCGAAATAAGGTCCCATGAACCGGAAGCGGAGGGGCGGGACTTAGGCTCTCTATTGGACCCCACTGATTTTTATTGTATAGACTTTTTCAAAAAGAAGAAAGTTTCCACAGAAGAAAGTTAGTCAAACATGTTTGGAATGACATTAGGATGAATAAATGACGACAATTTTCTTTATTCTGCTCTCATAATTCATCTACTTTGTGGAGTTGCATCTAAATTGGTTGTCGACATGAATTTGTGAATTCTAAACCTAAATATGTTTGTGTCCATTAAAGAATCATGTCAGATGCAAGTTGGTATTGGGATGAGGTTTCAATTGTGAATGTTGACAATACAGTGCAATTCTGCATGCATTTTGGGGACTATTGAAGAAGAATAACAATAAAGCTTGGCAGGAAATACAACTCATTTAGCAGCTTATGAGGTGACAGGAAATATACCACATTTGCCATCTGCTGTGGCAGCACATAAAGGACAAAATGTAAGTATCATTTACACACCTAATGTGCATCCTTCCCTCAATTTTGTTGAATTAGAGCTTTAAAAGCTTCATGTATTTCTTAAGTTGTTTGTGTCCAAAGGATGCACAATTAATCAAGACTGCACACTTCAGTTAAGGCTGAAATGTCTGTAGTGCATGTGAAAGCAATAGAATCAGAGGCATTTAAATCAGTTTTATAAGCCTGTCAGAAAGAAAAACACTCCTAATAAACACTTTTAAACAATCTGATCCACAGATGCGCGTTTTATGTTTCACTTACATTCAGGGTGACACTCGAATGCACATCATAGTGAAATCACGACTTTCGAAACTCATAAGCAGGAGGAGTTAAAGCACTCATTAGAGAAATGACAACTGCATCTATCTGCAGCGTGTACATGGCCAGAGCCACTTGTTGCCCGGCACTGGAATAATAGTAAAATTGCTAGTTCACAAAGGAATATATATAGCTACACACAGAGAGTTGGGACTCCAAACCAATAAGAGACCACAAACACTAGACAAACTCTCAACACTCACACACAGTGACACCGCAAACATACACCACTTCCTCTGGGCAAAATAAAACGCTGCTATGGCCACAAAAAAACGTGGCACACACACACGTTCGCAAGGCGTCATATGGGCCCCACACTCATTCTGAGGGTGTATCTGAGCTGAGAAACAAGACTGTTGTCAGCTGGTCTGCATTAGAAAACCATTCAGCCAAACCTGATCTAACATCTCCCAGAGAAACACGCTGTCATACACGCACAAAAACACGCCGCACATACATCCAAACACACAGACGCGCATACCAACACGCCCCTAGGAGACCAAGAGCTCTGAAAGTGACACACAGAATCATTTACAATGACTCAACTTCAAAATAATGCTTGCTTCTCGCTGTCTTTCCCTCAAACTCAACTAAGTTCAAGCTTAAAAACAAGCTCTCAGAAGACAACCGCCTATTGTGTTCAAATTGACAAATTCACATGTAAAATCATCCAGTTTAAAGCAAGCAGGAAGCGTTAAAGCAAGGATGAGGTCATTACCCTACTGATAAAACAGTGTGTGGTCGCTCATTTCTAGGATTCTGCTGTTAAATGCAACTGAAAGCATCTTCAGCATGCTTTTACTTCCCACCGACAATAATTTTAACTTGATTTGTAAAAACATTTATAGGGGATGCACTTAGAATGGAAGCCTGATAAGAAAGCAGGCGTACGCAAAATTAAATGTGTTTAAAATATGCTATTGCTTTGAAGCATAAACAAAATTGTTAAACATTACCTGATAGGATCGCTTATCTGTGCAATTGTACAACCTCAAGAGCCTGAAAGATCATTTTTGCAGCTACCAATGTTTTCAATGACCAACCTTTTCTAAAATGATGCAATTCACTGAAGAAATAGCTTCTCTCTTGCACCACAATACACATTCCTTATTGAAGAAAGGTCAATTGTTATTAACATTGCTGAATAATGTAAAGAATTCAGATGGAACATTTCAAACATAGATCCAAAGAGAATATTTTACTTTAAAGAGCAATGACTGAATTACCACAGTTAACGAGGATAAACAAACCATATAATAAAGCAGCAAGATCGCCCGTGTCCCTGAGCAGTGTCTGAGTCAGATATTTTCAGTGAACTCAATGACTCAATCTGGTTACAGAGGTTCTTAAATTGAGAGCTCACTGGAAGAGAAAATGATCTATGAACAGTAGTAGGGGTGTAACAATACCCTCACGTCACGATTCAATGCATATCACGATACTGAACGAAACAATATTATTGCGATACTCCAAGACATATGATAAAAGGTTAACAAAAAATTTAATTTGGTATTACATTGTGGTTGTAAATGAATAGGCTTGGACTTGGTGCTGGTGACACCAGAATACAAATATTCATGATTCTGGAGCTGAAAACAGAATTATTTTTATACTTGCACTCTTTCACTCACTACATATATTTTAAATAAATGTAGGCCACTTTTTTTACTGGTAACATAAGACATTATGTTATCGGTATATTGATGACATTTTCATGATCACCAAAGCCACATCTGCAGAGACGTTGATGTTTTTGAATTATCTTAACTCAAGGACTGAGCATGTGAATTTCACTATGGAATGCGACCCAGTAAGCATCAGTTTTCTTGATGTTCGAGTATATATATGTGACGGGAAACTCCATACCGATCTGTACCAAAAACCAACTGATTCGCAACACTATTTTAAGAGGCGATAGTTTCCATCCTAAACCTTTAATCAAGAGTTTACCCATCAGTCAATTCAAACGAGTGCGTAGAGTGTGCAGCACAGATGAATCTTATACTCATCAATCTAATGATTTAACTAAAAGATTCTTGAATCGTGGTTACCGTACAGAATGGATCGAAAATGCCAAAAAGAAATTCAACGAGACATCTCAATTACAGTGTTTGCGTACAAAGCATAATAAAGCGCAAGTTCTTAATGCTCCTATTTGTACGACAAAGTACTCAGTATTGGGTGGGGAGTTCCGTAAAATCTTAAATAAACATTGGCATATTATTTCAAGTGATCCTAAATTATCAGGGGTTTTTAAAAACGGTCCGAAATTAGTCTTTAAACGTCAAAACAATCTTCGTGACTTGCTGGTAAAATCTGAATATCCCTCACGAACAAAACCAGGTATTCCAACTCTTCCTCCAGGTAATTATAGGTGTGGTAATTGCGCCCAGTGTGCTTTTACTCACAAATGTAAATCTTTCAGTCATCCACGTACTGGTCGTGATATTCCGATACTGGGTACTATTACCTGTTCTTCCACTCACGTGATTTATTTAATTCGCTGTCCCTGTGGTCTTGCATATGTGGGTAAAACATTCAGACAATTACGCACTCGTATTAGTGAACATCGTAGTAACATTAGAACTGGAGATGTGCGTAACCCCATAGCGGTGCATTTCAAACAAGCAGGCCATAATATCAGCGCTTTGCAGTATATAGGTATAGAAAAAGTAACAAAACCCTCAAGAGGAGGAAATTATGAGAATAAACTTTTACAGAGGGAATGTTTTTGGATTTATACCTTAAGTACTTTGTCACCTTTAGGGTTGAATGAGGATTTTGATATTAAGCCTTTTTTATAGTGTTTTTTTTTCTCTCATTTAGTTTATTATTATTATTAGTAGTAGTAGTAAAAAAAATTTTTTTTTCCCAAATGAATTGTAATTGTCACATGACTTGTATTTGTCACATTACTTGCATTTGCCATCATGTGACCCCTTGTGTGTGCCTAATTAAGGTACTCACCTGTGAGTATTTAAAACTGATCTCATACTGCATGTAGATTGTGCCTGATGAAGACCTGATGGTCGAAACGTTGCCTTTTTAATAAATATTTTTTGTAGCAGTACCTTTTCAGTGTGCGGACTTCACACCTCTTTATTTTTGTTTACTTCATTCAGTTGTCCTGCACCTGAGCCCTACTCTGGGTGTTTGGGATGTGCACACCATTTTTGTCTATTTTTTAACATAAGACATTCCCCTATGGCATTATTCAACATTATAGTAGTTTAATGTTGTACTGACACAAACTCTGTAAACTTGTTTTTCACACACAGTAATTTTCACTTTGGGTGAACTACACACAATACATACGGTCATTATCCACGACACATATTGTTGCACTTTTGTATTGCGATATATTGTGACACGATATATTGTTACACCCCTAATGAATAGCGCCTTAAAATGTCAGTCGTTTTTGGTAAGACTTAAGAAGACTTAAAATATATAGTGCTTGATCAAATGGAGCACTTATAAGATGCCTTTAAGGTGCTTTTACTTTATTTTTGAGGCTTGAAAGCTTTGACCACCATTCAATGTAGCAGCATGACTGAAGCGTCAAAACTGAAGTATACTTTAGGCGTAACGCATAATTATTTCTAATTCGTTGTTCCACAAGTTGGCAACACTGGCCTAGCCACGGTTTCACAGAAGTAAAAAAAGAAAAAGAAACAGAGATGCATACATAGGCAAAATTTGCAGGTGGGACATGTCCCCACCACTTTTTGCCAGGTTCGATTATTCCCCATCACTTCTGAAACATCTCACAGCACAGATGTAATACAAATAAATAAAACACTCTAGTTTACTAGCAGAGCATTCATTACGTTCGTTTGTTAAATAAGAGGCGATCTAGCATGCTTAAAGAACATAATTTAATGGGGCATCTTGGGAGCCCCTAGGTAGCTCGGGGCCAAAGGCGAATGCAGACCTTTGCATAATGGTAAATTCCGGCCCTGCATGTGTAGATCTCCTGTGTTGGCACACACTATCAACTTTGAAAGGCTGCACCTTGGCTGTATGTGTATGCTCATAGTAACGTTAAAACTGAAGTATAGTTCACCCCAGAAATTTGTCATCATTTACTCATCCTCATGTTGTTCCAAACCTTTATGAGTTTCTTTCATCACAAAGGAAGACATTTTGAAGAATGTTGGTAACCAGACAGTTGACAGTAGCCATTGACTGTAGAATTCCATGGCTACCATCAACAATTTGGGTAGCAACATTCCTCAAAATGTCTTCTTTTATGTTCAACAGACAAAAGAAAGTCAGACAGGTTTGGAACCACATGAGGGTGAGTAAATGATGACAGAATTTTCATTTCAGCCTGAACTAACCCTTTAATCCAACATCCACTCGATAGCGGCATACTTACGTCTTTGTATCCATGTGGTATGGTTCCCGAAACCTCTCCGAAATCAGTCAGGCATCCAGCAGGACAGAATTTACTGCAAATGCAGGTTGGTAAAATGAGACACACATACGCAAGAACATGCACACACACACAGACAGCTATAAATGTAGGTACCTGAACTCCGCTTCACTGAAGTGCTCTCCTTTCTCCAGACAGGTGATGAGGTCTGAAAGACGAGAAAAGAGATGCATTTTATAAAACATCACATAAGATGGTTGCCATGGTGACTATTGATTAATGTCGTCCTTTCACACAAAGAAAATATGCAGCCAATTGTGTGTGTGCGCACGCGTGTGTGTTAAGTGCACACTGGCCATTCAGTAAGTGGTGTAACAGATTGGTGTATTAGGTTTCATATTTGTGGATAAAAGCCTCTGTCTGAATGAACAAATCAATACCAACTAGATTTTCATCCTTTACTTTTCTGAAGAAAAAGTGAGTGGTGCAAACTGTCCTCTCACAATTGTATATGACTGTGTGTGCGCATCTAAGGTTCAAGGTATTTTGTGGTGTTATTGTACCCATTACTCATACCCACAGCATGGATTCATCTGTCTCTTTCCTGACTCATGGGAAATATGATCTCTTACACACAAACACGCGCACAAACACACACACACACACACACACACACACACACACAGTATTGTGGTAAACAGGTGTAGCTCCCACATGGCAGTATGAACCCTTGACCACAAACAGCCCTAAAGGTCAAAGTGCAAATGTCATTGTTAAGACACATCAAACACAAGTGCACAGCTGTGATTCCAGAGATTTGGAGGCTCAGGATGTGCCGTGCTGTAAACAGCACCTTCACAAATGTGCTTACACTGAAGTTTCAACAATCACAAACTAAAACTTTCCTATAGCATTAGACATTATTACAAAAACAACTAGCACTACTTTCTCTCATGCTTAGAGTTTAATCACATAACTAATTGAAAAAATCAAAATGTTTGCTCAGGTTTGTACGTGTACATATGCACACAGCTAATTTAAAGCCTGAAGTATACACTAGTATGTGTACAGTGCATGTGACAAAAATTTCATTATTAACATGTAATGTACACACAGGCAGATTAATATCACATACACTCACCTAAAGGATTATTAGGAGGAAGACCTGTTCAATTTCTCATTTATGCGATTATCTAATCAACCAATCACATGGCAGTAGCTTCAATGCATTTAGGGGTGTGGTCCTGGTCAATAAAATCCTGTGGTCCTGGTCAAGACAATCTCTTGAACTTCAACTGAATGTCAGAATGGGAAAGGAAGGTGATTTAAGCATGGCATGGTTGTTAGTGCCAGACGGGCCGGTCTGAGTATTTCACCATCTGCCGTTACTGGGATTTCTAGGGTTAACAATAAATGGTGTGAAAAGGGAAAAACATCCGGTATGCAGCAGTCCTGTGGGCGAAATGCCTTGTTGATGCTAGAGGTCAGAGGAGAATGGGCCGACTGATTCAAGCTGATAGAAGAGCAACTTTAACTGAAATAACCACTCGTTACAACCAGAGGTATGCAGTAAAGCATTTGTGAAGCCACAACACGCACAACCTTGAGGCGGATGGGCTACAACAGCAGAAGACCCCACAGAGTACCACTCATCTCCACTACAAATAGGAAAAAGAGGCTACAAGAGCTCACCAAAATTGGACAGTTGAAGACTGGAAAAATGTTGCCTCGTCTTGATGAGTCCAATTTCTGTTGAGACATTCAGATGGCAGAGTCAGAATTTGGCGTAAACAGAATGAGAACATGTATCCAGCATGCCTTGTTACTACTGTGCAGGCTGGTGGTGGTGGTGTAATGGTGTGGGGGATGTTTTCTTGGCACACTTTAGGCCCCTTAGTGCCAGTTGGGCATCGTTTAAATGCCACGGCCAATCTGAGCATTGTTTCTGACCATGTCCATCCCTTTATGGCCACTATGTACTTCCAGCAGGATAATGCACCATGTCACAAAGCTCAAATCATTTCAAATTGGTTTCTTGAACATGACAATGAGTTCATAAAATGGCCCCCACAGTCACCAGATCTCAACCCAATAGAGCATCTTTGGGATGTGGTGGAACGGGAGCTTTGTGCCCTGGATGTGCATCCCACAAATCTCCATCAAATGCAAGATGCTATCCAATAAATATGGGCCAACATTTCTAAAGAATGCTTTTAGCACCTTGTTGACTTAATGCCACGTAGAATTAAGGCAGTTCTGAAGGTGAAAGGGGGTTAAACACAGTATTAGTATGGTGTTCCTAATAATCCTTTAGGTGAGTGTATGTTCCTGGAAGGGTTTTCTTTTTTTGTGACTAATTAGTACTGACACACAATAGACCCGGCCTACTGCTTCACCATCAAAAAAGAAAACCGAGGAGACGGAACAACAACTAATTATTGGAGACTGACTCAGCAAACTATTGCTCAGACTCTGAATTATGCATTTCTATGGAAACATTATTAACACCAAAATGAATTGATTGTAGTAATCAATAGACACAACTACAATATAACAAGGAAGCATTCAACACTTCCACAATTCGGAATCTTATAATGGGCTCTATGCACGCGGGATTTCCGGTGGTGAAGGTTTAAGGATGCTCGATAACTTCCGCCGATCGTAGAGTCCAATGCAATACCGAGAATTTATATTGGATTTTATACTCCATGGTTATACTAAAGAAACGTTAGTCACAAAAACAGACAAAACAGACACCCCTCGTTGTGTTTATGCTTCTTTTAAAAATTATATTAAATAAACATAACTATATATAAAATGACATCTAAACGTATGAAAGTTTCGTTTCAAAGATGAGAGGACAGTTAATGTTGAAGACTCTGCCATAATCCCGTTTTCCTCGGTTTTCCTCTGCTTTAATCTCCACAACCGGAAACTGACGAGCATCCTTGCATCAAATGCGGAACTTATGCGTGCATATAGCCCATTGTGGTCATTTCAACAGGCCATGAACACAACTTATGTTTGTTGAGACATGGATGCTATTTTTCTTCAATCAGCGATCAGCGCATTTAACCTAGGTGAGCAATTACTTAGAACTGCTATTACTGATCCCAGAAATTTAACTTTGAGACCTTGACCTGGTTTGACTTTCTAAGCAATCTGACTTATCCATGATGTAAAGAAAAAAATCCTGAAGTCATTCAAGGAGGGACCCAGAGTCTGAGGGAACTGGGGAGTTGGCAAGTAAGCAACCACCTGGTAACCACCCACAACACCCTAACAGCATGGCATCTACTTTCCACTTTCGCACAGGAAAGTGTTCACATTTGTAAGAAAGTGGAAAAAATCTTAGTTGCTTGGATGCATTTCCATCTCTGAGCCATCTTTGCACAGTATGACATAAGAACCAACGGCCATTACATCATTTCCTGAATGACTTTAAATTGACACATCTGTTAAATGAACCGCCTGTCATTCATTGGCTCTCAGGACGCACCCTGGAACCAGGAAAAACCCTAACACCCTGAGAGTCAGAAACATACTCCTGAAATAATCAGTTTCGCATGATGTCCCTCACTCTCATCTGGACGGACAAACACACACACAGTTTCCATAGCAGCTCTTTTGTGTGTCCCGAGACATCCAAGCCTACTTCAACAACACTAATTCATACAAATAACAAGCTTGCACACATATTAAAGGGTGATGAACTAAGAAATTAAAATTTCCTTGAGCTTTTGACATCTAAGAGGTCATCATATTATAAGAATATCCTGTAAGTTTCAGAACTGAAAACGTCCTTGTTAGTCCGATAAATGCTTTTATTGACACCAGTCTCAGCAAATTACTCATTTTTCAAAGTGGGGAACTATGACGTCAAAGAGGATAAAACACCACCCCTGCAGGAGAAGGTCAACAGCTACTTCAACACGGCCGGTTTAGCCCCGCCAACAGATTCGCACATTACACGCATAGCTAAATAACATAGATGCCTACCTCATGATGACAAACCAGTTCGAGCTACCGAGCAATACAAAATATTGTGCAGTGCCTGGTTATGGAAGAAGACAGTCGCCGCATAAGCTCCCTCTGGATTCCAATAGGACTGCATGGATAAACTTTATTTTTAATGACGTTCCAGCTGATGAGGTAAAACATCGTTGTCTGTTCGCTTCATTTCATTGAGGATTGTTTAGTAAACAAGACTGGATTTGCAGACCAATTAAGAGTGAACGTCTATGGATCTGACAGGAATTGTGCAACACACGGACTCTGGGTCGAATCATTCCGGTTGCCATTTTACAACATTGGACGTTTTAAAAACAATTTCCCCAAGTGCATCGACGGGTGAGTTGAAACTCATTATAATATGCAAAACTGTTATCCACTCACAGCAGTGGGCGTTTACTTCCAAGTCTTCAGTGCGAGACGAATCTAAAATATTTTGCTAATACATTTTGCACCTAAGGCCCTGTTTACAGGAGAACGCTCGCGGGTGAAAACGTAAAAAAAGTTTGGGGCTTAAAAGCACAAAAAAGTGAAACCACTCTCCAGAATGGAAATCTTAAAACGCTCCACCGCCGCATTCCCATGTAAACGGTAGAAACGCAAAGGTCTGCTTGACAGTGAAGGTTGTACGCAGGCGCGCGGGCTTGGTGTTGTTGTATTATGTACTCCTAGCTGCCTGGAGGGCACACTACACTGAATTTCACAGACTTTTGCATCATCATCTGCATGTGGATTTCACACCCAAAACGCTTGTCTAAACGCAGAATAAAAAGTGATAACGACACCGCCACTTTTGCATTTTCTCTTCACAATCGTTTCCGTGTAAACATAGCCTAAGAGTATGCAATTCAAATCTCTTTCGCTAATTACAACGGCACCATAAACTGCAGTGTATGTTGCTGAAAGTTCCAGGAATATTGACTGACTTTTTTATTATAAAGAAAAACATAGTTCCACCACTAGTATGTGGTCTGTATCTTACACAAAGCTTTTGAAAGAGGTGAAGACTATCAATAAATATATCTATAACAAAATCGGTTCCAGAAAGGTTACCTGTGTGCTGACTATTGGTGTATGAGAGGAAGAGGCCACGGCCATTGTTCGTGCGGTCCACTCATAAACTGAACTGTGACCTGATGCCCTCTCTGACTTTATGACAGCGTCTCTCCATTCTCTCCTCCACAAAACTTCACTGCAGAGACAGAAATTAGAATAATACTCAATTTTCATTGACTTGGCAACAATCTGTACATTAGTGGGCATTGAATGGATCCTTGTTGCTTGCTAATTGATGCGAATCTCGTGGGTACTAGTTAATACATTTACTTAAAGTTAATACATTTACTTAAAGATAAAAGGGTACATGAATTTTGATATATAATGTGTTGTGCACAGATCAAACATTATACAAACATTGCAGTATTCCATTAAAAATGGAATTTCATTCGATTTCACTGTCACTTTAACATCAGTTTCTGGACATTTTTTGGCAACAAATGTTATTATTACCAGGTGTAAACAGGCCTGTGGATCACAAAAGTTTTGAAAAGAAAAGTAACTTTAACCTTCTCCTCTACATTTGTATTTAAAGTACAAATGGGACTGAGGAAAACACAACAGCAACACAAATGCTCATCAAGTCCATAAGCGTTTCTCACCAATTTCCGTTCGTCCTGGTCCGATGCCATTATAAAGACGCAGGTAAGAGACCTGGCAGTTGTTTGTATCGATATCAAGATCCGCAATGCGCACAAGGACTGTGAGTCCAGCGGTCACGCTGATTTCCCACTCACACACAGAGTGCGAGGGATAGGACAGGGGGTACCCCAATGAACGCCAGGCTCCCACTGCCCACACCCAACACAGTGGGTCCACACCCGTCCCCTGAAAAACATACAGAAATCATCAAGCACCCTGCAGAGCTCAAATTCAAAAGGTACTTTAATATATATACATCATGCACTGTGATCTTAAAATGTTATTCCAAGGTCATTCAAAGAATACATTGACAAACAGAAAGTATTAATTAAGAAGTGCACTTTTTTTGGTCATTTAGAACTTAAACTTCATTTGGTGAAATATTTGCTTGGAAATTGTGCAAAGAGCTCCTAGTAGAATCTCTAGAGGGAGAAAGAGAGAGACAGAGAGATGAGATCGCATTGCATTGCAGCTGCTTGCGCCGCCTGTCACACGTTTACACACTGAATGAAACTCAGCTAGCGCTCTTGTTACGTAATCCTTGCAGGACAAATACTCAGACCCCCAGAGCAAAAACAACAGCCCCCTCTCCACACACACACACACAGTATGAGAAACTGGGACTAGTGGTCACTTGTTTCACTGAACATATTTCACAATAATACTTTAATTAAATTGATCAAAGTGACAGAAAATATGTGTATAATGTTACAAAATATATTGTCTTATAACGTCCTATTCATCACAGAATCCTGATAAAAATGTATCACGGTATCTACAAAAATATTAGGCTAAGCAGCAGAGCTGTTTCAACAAGGATAACAGGGTCTTCGCTACAAAAAAAGCACAGGAAAACTTAATTTATTTATTATTTGACCTTTTGTGATCATGACAATATTAAAAGGCATGGTAGGCGATTTGTTCCAGAAACATTTGTTATGCTGGT
Source organism: Hybognathus amarus (assembly GCA_030378365.1). Lineage (NCBI taxonomy): Eukaryota > Metazoa > Chordata > Actinopteri > Cypriniformes > Leuciscidae > Hybognathus > Hybognathus amarus. The sequence continues at coordinate 148,288 of JAQIUQ010003044.1, read as the reverse complement.
TGAAAGTCTCTTCACATCCTGATAGCAATCACCAAGATAAGTGGTCTAAATGCATTTATGTATCTCGTCCCTTGGGAGGCGCAAGACCATACAATGTTTGTCCAATCATTGCAATACATATGCAATATGCTAATACATTACAATGTCCAAAATCGCATACCTCTCTTGCACTTATTTTGAATTAGTAATTACTCCACGATTGCTAAAAAGTACGTTACTATTCAGTATGAATGTGTGTAGTATGAATGTAATCCAGAGCTACCTACATTTGCCATGTTGCCCTATCATGTGACCTACCAGCATCAGTTACGTCGTTTACTGCCATTCATAAATCCTTTCCCGTGGCTTCATGGCAAGTGGGTCATTAGGATACTTTTTTGCCATTTCTTTCATTGGTACATACTTCTTTTGTCACATACTGTTATTCCCCTACTATATAGTGGAGAAGTATGCAATGTCAGATGCAGCTGATGCCTTTCCTGCTCTGTCAGTAGAGCCAGACCGATATATCGGCAGGCCGATATTATCGGCCGATATTAGGCATTTTCCAAACTATCGGTATCGGCAGTTATTATGGCTGATAAATGAATATTTCAGAAATAATAAAAAACTGACAAAACGTGGCTGGAACCATGTCATAAGTGTTGGAGTTGTATAGTTTGTCCACCAGAGGGCACTCTACAACGTACCTATTGGCAACACACATGAAGCGGAATTAGCTAGTAATAGTTACGTTACGTTGTTACAGTGTAGTTGACTGACTGTCCTTTTAACTTTTGACAAAGTGACTGAAGTATTTCTTTAATACCGCGTGACAGTTATAGCAATGTAGACGTATCATCTCTCCTTGACCTGTTATATTGAAAATGTAGCTATGTTTTACAAGTTGCAGTATGAAGTAATCCATTGCTAAATTATGGCTCATCATAGACTAGTGAACCACAAAGCTAGCTAATGCCATCATCATCAGTCTGTTTTGTTGTGACAATAAAAGAAACAAGTTACTTTTTAAAATGCATTATCATATTATTTTAGTTAAAACTTATAAATAACTACAAATAACTAATGTTAGGGGAAATCTGTTAATGTTTTGTTGCACATTTCTGAAATAAAAAAAAATATCGGCCGATATATCGGAATATCGGATTTTAAAACCAACAAATATCTGTATCGGTATCGGATCAAAATCCTTCATCGGTCGGAGCTCTACTTGTCAGCGTTTGCATTTTCATACCTATGGGGCTCGTTCAGACATCACACGTCAACATCAGCGCGTTTCATGAGCTTTGCAACCGAAAAGAGCAGCAGTTCCTCCTGAACTAAAACAATGAGCTTATGCTACGTTCAAGCCACTCCTGTAATAGGGAAGAGATGAAAGAGATGGAAACCTGTGACCTGTTCTACTCCAAGCAAATCGTGACTCGAAATTATGTGAATCAATGGCAATCAACGGCAAAATGAATCTGCAGCTGTCAGGTGGTACAGGTCAGTGCTCTTTGAGTTATGTTTATTATTAGCCTAGTGTAATGTGCTTTGAGACATGAGGTAGTTAAAATCTTGGTGAATCAAGATGGTGGCATCCATAGGGGGGTAACTCGCTCCATATTGAATCAAACATCTTAAAGGGGGGGTTGACTGCGATTTCACTTTTTTCATTTTAAATAGTGTGTAATGTTGCTGTCGGTGCATGAACAGTATCTGCAAAGTTGCAGAGCTGAAAGTTCAGTGTAAGCAGAGATATCGTCTTTTAAAAATCAGGAAGTATAACTGCCTACAAAAACGACTCAATTGGGACTACAGCTGGGTTATGGTACGTCACTAACCCACACATTTGCATCAACCACTCCCTCAGAATATGCAGAAAACGGCATGCGCAATGCACATATTTCTGAGGCACGTCGACTCGTCGAGTGTGTTCACGCAGCTGTCAGGTCTTCTGTGTTCGGGCTTCCCATGGACGCTCATTCTTCCTCAACAATGGATACAATTTATGTTTGATTATGTTCCTGAAAATGACCATCGTAATCTAGTGAGTTCAACACCGGATTCAACATGAAACCGTTACTAAAACATGAAGCATTTCCGACTTTAAAACAAGAGGCAGCACTGTTGGGCCACAATCTGTAAGTAGGCTAAGACTTCATCATTTTAAATGTATTTGCATGTATAATTCAAGACGTTGCCTTGTGTTTTATTTTTTTCAAATGTCAGCGCTGGCTTTAGCCACTATTAGTTAGACTATGCTATTTTGTGTCTACGACAAACGCATACAAACATTATGGACCTGAATTTTCTTTAAGTACTAATGTTTTAAACGTATTTTTCATGTGCTTTATGACGTTATTTTCAATTTGATCAAGAACGTAAACATGCCAACGCTGTTTGAGTATAACATTAGTAGCCAGTCAGTTGCTATTGTTGCCAGTCAGATGCTATTGTGTAAAACAAACATGTATAAAGTAAAAAAATGTAGCAAATTATCATTCAGAAACGTTTAGTAAGAGCCGTGTGTGGCGAGGTTCTGTTTGACTCTTCATCGCGGCTTTCTTGGTCTGATTCTGCCTGAAACGGATACTGCAGTTCGACACATATTTACATCTGGACCAGAGCTCATGACATTGCCCGTTTCGCCCGTGAAGGTAATGGGCGTTAATCTTCCGGACAACGTGAGCGAACAGTTTAGCCAATCACAACACACCGGGCCATACTAACCAATCTGAGCTCATGACGTGTTTCTGAGGGAGTGTTTTCATAGAATCAGGAAGTGAACCGCTCGTTCAGGGGACAGAGGAGAGCGCGGCTGACAATAAAGGTGAAGTTTATGAAAAATAAGACTTTTAAAAAAGAAAAAACACGAATACATGTTATATTGCACCCATAAATACAATCATGCAAAGAAAAAAAGCAGTTAATCTAAAGGAGTTTTCAACTTTTGCGAGTGTGCATATAAAACGAATTGGCAAAAAGTTACTGAGTTAACTCCTGATTAGATGAGAAGGACTAAATCTGTTAAAAAAAAAAACACGTACTGCTGTTAAGTGCAGCAGCTTGACACTGGACAGCACATGAACTCATATTTGGGAAAGCTGCGAGGGCAGCGCGCGGCCCATGTTAGGAGTTGCGTCATCACGTTCTTCTGTTGCTCCAGCTGTAGTACAGCAACAATTTAAGAATGCAAGAATGTGCGCACTTACACAGCACAAACTCCGTTATTTGCCTTAAGTGTTTACCCATTGAATTTAATACAGGTTCAGGTATGCTGCCTTGGTTAGTTTCTGTTGTGGATTATTGTCTGTCTTGATCGACCATACAATTGTGATTATTCATGAACCGAGCCTGGGTTTGAACCTACAACCTTTCAGATACCACTACAATACACACCACACCAGCCCGAGAGTTTGTTGTGAAACCACAATCTGTCTCAAAGCCAGACGCAGTGAAGCAGTTTATGAGAAGTACCAACTCATAAAAGCTTTAATCCCCATCGGAAGATCACGTACCCTTTTGCGCCCGCGAGCTTCTGGCACCGAGGAGTACGAAGACGATCAGGATGAAGATCGCAGCCCCTCCGGTCCCTCTGCCCACCATTACCGACGCGTCCATCCCAGCAGCCTGCAGTCCGAATGCATAATGCAAAAGTGTCCTGATCCAGCCGCGCGCGTGTCACAGTCCCGATAAGGGCGCGCGAGGGACTGTAGGTTTAGTATCTGGATGGTTTTATTGACGCTTCCTGAACTCTTGCGGCGCACGACTAGAACAAACACGGGCTCTTCATCCCCCGATCTAATACACGACTTCCTCAACTTCCGCTCCTCCCACCACACAGCGGCCCCTAGATGGGAATTCTGTGGTATTCCATACATTGTTGTGGATAAGGGTGATAATGGTTTGTTTTTGTTTGACAGAAATATATAGGCTGCTCAGAACTAAATGCCAAAGTTATTCGGGAAATAAGTATAAAAGTAAAATTATTAAACCGATTTTAAAAGTATATATATATACATTTATATGATAACTTTTAATATATTGTTCTTAATCTTTATTATTATTATTATGTCGGTAACACTTTACAATACGGGTGCACTAATTAACTAATGCACAGATAATACTGAATTAATGTGTAACTAATGATTATTTAAGCTATTCATTAATAATTACCACAATTGGAACTAAAAGTTTGTAGGGTTAATGTATTAGTTCATACATGAATTGTTATTGATTAAATATGTAATTGTGGATTAATTCCATAATAACTCATTTTTTAACTAATATGTTCATTAATATGTTAATTACAAGAATGAGCCAAAGCCTTGTATTTCAACTTCCAGATAATATGACAGGTACACTAATATGCATTAATACATGATTAATTACTTCATTGTTAGTGCAAATTCATGTGAAAATTACTACAATTACTAAATGACTAGTTAATAATGATGTGCCTCAACAAGTAAAGTCATAACATAATGATACCTTTGCAAATCATTAGCTAATGATTAATTAAAGCGGACAACTGGAAGTTGAAGTGCATAGCTTTGACTAATTGTGGTAATTAACACATTAATTTACACTATTAGTTAATAAAATATGTTACTAAGGAATTAATACACAATGACATTGACATTTATTTAATAGCAATTTATGTATTACTTAATCTATTAATCATATAGACTCTTTATTAGTTGCTGATGCAGTAATCATTAATTAATGGTTTAGTTCTTCCTGAGTTATATATTAACTCATGATTATCTGTGCATTAGTTAAGTATGAATTAATGCATGTATTGTAAAGTGTTACCACTGTGCATAAAATAACTTTTATGATGATTGTGGTTAACACTTAGTAGGACAAAACACATACAATTTAGAATTTAACGTTTACTTCAATTAATTTTAATCAATTTTTATTTTAACTCTCAATGATCCAGTGACTTGTCAACTCAGTCAGACATAAAATATATGGTTTTGACAAAAGAATTATGAATATCACACGTCTACAGTAGCTATTTTGTTTTTACGGTTCTAATATCATGGTTGTACACATGATATTGCAAATTTAGTCCTATCTTAGGGTGAAATATAGAAAGAGGACCTTCATTATAAAGACATTCACAACTCTGAAATATGAAAAAAAGAAGAGGTTGGCATTTCTTTTGGAAATGTAGACATGTTATATATTATTAATATATAGAATATATAATCTGTTTGTTCTGAGAGTTCTGAGACTAAGTCTCTTAGGTTGCTTAATAAATTTCTAATTTCTCATAAAAAGAAAAAAAAACAGAATGAAGAGGGTGAATCTCACATCTGTGAATATGAAATTTTCTGAAATTGTTATACGATCAATGATATGAAATCAGTGGTTTGGAGTTTTAATGTCACATTCCCTTGCAGATGAAAATGGGAGTTAAAATGGGAGTAACTAAGAGGAAAGCATATATTTTACTACATTTCAAGCTTTCAGTTTCGAATCAAAGTGGTTTTTAGTAGTTTTAATACGATGATTTGGTTCTTACAAGCATCATTTTAGAAATTCTAAGTTACTTTAATATGAAAACTGTCAACCACAGCAAGGATACCATGAAGACGTAGGCCTACTGGAATATTTTTCATACAAAGAGTTTAAAATAACACAAAAAGTGTCATAATCTCTGTTAACTGGTTGCTAACGATAAATATGTGTCATCTTAACAGGAACATACCATAAAGGACTTCTGTTTTTGATAAATAGTTTTTTGTTCTCTTCTAAATGCCTCACACTTTGTTCAAAATATTAGGGAAGGGGTCTAACTTTTGTATGTCTTTCTCCCCTGGACACAACACCAGATTCATCTCTCTCTGTTACTCATTCTTTCTCGCTATATCAAATTTTCTTTCTTCCGGTCCTTTGGATAGCTCAGTGGTGAATCAGTGTCCTTCAGCCAGGGTTCTTATCCTTTATCTACACAACAAGGTCTGCTCTGCACGTCCACATTCTCTGTGAGGATATGGGAAATAGCAGATAATCTTATATTCTAAAGCTATGACGCCACCTAGAGGTGCGGACTCCTCTCGATGAATTACTAGAAGAACACTACTGTCGCACGATGGAAATATGAGGTAGTGCAAGCAGTCTGATGCCCTATGGACATAATAGAAGGCCCAAAATCAATGAGGCTTGGCTAATTAAGTCACACTGAGATATAAATATTGTTGTATTAAATAACAAAATTTGAAAACCAATTGATATTTGAAAAAAGGGAAACTATCACAAGCACACTACTCACAAAAACAACAGCTAAACTGATTGAAAAAAATAAAGAGAAAAATGTTTTGAGAAATCATTAAAATTCGATTTCAAATAAATGTCTTCCAGCTTTCTGTTCATGAAATAATCCTAAAAAAATTGATGCATGTTTCTACAAAAATATTAAGCAGCACAACTGTTTTCAACACTGATCATAAAAAGAAATGGGTCTTGAGCACCAAATCAGCATTAGAATATTTTTTGAAAGATCGTGAGAAAGAAGAAGATTAGTTGCTGAAAATTCACAGGAATATATTTAACTATAAAATATATTCAAATATAATTATAATGAATTATATTTAAAAAAAATCACGGTAACAATGATTCACAATATTATTGTTTTACTATTTTTGATCAAGTATGCAGACATAAGTTTACCCCCAAGTATAAACAAGTATAAAAACAATGCATATAAGACAAAAATCACAAAGAAAGGGGAAAAAAAGAAGAATAGAAATTGTTGTAAAGGAAGGCCTTCTTGATCTTTGAACTTAAGTCTTTATTCCCTGAATGAAGAACTTTCCTGTTTTTTTCCCCTTTGTGATTTTTGTCTTATGCATTGTTTTTATACTCTTTTTGTTGTTGTTGAAAATGGTGAATGTTTGTTGCAGAGTGAGAACTGAAGATAGCAATGTGCTCAAACACTCCTGTTTTCCCTCCCACAATTTTATTTTTGAATTTATTTAATTTAATTACTTTTTTTATTTAAATGTTTTTAATTAATTTTTTTTTTTGATAGATTGATATAATTCTGCTGTCTGTACTGAATCCAGTGTGTGGTCAGCCATATTTTCCATATTTCTTTGGCTTCATGCACCTGAAGATTTTTTTTTTCCTCCTAGTTTTCATAGTTGATCTGATGCAACAGTATACTTGGCATAAGTGTTCAAATACTTTTTGGGGTACTAAATCTTTAACAGCAATCATAAACATGAATTTGTTGCTATGAACTTACAACAATCTGTAATATGTTCTTTACAACAGTCTATTACATGTTCTTTACAACAGTCTGTTACATGTTCTTGAACTAAAAAGGTTGTTGTCAACTCCCCCTGTTCTTTTGACTTTGGGTTGATGTGGGTCAGAGATGTCTGCTGTGAAGGAATGAGTTGATGAGAGCACAGACATGTCACACCGTCTTGTCTTGATATGTATGTCAAAAACAGATGAACAAACCACATCTTTTTCCCTCTTTTGTGCTTTCCATCAATATGTTTAGCTTACTAAAATATTTCTGTCTTACTCTTATATCTCCCACACTTCAGTGGCTTCAAAAAAATACGGCACTTTTTAGTTTTGTTTATGGTGCTGTGCCATTACCATAGAATTTTGTATTATTTATTATTATTATTTAACACAACAAAACAATAGCACAGTGAACCACAGATGCATGCATAGTCAAAAAAACAACAACAGCATAAAAAAATAAATAGTTATTGCTGGGCATCTGAAAATGAACACTACAATAAGTCAATTTGTTCAACTGTATTTCTTCATCTATTGAAATTGTCCAACAAGTCTTGGTCTGTGATCTGAACCCTGAAGGTTTCTAACTCTGGTACTGAATGTTTACAATATTAATCACTGTATTTGATGTATAATTTAAGGTTATTTATGGCATCATGAAACATTGGCCACCATTAAACATTTCCAATGCACAAAATATTCTTTATAATAAAACATAGATATTTCGTTTATTTAAATGTGTGGCATCATGGTGAAAGCCTCCTTTTGGAACTGTTATTTTTTATATTATAGGCTGCATATTCTTCAAAAGGACCTCAAAGAATACCATGTTACTATGATACGTTTGTTCGTTTTTTCTTTTCTTTTTTTAGCCTTTAGCCCAAGCCTTGATGAACTGCTCTGAGATCTGTTTAAGGCACTACACCTCATTAACTAAGAAGAGACAGAGTGAATCTCCTTTGCCTCTGTGACCTCTGAGAGTCGACATTGATCATCAGCACCTCGGTGGCCGACTCAGACAGTCTATCAAAACAAAGAGCTCAGCAGAGCAGCGCAGAACATCTAGATCACACGGTCTGAGTTTCAGCATTGCTTTGCTGTTGGGAGACATGAGCACATCAGTCACAACACTCAAAGCTTTGAGCGTTTCATCAAAATAGTAGAAAGAGAGACCCAGGAGATCTAATGGGCTCCTGATGGGTTCGATATGGTTCATAACTCTCTCTTTTTTTTGCCCACCTTTAATAAGTAATATTCTAGAGATTACATTTTGCTGCTTAAACCCCATATTGATAATTTAGTACAGACAGAGGTTTCATCTTCTGAAATAACTCTCAGCAACAAGCAATTTGTGATATTTTATACTGCTTCTTAATTACTGATGCTTAAAACTGGTTATTATCTGTGTTATTATGCTACAGGTTTAACTCATCACTATAAACTATAAAGCATTGCTGCTTCTTTATCTATAAAGCACAAATTGGTTTGGTGGCTTCATATTTAACAATATAAGTTCATTTTCCAGTGTAAATTACAACTTATAATAAGCTGATTTATTGTGGGAGTCATTCAAGCATTCAAGGAAATAATTTCTTCTTTTAATGGTTTTAGGACAAATTTGTATAATTTTGTCAGTGTTTTAATGTAGGCTATGTCATGAAATGTTAGTTTTTTTTTATTCGCTTTGGTACTATTTTCACAAGTAAGGTGTACATTTTCAAAACTCTTAGTGCTAATATCACAACAGATCATCAAAAGTGCACTTTTTTCAAACATTTCATCATGTTTTCAACTGTGTTAGTACAATTCACACAATCACAAAGTATCATTTTCACAACACAAAATAAGTGTTTCATCTACATTATTGTTTCATTTACAGTAACTGCCTTTCATAAAGCTCTTACTATCAAACTTTTGATTTGCATCTCTTTTTGTTCAGTTTCATACTTTTGTCTATTATTTAATCCAACAGATCTTAATGGTTAATCAATTAATCATTTGGTAAACCTATAGATTTTCATTTCAGCAATATACAGTATATGGATTTTGAGAACTACAGAAATAAATGTGTGTTTGTATGAATATTTAAATTACATGTAACCACACATGATGAATACTCGTTATAGCTAATTGATTTCACATAGTGGTAACCACAATTGGCCACTATATACAGTAACATTCATTGTGATGTGGACGAGAATCTATGGACAAGCTTGATCCAAATTATTGTAATTTACTGTTATGTGTGCACTAAATGTTACGTTTTGTTCTCATTTAGTTACATTTCATTATAGAAAGTATTTCTTTGTTACAATTATATCTGAAAAAAAAAAACTATAATTTGCTTAAATGATTGTAGAGGATGACTTCATTTGATCCATCACTTGATTACATATATGCTGGATATTTGGAAATTATAGATTATGTAAATGTTCATTACTGTAAGTGTATTGCCTAATGTTACAGTAATGTTGCTACTTTGTCCTATAAAACACATGTATACTTTGAAAATGCATGTAATAGGCCAGGTTGGGGAGGGCAAGGGACAAAAGACCTTTTCACTCCACATATGGACAACACACACATACATATACACAGAATGCTCATATAAATACATAAACGTACATACACACAGCTCCTTGAAGATCATGATGGACATGGGAGTTTACAATTTGTTTTCTTTTAATAATAAGCATTATATGCTGATGTGTTTTTACTTTGTGCCTTCTGGTAGCTATGTGTGAGGTATATGGGGCATAATCTACTCTGGTTGGGGCACAGTTGTGTGTGTGTGTGTGTGTGTGTGTGTTCCACCTGAATGCATGTCTGTCTATCACTGCTAAAAATGACTCTCCAACTGTCACTCACACACAGAATGTGTCCATCTCATAAGTTTATGAGACACAATATGAAGAGTTCAGATGCAAAAGCCTCTAAATGCCATTTGACATTTTCTTCTAAAATGACAATTTTATTCAGCTTGTACATTTAAGTTCAGTAATTTCACTTAAATGACAATTAATAGGTAATCTTCATTGCCATTTAAGTGAAATTACTGAACTTAAATATACAAGCTTGATAAAAATGATCATTTTAGAAGAAAATTTCAAATGGCATTTAGAGGCTTTTGCATCTGAACACTTCATTTCTTCCTGTGCTCTTGAGGAGAGTATTTATTGATTTTGTCTGTTCTGAAAGATAAACTACAGCAGGGAGTTCAGGTGGTATCTAAAACACCAACTTTATTTTCTCTATTTATAAAGGGTCCAAGCAAGACAGCGGTGTCAAAAGTGTTTGATTTGAGAAGAAAGGACCTAAATCAGTTGATTTATGAAAGTGTAAAATTGGTTGTCATTGTGTACTTGTGTTTTGTATCTTTTCGAGACAGATTTTACTGTGTAACCGGTTATTTTATTTATTTTTTTCCAACTAATCAGCATGCAGGATTTGTGGAGAAATGTCAAATGGTACATTTAAAACAGAAGATCTGCTCAGAAAGTGGGCCAAACTTTCAAAAACTAGATGTGCACAGCAAACCTAGAGCAGGACTGCCATTAAGAAGTCATTTTATTTATTTATTTCATGCTTATGGCCTTATGGTTAAGTCTTGTCGCACAAAAATCAGCTTTAATGAATCTGAGAACATTTGCACATGTAATTGAAATGCATGAACACTGCATGTCGAGACGAGATATAATGCCATTTTCTCTGAATACCAGTCCCTCTTGAACTTCAATGCAGAGTTTGCTGATTGGAAGTCTTGTAGGTATGGATAAAAGCAGATACTTTGTAAATCATGTTTAAAGCGGCTACATGCGTTTTCCTGAAATTTAAACTCGCGAACTGACACCATGTGGTCCGAAAACAGAACTGCTCTTCCTTTCTGCTCGCAGCGCGCACTCGTACGTGCACACGTCATCCGTGACAAGGAGGTCAACATTATGTTTACAGAGGTAAGAACAGTCAAATACATATATTGTTTGAGATAAGTGTTCTGCTTGCAACTCGAGTGTAGGCTACTTGCTGACTAGCGGTGGTGGCAGAGTGATCTAAAACGTTTAACATGAACGCGCTTGACATCACATCCGCAGACAGCGCCGGAAAAGTCCGAACCCGACAGAAAATAGGAAAAATAGGATACAGGCTTATAGGTGCACCCACTGTGAGCGGACAAGGTGTCCGTATGCTCATCAGGAGATGTTTGAGTCATAAATGGTAAAATAAAAAGGCTATTGTTACGTTTATTTTGGGAAAAAGCTGCATATAGCCTCTTTAAGTCTCTTGATCCATCTGGTTTCTTCCCACTCTCTCTCTCTCTCTCTCTCTCTTTTCCCTGTGTGATCTCCATCAGTACTCTCTCATTTCTACTTCATGTGTATTTTCCTTTCCAGCAAGCATGGATTCCCACTGTAACGCAGCCCTTCCAAGACACGTCTTCCTCTGATTCCCTCAACAAAACCACCTCACATATACACACAGCCCTTCATTCCAATAAACAGTATGCCTATTTAACCTTGAGGTCAGAATCTCTCCACCTGTCAGTCACGTTTACTCTGTGGAAGCATTTGTTTAATTTGTGGGGAGATCTGGTTGGATTCAGACTTGGGTTGTAGAAGAGAAAAGTTTGACCGCTGTGGTGTAACATTTCCTTCACAGCTGACGTTCTTGGCAGACCACAAGAGAAGAACTAAAAACAATCATTATTATATATTATTTTAAGCAAATTTCAGAAAACAGTATATAATAATGGTACATGATGGGCACATTTTCATATAGGCCTATATATATATATATATATATATATATATATATATATATATATATATGAAATATGAAATGTACATATATATATTCTGAAATTTGCTTAAATATGTAGGCCTATGTGTGTATGACATGAATTGTGTTTGAGGAAGAGCACTTGTCTGGTGGTATTTGGTTTATAGAGGTCACAGAAGTTAACAAGGTTATGTCTGGCTGGTTATGGGGATGTGTATGCATGAAAGTGCATATACTGTGTTTTAACTGCCGTTTTCAGGGTGATTAAATTAAAGGCTAAAAAAATAAATAACTAAACTGTACAAAAAGGTCAAATGTTGTTCCTATATCACTTTTGTCTTTGTGCCTCTTAAGTATCAGTCAGAGTTGTGACAGTCAGCATTAATTAGGGTCTTGACTGAAATGTGAAATGACCAACCAGAATTCTTGCATCAAAAAGACTATAAATTATCTAATATCAACTAGCCTATATATATATATATATATATATATATATATTCTAAAACGGTTAGTTCGAATCCTTGATTCTGATTGGTCAAGAGCTGTGCTTTATTCACGATAAAACACGGCTACGACCGCTTCACCCAACGGTTCTCATTGATCGCTGCCCAACACTGCGGTTCTATGTTGTTTTTATTTGAGCTTTCATGCATTTTACACACTGGAACGTTGTTGCTGTTCACACTCGGGGACTATTTTTTCCAGCGGAAGGTAGGCTTTTAGTGATTTTACTTCAAGAAAGTTGCACTAACATTGTTTTTTACTTTAATATTGTGTGGCAACCGTTTTATAAAAGCTATAAGATACTCGAGGCAAGTGCTGTATCGGCGAATAGTACGGCTCAGGGGTTGCAGGCACTCCGCTTCGCGTCTTGCCTAACAACGCCCTTGAGCCGTTACTATTCACGATACAGCACAGCCTCTCGTACCTTATAGGCCAAGTCTATACAATTATACCCTATAGCACGTCTACACATCGACTTCCGCTGAGTACTAATCCTATAACCCTAGCGCGTCTCCACATCGACGTGGGCTGGGTGCTAATATTTACTTTTTCTTGTTGCGCAGCTTAAATAACAGACAGACTGTTTTTGCAGACAAAATTTGCTGATAATTTACTCATCCCCATGTCATCCAAGTCATTCTTTCTTCAGTTGAAAATAAATTAAGGTTTTTGATGAAAACATTCCAGAATTCCAAAGTCCATGTAATGCACTTTACTGGTAACCAAACGGTTCAAGGACAGCCTGCTCTAGGTCTGCTAGCTGCTGCACTGTGTTGACAATGAATACAAAATTAAAGGTAATTTTTTTGGCTTCAATATTTCGAATTCGATAAGATGAATCTTTCCTCGGAGCGTAAGCTAAACTTATGCAATATGAGAAATTAACCGATAGTGATGATAGATCATGTGATGAGTGTGGCGATCTTAAACATCTATTCCACAGATCTGCAGCACAGGTCTGTCAAATTTCCATATGTTTCAATTTCAAAACAAAAATTGACTGTAGAAGCAGTTGAAGCACTGTCTTAATGCAGAAAATCCTGACGCATTTTCTTTATGGTTTTCTTTGGAAAGAAAACACAACATGCAACTTAGCATATTGCGTTCATACTCTGGGCTCATCATCTGCTTGCCTGTAAATGCATCATCAGTCAGTTGTAGCCCATAGCTATTGAATTTGGACTTTTGATATCACTGTCTACATTAGCACTCAGTGGTAAAACTGAGAATTCCAGCTTTAAAAGAGCAACATCTGAGCAAATATTTTTTTTGTCTGAGCAACATTCTCAAGAACAAGAGACAATGATAACTAAGCCAGTCATATAAACACACTAACAAAGAAGAGGGCTGATAAGACCAAACACATGCCACCGTCATCTTCTGTCCTTTAAATTCTTTACACACACTTGTAAACCAGTTACGGTATCACAAAGCTCATCACACAGGATCTATGTTTGGGATTTTGCTTATATTGCTTTTGCAGTCCAGTATTTTGGTAAAATGTTCTGTCAAACGGCATCACTAATGTTTGACTGAATAATAATCCCGCAGATAGGGCAATTGTGTGTACGTGTGTGTTCATGTTTGTTCCAGGTAAACATGCTAGACATTCTCCACATTTCTGCACCTCAGTGTCACTCACAATCTTCCTTCTCTTCCAAGTGACCACGTTTAATACGATGTGTGTTTGTAGGCACGTGGGTGGCTGATAGTGTGTGTTTATATATTAAAATGATTACAGTGATTTTCAGAAACCGTAGCATTTACTAAAATCCCGTCACAAGTGCACTTTTAGAAAAAAGGCTTCTATATATGTAGCATAGGGTTCTTAACTCAACTGTAAAAGACCTTTTATGCAAAAAATTATGATAATGACAAGAACGAACCCTTTTGGCACAAAGGTTCTTTATAGGCTATTATTCATTCATATATTACAATATTCTGCAACATTTTTCAGTTGTAATGGAATTATTGTTTATTTAAACTGTTGTAGTAACTTAATATCCCATTTTAATCATGCTCATTTTTGGAGGATAAAAACTGAAATGGCACTCTTCATGTGACATTGATTAATTACATTTTTAAACCCCCATATCTTGAATTTTGTGATCATTCATGCATTGCATTTTAGGGGTTCCAAATACGTAGCGCTTTAGAGCCTTTTAAGGTTTTATGTAGAGCCTTTTCTTCTAAGAGTGTACTATATTTTAAAATAAGTAGATAACATATTTATTTATTTACGTAATTGTAAGTATACTTTTTTTAAGCTTTCCCTCTCCTAGATCACATCATGTTATTGGGTTAATGGCTATACTGTTTAACTTCCCACTTTCTGTAGTGAAGAATACAATAAATCAGATTAAAATGAACATATTCAAGACATAACACTTGTTGGACAAACATCTACACTTCCGTTTAGAAGTTTTGGGTAAGTAATATATATTTTTGAAGACATTAATACTTATATTAACCATAAACTGATCAAAAGTGTCAGTAAAGACTTTTACATTGTAACAAAAAAGTATTACAGTTCCATAAAAATATTTAGCAGCACAACTGTTTTCAACAGGAAAATGTTTCTTCAGAACCAGATCAGCAAATTAGAATGATTTCTGAAGGATCAAGACTGAAAAGTAAAAAAGTAAGTGCTTACCAACTCCAAATGTTTGAATGTATTTCTTAGTCATAATTGTATATTTTTAAGCATATCTTCATATTATATTTTCCAAGATTTATTTATTTGTTTATTTATTTGGCAGTACTTACAATCACTTTTGCAAACCAAAATATTAGGTTCATAACCACTCCTCTCCAGGAATTTGCTTTACGTGACTTTCCTGACCCACAAGTCTTGAACTGGGTGTTTCACAGTCTATACAATATACAGTGAATTGCACAATAAAACAAATTGAGAATACTCTCATTAGTATCAACAGCAATTTTGTTATAGTACAGCAGCAGTACAGTACAGCGCGCAGTAGCAGTAGGCTACCTTTGTTCATAACAAAAATAAAAGTTATGACGGTAAAACCTTTTAGAACATTTATTTTTAAGCATGTAATGGGAATATTGTGTGAAACACCTTGTGGGCCCTATTTTATCGATCTGAAACGCAAGTATCAAACGCTGAAATGCAAGTAACTTTGTGGGCGGATCTCGGGTGCTGTTGCTATTGCACCGGCAGGATAAATGACTCTTGTGTCCGACGCAAATCTAAAATGGGTTGGAAGTAGCTACATTACTCATATGTGTGGTGAGGGCGTGTAACGTGCAATCGAATGAATCAGAAGCGTCATCTCACATTCACTTTAAAAGCAGGCACGCTTGCTCCAAGTCGGATTGCTATAATGGCGGATTTGCCAGGCGCATGCCAGGAGCGTTTCACAGCCGAGGAGACCAACGCTCTCGCCAGGGCATAAAAGACAGAGAAGTGAGATTGTATGGGGATGGAGAAACCCACCCAGATTAGTTTCGGCTAAACAGGCATATAATAATAGTTATACAGGACAGGTTATTTAACCATCCAAATGATTTCTAAATGGTTTTAATACGTTGAAATAGTTGCCGTTTCCATTTTTAGAGTAATGCGCCACTGAATTAGACTGGGTTTTTCCTGGTCTGTGGCAAATTGTTTTCTGAAACTGCAAAATCACCAGGGAACGTTTAAGCCGGAACACGCCCCCTCATTTTCGCTGAACTGCCCCCGGGAACGCAAATCCATTCCCCTGATTTACCGACGTGTGTCTGTGGAGGGAAAAGTTTGCTGTGCGTCGGTGCAAAATAGGAATGATACATGCTTTGGTGGTGTACAAAGTCAATTGCGCTGGGTGCAAGATAAGTTTCACTCCGTAAGTTTCACTGGCCCTAAGGTAAAGAAAAACATTCTGAGCAGTGAGCACATTTAAAATGAAGAATGAAGTCTAAGACTTCATGAAGACTTCATAAAACTCCCACGTCACGTCAAAATGCTAGATCTGTCACATGTTTACGAAAACGCTTAATCAGCAGAGCTGAGCAAACATCACATTATAAATGTGACATCAAACATGTACTTAGAGACCATAAAAAAACTCCTGTACAGACAATATATACATGTCCGACTAGACTAGACAGGTGACAAGGAGCCCAAGGCAGGTATAGTTTAGTGTGAGAGAGGTCATTCATGTTATCACAATTGACTGTAGGGTGTGAAACTACCGCAGGGTGTGCTAGCTGTAGTTTTGAGTGATTACATTGACTGGAGCTCCATCTGAGGTGAGAAGGCCAAAAGGTAACACCAGAACCAGATATAATTTTTTTACCATACTTGTTTTTCACTTGTCTTGAGATGTACAGACCTTTGGTCTACGTCGTAGTTGAAAGGGCTATATAAATAAATGAGACTTGACTTGAGACCATACCTGCTTCTAACATAAGTGAAATGGCATCAATAACAATGTTTTGCAAAGTCAGTGAATGGTAACAGCTAAATTTTATACCCCTAGAAGTATCCTGTAAAATAATGAGATCTATAATTTTTTAATCTATCTCTCTCTCTGTAGAAAAGGACTTTTAAGCTGGGCATATATTGTAGTTTTAATACATATTATTTTGAGATTGTAAAATATAAATATACCATAAGTATACTATCCTCCCAGTTTCACAGACAAGGCTTAAACCTAGTCCCAGACTAAAATGCATGTAACACCTTTTTTGCGAGTATAAATGCATGGTGTTTTTGACATTTAATTGTCTGACGAAGAGCCTACATGGTCAAAATGTTTCCATCTGTGTGTGTCTGTTGTTGAGCACTAAATTTGACAACCTATTGCTTTGCTGTGGATGTGCATGCTTTGGATCTGATTTTATAAAAAGCTGATTTTTCTAACCATTTTAATGTGATTTGGTGCTTGAGAAACCTTTCTTATTATTATCAATGTTAAAAACAGTTGTGCTGCTTAATATATTTGTGAAACCATGATACTTTTTCAGGGCTTTTTCAAGTTTAAAAGAAACGCATTTATCTTTTGTAACATAATAAAAGTCTTTACTATAACTTTTCATCAATTTAATGGGTCCTTGCTGAATAAAACAAATAATTTCTTTTCAAACTCAATCTTACTGACCCCAAACCTACCCTCCATCATAATTTAAATGATTTCCATTCTGTATTTAAAATAGTATAATTGTCATTTGTCATCTTTTTTTTAAATTGTTATTATGTATTTACATGTTGACATTGAGGTCATGACTTTTCATGCATACGGCATGACATGCATCATCTGGCAGTATTGCAACTCGACATGTCCCAATTTTTGTCCATATGTGTAAAAGCATTTGGGCAGGCATGTGGGGTCGGGCCCCTTAGGGAGAGGGCTTTGCCTGTCCACCCTAAATTAAGCTTGGCAGCCATTTCCACGGTTCCCTGAGAACCGCCAGGCCACACACACGTGCATGCAAACACAAAGTCACAAGCTTAGGAAGTGTGTGTTGCTTTAAACATGAACATGTTATTTGGCTTTCTGAATTTGTCAAAACATATTCTGATGACTTTGCCATTCATCACATGTCGAGCTGTATGGGTCCAGTACTATTAGTAATAGGTTTTCACACATGTGTGAGCACAGACATATAGACAGTGATGTCTCACAGAGGCAAAGGTGACAGACTTCAGTGAGAGACACTGTCAACCATGCAGATGGAAACGGACCGCTTTAGGAGGTTTATTTTTGGGCCACTATATTAAAGCTTTTTAAATGTATTAATGGCAATAGTCACAATGCCATCTGACTTTTGCAGAATGATGATGTCACCTTCCCCACGACCGTTCACGGTCCTGGAATGTTACAGGCTGTTGACTGAGACAAAGGATTCTGGGTAGTGTGTACGGAGGAACATGGAAGTGTAAGGGGTGAGACATCTGCCTCACACACTCACAGTAAACTCCTACAGCTAAACACACAACCCACCCACACAGTGCACACACACCCACAATCTGTAGGTCAAACATGACGGCACCAGCAATAATGTAAGCATGACATTTAGACAAGTTCACACACAGAGTCAGATAGTTGTGCGATAACGTACTGACAAGAAAGTATGCTGTTACTAAACTAACTGTATGTCCACTGAGAGATGGACTGGTTGTGAGTGTGTGGTGGGAGACAGTAACACAGTTATGTGAAGTACACTGTCACACATATACATTATTATAACATTATTCCTCTAGTGACCCTCTCTTATAGCTCTATCAGACATAACATAAAACATTTGTGTGTATGTGTGTGAGCTGCTTAGTATTTGGTATTGCTTTAATTTAAATAAAACATCCAATTCTTGGGTTCACATATGATAAACATATCAATCCCAAAAACTGATTATTGGATATACAGTATATTAGTGTTGGAAAAATTAACAATTTGTTTGGATTAACGTTTATAAAAAAAAATCTCCTTTGGGGGGTGATAATTTAAAGTACAAATTATGTATGTAGATGTTGGGGAAATGTGGAGAAAAAATACAACCCACGTGTAGCCTACGCCTGGGTTGTATTTTCCCCCACATGTCTTTTAAATTTTAGATCGTGAAATAGCCAGTCTAATTATGGCTTTTTCTAATTTTCTAAAGAAGAGTGTCTTAGATTTTCTTCTTCTACATTTCATTGAATTTCCGACCCCAAAGAGCACCTTCAATCCCCTTTTTTGAACTCCTTGAGCACCCTGGACATTTTTTCTCCTTCCTATAAATTATGTATAATTTAAGGAGATAACTAGAGACATTTTGTCCATATTTTATTTAATATTGGCTTTCTAGTGCAGAATTTTAACTAAATGTGTTCCCCTCTTATCTTTTTCTTCTTCTTCTTCTTTTTTTGTGAAAACATTAAAAATTGTGAAACATTAAATTACTTTTTTAAAAAACATTTTTTTAAATGTAATTTGTTCCTGATGGCAAAGTAGAATTTTCATTCCTCGAACATTCAGTGTCGCATGATCCTTCTGAAATAATATTAAGAAGAGTTGTGCTGCTTAATACTTTTGTTAAAACTGTGATACATTTTTTTCCAGGATTTTTTAAGGAATAAGCGCGTCATATAACTGACGTCTTGGGAAGCATTTTGACCATGCTTCAATATCTGACGCTTTAAGGCACCCTTTAGAGTCAGTTAGATGACGCCCTAGGTCACGTCTAACCCTTACCCTACCCCAGACCTAAACCTACCCGCGTCATCTAACTGACTACTTACTTTTAGCGGCAGTTAGATGACGCCCTGGGATCACGTCATGTAACCGACACTAAAGGCCTGTTCACTCCGGGACGAATTTCGCACGTTACTTGCCGACGTTTAACACCTCGTGACTAAACAAAGGGCGCCAATGTGAGTGTTTACACCGACGCGTAAAATGCCACGCGTAAAAGCGTCATTTAAAAAAAAAAACGCCTCGGGTTCGTTTTTTAGTTTGACGCGCCGCATCAAAAACTATCCGACCAATGAAATTGGCGCTTTTGCTCATGTGTTTGGAGCTTCTGAAGAGACAGTAAAACACAACTTGGGGTGCTCAAACACAAAACGGTCTTGCCGAGCACACATATGCAACGGTGAAGAAGAAATACGCGTCGCCGTCTACACAGCCAGGAAGAAATAAGACGAGGAAGATGCAAGGCAAGATGAATGTAGAGCTGCTGTTCTCGTTGGTGCTAGAACATAAAGAACTATATGACAAACACGACAGGGACTACAAACATCTTGATAAAAGATAACTGTTATGGAGTGGTATTGCATGGCAAATGGGCGCCATCTAATGTCAGGGAATGAATTTGCATTTTCACTCGCCTCATCGTCAGCGAAAAACGCTTGGGTGTGAACACCAAAACGCGTTGAAAAACGCTGACGAATAACGCGCGCTGATATTCGTCCCGGTGTGTACGGGCCTTAAAGGGTGCCTAAAGCGTCAGATATTGAAGCATGGTCAAAATTGTCAGTTAGATGATGCCTTATGATGAGAATGCATTAATTTATTTGAAATATAGGCCTATATTTATTTTTCAACAATCTACAAAATCTTCACTCATGTGTCACTTTGGACACTTGAATTTGCCATTGAATGTTAGTGTATACTATCTTTGTTGGAAAGATAATAGTTTTTTTATGAATATTTTCATTTTTATGTAACTCTGGATCTGAAGTGACCATAATTCCAGATTTAGGACATTTGCAATGAACAATGAAGTTAAATCATTTTGATAAGATGTCTTCTATCAAACAGCATTCAAAGTCATAAAATGCATTGATTTTGTAGCTGTAACCAGGAACATGTACCTTCACCTCAATGTAATCTGACATATAGACTAGTGTGTGATTTCAGAGAAACAAACTTTTGCTGCCTGTTGTCAGACTGAAACTTTTAAAACCAGCACTGGGACCCCTAATTTTAACTGTTGACAGGTTTAGGTCTCTATGGCGATGGCTTTACAAGTCCCAGAGGAAGCAGCCAATCAGCCGCAGGTCTCCACAACAAGAACAGATTCCGGTCAGGTCAGCATCTTAGAACCAAGGGGGGTTCAGACCTCACACACACTCATTCAAACACCCGATTCCATGCACACACAGAGAATGTGCTGATGCATGATTAGTAGTTCATTACATTTTTGTCCAGTAAAAAGGGCCTGAACCACCTGTGCTGGAGTCATTTTGATGATGTGTGTGGTGTCAGGTACATTTTACAAGAAGGATTTGAGCTACTTTTGATTTGTCCTCTGTGGGTTGGCATCCCATGATAGGTTTCCGTGGTAATGATTGCATGCTTTCTGCATTCCGAGGCCTTAATACAGAACAACAGCAGCTGTGGGAATGTAGCAATTTTACTGCCATTGTTGACTATACAATTTACGAAGACCCTGTCACCTAGCAACCTGGCTTACAATACAATTAACATATAGCTAATCGTAAACAGTACAAATATTTACAGAAGTATGAGCATTGACAAGCTACACTTTTTAAGAAAATCAAAGATTATTTTAGATGGATTAGCTAAAGATGTTTTAATGTTTGAAATGGGATGCTGTTCGCATATAAGGAATACTTTTCCTAATCTATTTATAAATGTATGTCATTTAATTATTTGTCATTGCAGAGAAGTGCTATTTTTTGTATAGTATAGTTTTAGTATTAAATTTAATAAACTTATCAGTTTTAGTTCAGTTTTATTTTTATTTATTTATTTTAGTGATTCAACTTAAACTTTGCCAAGACAACATTTCTAATTTACGTTTAGTTTAAGTTTTTCATGTAATATTTTATCTCAGCTTTATTCCATTAAACGCAATGGGGTTCCCTTGACGCAAGTTCCCTTGACGCAATGGGGACAACGTGAACTGGTGTCTGAAAAGCTACCCAATCACGGCAATCAATATTGACCGGCGACAGCCTATGACATCACTTCTAGTATGGAAGTATAAAAGGGGCGCCTAGAGTGCTTCAACCTGAAAACTGCAAAAGGTAATCATGGCTTGTGAAAAAACGATTCAGGGAGTGTGTGGATCCGTGTCTAAGAAAATGACACTTGATGACACACACAACTTGTGTGTTTACTGTTTGGGCTCAGAGCAAGCACGACCTTGCATGGCAGCTGAGTTTGAGCTGCCGGATGAGGATGTGGTCACTAACATCCTCTGATCTGACAGCGAGTGCTCTTCTGACAGCCCAAGAAAGCAGGAGATGGCTGATGAGGGTGAAGAGGATTTACAACCCGAACATTCACAGCAACCCTCGTCCGCACGTGGCAGACTTTACGAAAAGGTTTCTTTACAGCCATAACGCTTCCAGGTACCGTGGGCCTTCCATTCCTGCACGATCTATACAACGAGATCAAAAAGGCCTGGTAGAGCGTATGTTCAGCACGCATCCATTGCATCAACGAGCATACTACACTGATGTTGAGGGGATGCACGAACACAGGTATGTGTCGATGCCTCAATTAACGAGAGGTTCGCAAACTATCTCGTGGTTGGAGAAGCATCAACACTAAGTGCTTTGGCCCTGCCTTTTAAATAAACTTTGCACTTAAATGGCAGTGCATACTCGATGGTGGGTCTGGCTGGTGACGCCTTGCACACAATGGCTGTGCTGCAAACATACCACGCTGATCTGCTGAGAGATTTAGATCAAGGTCGGGGTCTTTCTAGCCTAGAAATCTCAGACGCACCCTAGCGGCAACAAGAATGATTTTGCAGCAAAGTGTGGTCTAGCAACTCTTCCGTTGGCTTTCGAAGTGGAAAAACCAAACTCTGGTCTGGCCAATCACATCGTGTATAGAGTTGGTGGGCGGGCTTAACACAATGACGGCAGAGTTGTGACGGTTCTGCGCCGTGATATCCATAGGTGATGCAGCTGGCGAACAGCGGTCTTTCGATTCTGGCTTTGGCCGCGACTTGGATGACTTGGAGTTAAGAGAATGTCACTTAAGTCATTCAGAGTTTTGACGACCGCATACAGCAAAAGTTTAATATATCAACTTGGAGGAAACCTTGGGGAAAACGCATGGGACTCACTCATGACTCACTCAGCCACAGCCATTCATTGCTCTGGTTGGTTAGCGCTATCCTATGGCGTGCAGAGGGATATTGAAAGACAACCTTTATCCCGCCCTCGTATTGAGGTTTATGCCAATTGTGAGTTCCCAGACCTAACATCTTTATAGGTCTGGCTTGCCAGGCTAGGGTCTTTCCCCTGACACAGTGAAACGAGCTGCGCTACACTACAGATTAGTTCTCCAGGCCACCAAACAAATATCGATTGATTGAGTTTTTCAGACTCTGGTTCACAAGGAGGGCGTTTCCCATAGCATCATCACTGCAGTGTCTCATTCCGTTCTCAGGGAACAGAGGTTACAGTCGTAACCAAGACGTTTTCAATGTTTACAATAACCCTGCTGCGTATATACAGTGCATGATGCAGAATACAATATAAACAAAACGTGATGCATTAAGTAACGGAGCACTACACAATTGGTATAGTACAGGCATCTGACTTGACTTTGGACATTACATGAGAGATGAGCCACATAACCATGTACTCTTGCCAGATAACTATGTACTTGATATTGAATTATGTTATAGTAGTAGTGATAGCAATAAGAGTGTGCCAACAAGCTAATTTAAAGACTTCACATTTTAGAGACTTTTAATTTTGTTCATGTCAATATTCATTCCTTTGCTTCTATTTCTCAAACCTTTTTCTTTTCTGTGGGCAAACCGTGAAACAGATGCCAGGACACTGTTTGTGATTAGCAAACATGCTCACAGCTAATTGAGTTTTGTGCCTTTGTGAAAAAGTGTGTGAATGTGCAGTACTGGGGAGAGTCCTTAGGGTGCTATTTATTAAGTGATTGTGTAAAAAAATGAATTCCTGCTTCACAGACAAGGTTTAAGCCTATAGTCCCAGACTAAAGTGCATGTTTGAATGAAGGAATGAGATTGAACTGTTTGAGTCCTAACTGACAGTAACTTGCTTAATGCTTAATATCTTAAAGTATATCAGTGCCATTGTTTTGTCTCAAGATGCACACCAGTAATGGTGTTTTCTAAGGCATGTTTGTATAATCCACTTAAATGTGTGACACACCAGGCCTGAGACCATTAGCTAGGGTTAACACAAGATTTGTCATGAATTTCAAAGTTATCCACTAGAACAGAACGCACCATTTCTGAAAGGGTTCTAATGGATCTGTATGAATATTTCTAATATATTGCATGTAAACAAATTCTGTTGGTCGAACACATTCTAGGAACTGAATGAATAGAAAAGCAGGGATGAACGAAATACTGAGAGAGTATTACAGTTGATTTTGGTGCAACAGGCAAAGGTTTGAAAAGCATTTAGGTTCGCATGGTGGCGTCACAGTGGACACACTCCACCCCCACTTAAATCCTCACAGCGTCATAATTGACTGTTCATTAACACAGGGCTGAGGGTAGTATCAGCCTGTTTCCCACAATGATTACCAAAAACTAAGTACACTGATTGCACCTGTCCCAATGACGACCCTATGCTCCTCTTCTACAAATAATATGCTTGTGGTGTTATGTCCCAAAATTTCAGATCCCATATCTCCACTAATGAGCTCTGTTCAGTTGAGCTTACATACAGCTTAAGTCCAATAGTAATTTTGATATTGAATTGTAAAAATATGAAACAATTTTAAAGCACATTACAATACATAAAATCATGCTGTTCAGCAATTTACACCTTTGTCAGAAAAAAAAAAAACGTTTTGGTCAGTACATTGTTTTTATGTTGTTGTTTTTTAAATAATTTAATGCTTTTATTCAGCAAGGACATATTACATAGAAGAAAATTGTCAGTAACAACAGTTACAGTATCAGTAAATTATATTTAAAAAATTGTATTTCATTTAAAAAAATGTTCTTTTGAACTTTCTATTCATCAAAGAATAACAAACAAATGTTTCAGTTTCCACAAAAAAAATGTAAAGCTGTTTTCAACATTAATAATAACAAGAAGATGCACCACATCAGCACATTAGAATGAGTTCTGAAGGATCACATGAGACTGAAGACTGGAATAATAAAGCTGAAAGTTTTTCCATCAAATTAATAAATTGTAATATTTTACAATATTGCAGATTTTACTGTATTTTTGAAAAATTCTGCCTTGATGAGCCTACTTCTTTAAAAAACAAGTACCTATCCTAATCTACACATACTATTATATTACATTACATTAAATTATATTAGCCTATATTATATTAAAATGTTTGTGTATTTAAAATATTCAATAAGTTTAATTATAAATTAAATATATGAATTACTAATACAGATACAGTAAACTCAATATTAAACTCATCCTAACTTATCCTAAAGAGGAATCTTATAAGTTTAAGGACTCTAACTGTGCAGCTCTACTTCAACTGAGAATGTGATGACTAATCAGTAAACACAGGAAAGGCTATAGACATCATGCACCACAGTAAGGGTGTAGCTGTCATCAGTAGACAGCGATTTTGGAAAATCAAACAAATCTCAATGCCTATCCTGAAAACAGTGCACCTTTATACTGTCACATGTTCATCCATACTGCAGCAACCTTTCTCTCCTCAATCAGTCCTCTCTTCTCCCTCCCCTGCTCTCTGACTCCACCCTGCTGTGGATAAAAGGTGGTCGTCTGCACACTGTTACTTGTTTAAGTCCAGTTTGCATTGGTCAGTTGGTCAAGGTGTGTGTTTCAGGGTCTTTCTGTGTGAGCCTGAGAATCCTTGAGATTATCTCCTCCTCCAGCCGTACAAAGGAAAGGTAAGGAAATATACTTAAATACATTAATTGTTTTATTATTCTGTAACTGCTTGTCTTGATTCTCATTAATGTACACTGTGAAAACTAATGGGAAATTTTGAAAAAAAACGTATAATCAAATGTAATGAAAAAGGAAAATGGTTGAGCATAGATAGAGGGTAAATAGTTTCCCCCATTTGTAGCATAATTCAGTGTCAGTGTTTGAGATACTGTGTGATGAAAACTAAAATGAAACCTTATTATATCATACTGCATTGATTGTAACAGGCAAAGATGTGCATTTGCGTTTCATACTAAAATACTGTTTGTGTTTGGGCTCTTATCTCATCTCTCATCTGTCTGACAAATGAAACTGATGAATGTTACTGCAGAAATGTGATTATTATAAAGCAAACTCACTTTTAGCATGTTTAATCAATAATGTGTGGTTTATAAAGTGTATAAACCACTCTATAGTGTACTATTAGTATAACTATAGTATACAGTTGTACTCGTACAATCTACTTGAAATGCATGTTTTATATTCTGTTCAATTTTATTACAGAAATATTGAGCAGAAAAACCATGTTGCTTCAACAAGTTTGGTGTGCAGTTTGTAGGTTAATGTGTTAGCTCCCCCTCCTGGTGGCAGCCATATGGTGTGTTTGCAGGCATATGTGACTGTGATAGTGTGTACCTGATTTTGGACTGTTAGATGAACTCTCAGCTGGGAGACGGATACAAAACAGACATCCATTGATGGCACAATGGGATGTGACTTGTGTCCATGTTTCAACAATTCATTCATTGAAAGAATTTTTGAATACGTTCTTACATTTATTGCAGAAATAAATTGTGTGGTTGTCAGTCTAACAGTTTCAACATAAAAACGTTGCTGTGTCATAGCTTATTTATCATATAATAATTGACAGTGTAGTGAGTGATTAATGGCACTTCTGGAAATTTTTATAGTGAGACTTTTGAGTTGCAATATTTGATGGCAGATTAATCAGCTGATATATAGTCATACATAGGCTACTAGGTCTATTTTTTGTGTAGGTCACTCTTTCTGTCTGCAGTTTAATCGCTACAGGAATGTTGGAGGAGTCTGCCAGTATAAAGTCTCTTCTTATTAGTGAACAGACAGATAAGAATGTTTATTCAAAAAGCAAAGCGTTGTTTGATTCCATCCAAAATGTGGCTGAAATCAATTTTGCCTCCTCATACAAACTAACTGCAAAGTACTTGCTTTGGATTTATTATTTTAGTATCACTTCCAAAAATATTGTCCAGATAAAATAAATACATAAACATTTTTGAACATTTTTAAACATATCTTATAACAATATCTTATTATATTAAATATATTATAAGAGTTTAACACAAAAATGACACTCTTTTTGTCTCTGCAAATATAACCAATCATTGTCCGAGGTAAGCATTCAAGCGAATCGGCTTTCAGCATCACTTTAGTGGGTCAGCAAACCTGCTCATGAGACTACAAGTGAAAAGACACTTTCAAATGTATCTAATTATCGATACAATCCAGATTAATGAAGGATCTCATTACAAGTGAAACTGAAAAACAGAACCATAAATTAATTATTTGGATGATAGATGGAATGGAGCACTGCATTCAATCATAAATGTTTGTAATAATTGTCTGTAACTGGTGATTTGTTCCATTGGTTTACTAAAATAACAAGTGTTGCTTTGGTTATTATAACAGATTTATAACTCATCATTAATCATATAGAAAATGTATCAGTGCAGTATCTTTATTATCAGTAAATAGATCTAAATTGTCTACTAGAAAGATGATAGATAGCTAAATATACATCTTCACTTCCTCTCTCCCCACACATGCACTTTGAGGCTAGCACACCCTTGCCGTGTTTCTCACTCTTATTAACGCTCAGCTGTTAAAATGCTTCTAAGTAACCCAACAGATGCTCAAATAGAATGAGGGCCTTGTTGTACCTCAAAAAGACCTTTTTTCCCTACAGATGGTGTAGTCTGTCTGCTACATCGTACAATAGATAAAAGGAGATGTGTGTTACATTACAATATTCGGTAACACTTTACAATACGTGTGCACTAATATGCATTAATTCATGCTTAACTAATGCACAGATAATCATGAGTTAATGTATAACTAATGAAGAATTAAACCATTAATTAATGATTACTGCATCAGCAACTAATAAAGAGTCTATATGATTAATACATTAAGTAATACATGAATTGCTATTAATTCACTGTGTCATTGTGTATTAATTCCTTAATAACATATTTTATTAACTAATAGTGTAAATTAATGTGTTAATTACCACAATTAGTCATAGCTACGCACTTCAACTTCCAGTTGTCTGCCTTAATTAATCATTAGCTAATGATTTGCAAAGGTATCATTATGTTATGACTTTACTTGTTGAGGCACATCATTATTAACTAGTCATTTAGTAATTGTAGTAATTTGCACATGAATTTGCATTAACAATTAATTAATTAATCATGTATTAATGCATATTAGTGTACCTGTCATATTATCTGGAAGTTGAAATACAAGGCTTTGGCTCATTCTGGTAATTAACATATTAATTAACACTATTAGTTAAAAAAATGAGTTATTATGGAATTAATCCACAATTACATATTTAATTAATAACAATTCATGTATGAACGAATACATTAACCTGACATACTCTTAATTAGTTCCTAATGTGGTAATCATTAATGAATAGCTTAGATAATCATAAGTAACACATTAATTCAGTATTATCTGTGCATTAGTTAAGCATGAATTAATGCTTATTAGTGCACACGTATTGTAAAGTGTTACCCAATATTCTGTAGGTTGACTGGCATATGAATTATTTGAGCACCCTCTGATTGGTCTGCTGCAACACATGCATGTTAGTACAGCCACCCTTTCTGGTTTCACAAAATTCAGTTGTCCCGGAACATCGGGTTATTCAACATGGACATTAAAAATGAA
The DNA here is from genome assembly GCA_030378365.1 of Hybognathus amarus. NCBI lineage: Eukaryota > Metazoa > Chordata > Actinopteri > Cypriniformes > Leuciscidae > Hybognathus > Hybognathus amarus. The sequence goes on along the minus strand of JAQIUQ010003044.1, from coordinate 119,490 downwards.
TTAACTCAAATATTTAGCTACAGTACTTATTGCACAGTATTATTCCTCTCACATGTTAGAATAATTAAACGAAATGTCTCTTAAAGTCACAGCCTCTTAAAGTCCTCCCTTGGTTTGCAGAAAGAATCACCCCCCTCCTTGTTCCCCATAGAAAGCCAGAATAAAAGTGTTGTCATTGATGATTTATGTGTTTCTTTGTGAACACACTGCTCTGTAAAGATGGGGGAAAAGGATGTGAGAGACTGAATGAAATAAAAGACACACTGGAAGAATGAGGGACAAGGCAGACAAGAGCAAGGAAGGGATTTCTGCAAACACTGTTGGCCATCTGTGTCTCGGTGAGAGGCCGAATGTGAGCATTTAACTAGACTTATTTGTTCATACGTCCAGTTACTAAAGCAATGCGATCCTTGAAGAACATTTCACAAATAGCATGGAGGGCTTTCATTTTTACTAGGGTCAAAGGTCATATTTGAGCGTATAGTCTAAATCTAGCTGTCTGAGATTAAACGTTTGAAAAAGGTTTGAAAAAGGTAGAAGACTTAATTATAATAATGGAAGGTGATGTTTCAACATAATCCATCACCAATTAACATGCTGTTATGATTTTTTGAAAGTTTTTAAACGAAGTCCCTCATACTCACAAAGGCTGTGTTTTTTAAATATAAAATACAGTAATAATTATTGTAAAATATTACAGTTTAACAATAAATGTTTTCTATTATATATTATGTTAAACAGCATTATTAAAAGGCTGTTTGTTTCTGTGTTCCAGCATCATTACTCTAGTCTTCAGTGTCTCATGATCCTTCAGAAATCATTCTAAAATGCCAATTTGCTGCGCAAGAAACATTTCCTATTGTTATCAATGTGGAATACAGTTGTGCTGCTTAATAATTTGAGAATTTTTTTAAAAAGAGCACTTTTTTTGAAGTAGACATCTTTTGTAACACTATAAATGTCTTTATAAACTGTCACTTTTGATCAATTGAATGTGCCCTTGCTGAATAAAAATAAAAAAACATATTGAACCCTATACCCTTGAAACAGCAGTGTATTGCAAAATCTTTTTTCAAAAACCTTTTTCCAAAATCTTTGCAGAAAAACGTTTTGATATTTCGTGAGCTTAGAATTATAAAGTTCTATCTCCACTTTTGGTCGAAATTGAGTTTGACATAATCTGATCCATTGGGTGTTTATTAATGCCTCTGTGGTGTTATTTTTGTAAAAAAAAGATTAATAGATAAAGCTATAATAGAAGATTATACTACATAACAGTTTTGCCAGCTGGGATATAAAAACTTTGATGCTCAATATCTCAGAACTACCTAAACGGAGAACCTTATAATTCTAAGCTCACTATTTACAGATGATAAAGTGAATTAAAGTCAAGTGAAATGGAAATTGCTACAGTTATGTCTTCTCTGTTGTGATATATATCAGAGTGTATATCAGAGTGAAACAGCTTCTTGAACAGAAAAAAAAAAATGTATGGTGGGACGAAAATTGATTTGATGGTCAGGAAGGTTGATCCACCCTTGCGCCAGTAAACACGTCATCAGAGAAGAGATGTTGATGCAAGAGAGATGGGGATAAAAGACTATGAGGGCAATTTGATAATAATGCTGTGAATTGGACAAATAATTTATAATACATTCTGCAGTATTCCATTTTAAAAAAATGTCACTTTTAATTTCATGGTGACTATCACTGAAATATCTATACATTTTGCTGATAATTTTATATAAATATAGACATATGCATCTCTAAAATTCCTGAGAATTTATTATTATGCGTAAAATTGGTTTCAGGACAGCAGGATCTTTTACCTTTTACAATTTATGTTTATAAGAAAGCAATTAATATTTTAACTTATTGGCAGGATTGGGGCCATATAGTGTGAACATATTATTATTTATTTTATTTCTAATTATGTTTTCTAATATAGTTATGACAATATTGTTAATATGTTGAACTGTTATGTTCACTGTATATTGTTATAGTCATTGATGCCTAACTAATCACATTGTTAATGTTAGTGCTGATGAGTGTTAATGAGTGTTAATGACTTTTCTCCTAACATTGTACTTGTTTACTGATTTGATTGCTTTATTTTTAGTGGGTGAATGTGACTTTTTTCTGGCCTTTGTAAAAGAAATCCATAGTAAAGAGGCAAAAGGGGCCTGCTTATAGGGTGAAAAGTTATAGACTCTGATTCTTTTTCATCAGCTGAGCTTCCGTTCCCTCCTTTTTCTTCTCTTCTGTACTCTCTGTCTCTTTTCTTTATCTGGTCATGGTAAAGTAGGTTAGAAATATTAGTCTTTCAGATAATTCTTATGCAATTGGCATCTGGAATTAACATTCCTCATGACAAAATGAGGTAAGAAAAGGAGAACTGGCCCCTCGACTGAGCCTGGGTTCTCCCAAGGTTTTTTTTCTCCATTTGGTCACTTGATCGAGTTTTAGGACACCATTAGGTCACTTGACGGAGTTTTTCAGTTCCTTTGGCTTGCTCAGTTGGGGATATTCAAGTTAATCAACCAATCAGTAATAGATCAGCTCTAACAAACGTGGATGTTTTTTCCACTAAGAAACGAACATTGTTATTATGTTTTGATTGATACTGTGAAGCTGCTTTGATGCAATCTATAGTGTGAAAAGCGCTATATAAATATACTTGACAAAATGACATCCCTGCAGACCTGATCTAGAAATATACATTCATAATTTCACATAATGTCACATGTGCAAACACACGTTTTAGAATGTGGGATTTGATTACTTTGCTCTAAACCATTTTTAGCCAACAATAAATTAGTATGGTTGGATGAAAGTTTCATGTCTTCTGTCATACCATTTGATAAACACTGTCACATCTTATGATAACATATTTGCAATTAAATAATAATGTAAGGGTAATGTATGAGAATGCTTTTCTAACAACTTTTGTAGTGGATGTTATTATCAGCATTACATGAAGATAAATCAACTGAAAAATATTTTATGATAGTGTAGCACATTCTAGATCTTTGGCCCAAAACTATATCTCTCTCAAAAAGCATTAAACCTAGAGGGCCTATGGCATATCTGTGTGATTCTCAGCAGCCTGAGAAAAAGCCAAAAGGTCAACTCTGTCTCTCCCATCATCTTGATGCAATCTTTTTTTCATTCACATCTAAGTTGTTATTGTTTTCCCATTCAAATTAAAGCATCACAGTAACGTGTTATTAAAACGTATTTGGTCATTTAACAGAAGACAAGCAAAAATGTAAAGCGGTGTACACATACATGAACATCTACTGTTTACTGTCTGGGATTCCTGCAGTGTGAAAGGTGAATTGCAGGAAATTTCTTTCTAGTTACTGAGAATTTCCACAGAAATTCTTAGAAGTGAGAAATTCCAATAAAGGGTTTGCTTCCTGTCCTTTGCTTTTACTGTTGAAATGTCAGCTTTAAGGTCATGTTTAAGAGTATAGGCTAAATTTAGATGCCTGAGAATGTAATGTTGTCAAATCTCAAATCAAGTTAGGAAAAAATGTATGAGGAGATATAATTATGGAGGGTTATGTTAACATTGAAATTAATTATATTATGAATTAATATCGTTCAAAGGTTTTAGGTTGGTAAGATTTTTAATGTTTTTTGAAAGAAGCCTTTATTGTTCTAAGAATTTGCTCCCAATATTTTAAACTAAATGGACTGGTTCTTTTGTTTTTAGCTGAAAGAATGTGAAATTGAATATAAATAATATTCCATAATCTTTCTTTGTTTGTTCTTACCCAGGCCATGGCCATGGCTGCTTTCCTGGTAGTTTTCGTGAAATTGGCTCTACTGCCATCAGTTTTTGGGGGTGCATATTATGGACACAAGCCACATCCTCAACAGCACCAACCCTTACCACAGATGCCTCATATGGGCATGGGAAAGGATATGCCACACATGCCATATCCACACTACAAAAAAGACCTACCAATGCACCTAAACAAAGGCAAAGATACCAAAGGTATGAACACTTGTGGTCTTGTGGTCACATTGTACATGGTATACATTATTAGTGGTTGTTTGTTCTTAGTGATCATACGGTAATTAGTTGATACAGTACGTAATATACATTCCACCTCATGAAGTCCCTTTATTTACTGGTTAATTTATTTTTTAAATGTGGTTAATTTCTTTTCTTTTTTTTTTTGTTACTTATGCTGACATACCTTCTTATGGTCACTGTTACCTAATCCCATCCCTGCTTTTCCTTTACAAAGGTGAGACTATTCCCAGAGGTGAGCAAGGTGTTCAGGGAGAGACTGGACCCCAAGGGCCTCCCTGGACCACCTGGGCCCCAAGGACCTTCCGGGCCTCCAGGCAATGGAATGCCAGGCCCTCCTGGAAGGTCAGGACCTCCTGGTCCTCCAGGATTCCCTGGAGTTGGTAAGCCAGGAATGCCAGGTATGCCCGGGAAGCCAGGAGATATTGGGCCGCCTGGACAGCAAGGTGAACAGGGACCCAAGAGGTGAAGAGGGACAACCAGGCATGACTGGGCCACAGGGCCCTCCCTGGGACCCCCAGGCCTGCCAGGAATAGGAAAGCCTGGTGGACAAGGATTACCAGGACAGCCAGGGGGTAAAGGTGATCCAGGACATAAAGGTTTCCCTGGTCTTCCAGGGTTACCTGGGCCTAAAGGAGACAGAGGAATTGGACAACCAGGCCCACTGGGACACAAAGGGCCAGCTGGGCCACCTGGGCTCCCAGGGAAGGCGGGATTACCAGGTGTGGGTAAACCTGGTCTTCCTGGTGTACCAGGTCCACCTGGTGTGCCAGGGAAACCTGGACAGCCTGGAGAGCTAGGTCCAGAAGGTCCACCTGGTGGACTGGGCCCACAAGGACCACAAGGGTCCCCTGGTATTGGAAGTCCAGGAGAAAGTGGATTACCAGGGTCAGCCAGGGGCACCTGGCCACAAAGGATTACAAGGACCACCAGGGTTACCTGGGAAACCTGGATTACCTGGATTTGGCAAACCTGGATACCCTGGCCCAAAAGGTGATAAAGGAGTGGGAGGGCTTCCTGGTGCTCAAGGACCAAAAGGTGACAAAGGTTATGGTGGTCAACCAGGCCCAACTGGACCACCTGGTCAAACTGGTCCTACAGGCCCTCCTGGACCAATGGGGGCACCAGGTGGGAATTGGTTCCCCAGGGCTAAAGGAGACGGAGGTTTAGAAGGAGCCAAGGGAGATCTGGGGCCTATGGGACAACCCAGGTCCTCCAGGATTTCCTGGTCAACCGGGCCTCCAAGGTGGAGATGGAGAACCTGGGGCAAGAGGACCACCAGGACCCATAGGTCCCAAAGGAGAAGCAGGAAGCGATGGTCAACCTGGTTCCCCAGGACCATCTGGCCTACCTGGTCACAAAGGAGAACATGGTCAGCCTGGCCCAGAAGGACCACAGGGTCCTGAAGGCATTCCAGGTCTTGCAGGGCCTGGTGGACTCATTGGGCCTCCTGGACCACCCGGGGCAAAGGGAGAAGTTGGTCCATCAGGTCAAGCTGGTCCACCCGGTGAAGGCAGCCCCGGAATGCCTGGTCCTGTTGGTCCAGCAGGTCCACCTGGCCAAAATGGAAACCCAGGTCAGCCAGGAAGGCCAGGTCCACCGGGACCTCCTGGACCCCCAGGCCCCCCTCCTTCCCCTGACCTGATGGGTGTTCTTCCTGAGATGGGCCCTGCCCTTGATGGTATGAAAGCTGGTGGATACAAGAAAGGGAAATATGGGGGTGACATGATGGGTGCCAATAGTCTTGAGATGCCTGCTTTCACTGCCCAGCTGACCACACCATTCCCTCCAGTTGGCACTCCAATAGTGCTTGACAAACTACTGTATAATGGGCGTCGAGAATTACAACCCTCAGACCGGTGTGTTCACCTGTGACCTCCCAGGCATCTACTACTTCGCCTATCATTTGCACTGCAAGGGTGCCAATGTATGGGTTGGGCTCTACAGGAATGGGGAGCCACTTATGTATACATATGACGAGTACAAGAAGGGTTTCCTTGATCAAGCATCTGGGAGCGCTGTGATTCCATTACAACCAGGAGACACAGTTTATTTACAATTACCATCTGACCAGGCAGCTGGATTTTACGCAGGACAGTATGTCCATTCCTCCTTCTCTGGCTTTTTACTGTACCCAATGTAGATTGCAAGAATAAGTGAGATAATTTGAAGAGAGGGATGAAAGAACTGACATTAAAATGTGTGACTTAAAAATGTCAGTATTTTTAAGTACATTCTCACAGGGAATAAAGAAGACTCAGAGACAGCCCTTTCAAACTCAACCTAACAATATAAATCTACAGACTATGCAATGTTAAATTTCAGAGTACATTGTATATGATACAACTTGCACAAAGACTCTCACAGATTATAGTAAGAAACGTCAATTCAACACCACATTAAAACAGCTTTTTGAGAAGATTGTTTTTGTAATGTATTTATGTATTTGCTTAATTGATGGTATCCAACATGAGTATACATGCTTTAATGTTTAAAACACTATTTTAATGTCATTGGGACATTTGCATGATAAATAATGTATTTCCTTTAAATGAGATGAGAAATGCCATTCAATTTTTCAAAAATATCACATCATATTTGTCTTTCTTTATCAATGATTTTAAAAAATGTTAAAGTTTTTGCACTTCTAATATTGTAACACATGCGCTGTGTGAACTGCAACCAAATTACAAATTTGTTTGTGTGTGTGTGTATGTGTGTGTGTGTGTGTGTGTGTGTGTGTGAGAGAGAGAGAGAGAGAGAGAGAGAGAGAGAGAGAGAGCATGTGTGCTAGATTTTATTTTATCCCCTCTCCCCCAAAAACGATTATTTTTAAACTATAAATACTAATTGTCTGAAAACCACCTGTGTTCCTAAAGTGAACTGTGAAAAATTACAGTTTTTCATGCAATAATTTAAATCTCACTATCACAAATTATATTTCATATCATTTCCCTTGTTTCCAACCCAACTCTGAATTGAATTTTCACCTGAAATATTACTCTTTTATTTAATTTTTTTGACTATCGAATTGTGTAATAACCTTTGTTTTTATATGTTGGTCACTTTGAACAACTGGTGCTAAAATTGTCTAATCCAATGACTCCCCCTCCTACTTATTGGCTGACTTTTTCTTTGAATTTTGTAATAAAGATGATTTACATTCATAACTGTATGTCAATCAATTTACTGTACCAGAAATGTATTCATATATATCTTCTAAAAAAATCACCTATCATGATCATGTGATCATTTGCAAACCATACAGTATAAGCTAAGGGAAAAATTATATGTAGGCTAAATATCTTAAAGGTTCTCTTTGTAACTTCTTTTATAAAATGAATCCTTTTTTTATTGCCTTTGTTTGAAGGGGTTGTAATCACACATTGCAATGATCCACTTTCTGGGTTTTGCTATTACCTCTGAAGGCCAATATTCATATTTATATGTGAGGTCTCAGGGTAGGATTTCCTGCGAAATCCATCAGATGTGACGTGCATGCGCGCTCCGAGCCTAGCTCTAGCCTCTCTATCCTACAGTCAAACATGCGAGATGCGACCAACGGCACTTCAGCTGACGACACAGAGTCTGATAACTCCTCAAAACGTCCTGCCTCCAGCACAACACAGACTCCAACACAAACTCCACATAAATATAATAAAACAAAAAAAGTTTTATCTGCTGAAGCTCGTCAGGCAAAACGTGAATCTGATCGACTCCGGACGGAAACGCGGATCAACATAGTAAACTCTAGTGCAGTAGCAAGGTAAACTCTACATGAACATGACATGAATACAAAAGAATGTTCCAGGATAACAGAAAGTCTGTGCAATTTCAGGATTTAACTTATTTTATTTACTAGATCTACTGACCAGCGTCACTCATCCACTACTGTCATATTCAGGGGCGCTGCCAAGGAATTTGGGCCCCATGACAAAAAAAATCACATTGGGCCCCTATATATACACACACACACACACACACACACACAGTATACACTCACCGGCCACTTTATTATGTACACCTGTCCAACTGCTCCGTTAACACTTAATTTCTAAGCAGCCAATCACATGGCGGGCAACTCAGTGCATTTAGGCATGTAGACATGGTCAAGACAATCTCCTGCAGTTCTAAACCGAGCATCAGTATGGGGAAGAAAGGTGATTTGAGTGACTTTGAACGTGGCATGATTGTTGGTGCCAGAAGGGCTGGTCTGAGTATTTCAGAAACTGCTAATCTACTGGGATTTTCACTGCACAACCATCTCTAGGGTTTACAGAGAATGGTCCGAAAAAGAAAAAACATCCAGTGAGCGGCAGTTCTGTGGGCCGAAATGCCTTGTTAATGCCAGAGGTCAGAGGAGAATGGCCAGACTGGTTCGAGCTGATAGAAGGGCAACAGTGACTCAAATAACCACCCGTTACAACCAAGGTGGGCAGAAGAGCATCTCTGAATGCACAGTACGTCCAACTTTGAGGCAGATGGGCTACAGCAGCAGAAGACCACATCGGATGCCACTCCTTTCAGCTAAGAACAGGAAACTGAGGCTACAATTTGCACAAGCTCATCGAAATTGGACAATAGAAGATTGGAAAAACGTTGCCTGGTCTGATGAGTCTCGAATTTCTGCTGCGACATTCGGATGGTAGGGTCAGAATTTGGCGTCTACAACATGAAAGCATGGATCCATCCTGCCTTGTATCAACGGTTCAGGCTGGTGGTGGTGGTGTCATGGTGTGGGGGAATATTTTCTTGGCACTCTTTGGGGCCCCTTGGTACCAATTGAGCATCGTTGCAACGCCACAGCCTACCTGAGTATTGTTGCTGACCATGTCCATCCCTTTATGACCACAATGTACCCAACTTCTGATGGCTACTTTCAGCAGGATAATGCGCCATGTCATAAAGCTGGAATCATCTCAGACTGGTTTCTTGAACATGACAATGAGTTCGCTGTACTCAAATGGTCTTCACAGTCACCAGATCTCAATCCAATAGAGCATCTTTGGGATGTGGTGGAACGGGAAGATCGCATCATTAAAATATGCCATACACCAATAACACTAACACTACAGAACATTGACACAAATACATTAGATACAATGTGTGTGTGTGTGTGTAGCTTCTCAAACAAATTGCCCTTCATGATAGAAAATAATGAAGTCTGTATAGATGTCATTTACAGCCAAAATTCAGTCTAAATGAACAGATCAAACTGGATTATTTTAATACTGTCTGTAACTTACATGCATGTTGAGGTAAGCTACTTCTTGTTTCTAACTGTATCTACTGTACAGACAGGAGATTGTCATATTTTTTGGTACAGTAAAAAAGAGCAAGAGAACAGAGAACCCCACAAATACTCACTGGAATGATGCTAAGTCAACACAATGTTGCTCACCTTCTTCACTGGGACAGGGACAGGGACAGGTGCAGTTAGTATGGGGAGACTGGGGTGCTGCTGACTCATCTGTTGTTGTTGCTAAATCTGCTAAAAGAGGGATGAATGATTCAATATGAATATACTGCTAAACGTTTCCCTGCACTTATTAAATGTTGATGAAATGTAGGCTAACACTAGCCTGCAGCTAAGTTAGCTAACTTATTTCACTATGGACAACAGGTTTACCACTCACAGACTAAAGGCTACTCACCTTTCTTTGTGAAAAACTGGGCTACAGAACGACAGCCTTTATTTACTCTTTCCTCTCTCTTTCCTTTCTTTCCTTTTCTGGAAACCAGATTTTATTTTACTATTCGACATTATGGTCTCTGTAATTCTAGCGCACCTGCGCTTTCACCGTTCATCGATTGACTGTCTGTCTGCTAAAACCATAGGGCTAGAACAAACACACCGTCAACGATGCGCGCGCTTAGACAGGACCAAACCATTTCATGCGGATACATCGGGGTGGTCGGTCAATATGGATATTTACTTTTTGGTCAATGGGGATATTTAACTTTTATTGCCAAAATAAGTCAAATCAAGAGACATCGTTCAATTTATTATTAATTGAATTATACTCAATGATGAGATATATATATATATATATATATATATATATATATATATATATATATATATATATATATATATATATATATATATGTATCATTGAGTATATTTCAATTAATAATAAATTGAACGATGTATTATGTATATATATATATATATATATATATATATATATATATATATATATTTTTTTTTTTTTTTCAGAAAAGCTTTACCTATTTGATGGGCCCCTGTCAGTCAGCGCCCTTGGAATTGTCCTGAACCCCCCCCATACAGCGCCCCTGGAAATACCTAATTATTCTTGGATGTCTGTGCCTAGAAAATAAATTAAAAAGATAAGCTAAATAATAATTATGGTTATGGCGAATGCTTGGCTCAAACCCACTGGAAGCGTTTTTCACAGAGACTGAATATTACACATCAGTGGCAGCAGCCAAGTAACAGCCAGCTGTACTTCCTCTTTCTTCAATAAATCAGAATGGACCTCAATAAACCTAATACAATATTCATGAGCCAAGCAACCGGCTCAGGCTCAGTATGCTCAGTATATTCGGTGATGCTGAGGATGCGCAGACTGTGATACTGGGCTGTCAAATACACATCGCGCGGATGGGCGGAGAGATTCTTTTGTGCGCATGAGCAACATATTTTTGCTTTCATTGATAAAAATCCTTTGTGTGCAACATTTCCTCTTTCTCTCACTGCTGCTTTCGTTCGCCTTTCACCAATCCACACGGTAAGTTATTTTATTAAAAGTCGCATCACATTAAAAAACCGCTTTCTATTTACAATGATCCGCGGAGTTGAAACGGTCAATTTATTCTTCATCCGGAAGCCGGCGGCAAAATATAATTTAATATAGCCTTCCAGTTAATTTACAGTTAATGCCTTTATTGAATTTCTGTACCAAATAGACATAGGCCTATATTTGTTATGCTTCATCATCTTGCATGCTTATGTATGGCCTAATCATATGAAATCCATAAGTATAGCTATATGCTATTGGGTTAATATGGTTTCCCCCCTTTCATTTAAGTGCTGGGGTGCTTTCTTGTCAATTGTCTGTTAGATTGATCAGATGTTGAGATAGGCTATTATATGACTATGTCTGTACAAATAAAAGTAAGGCAATATTGTCCTTTTCAGCTATATCTTGACATAGGCTATTACATTCTGAATAATTAATTTCAGCATTTTGGGATATGAATCTATTTCTATTTCAATTCAAATTGCTCTGTCTGTATAATAATCACAAATTGCTAAACTCATATATCAGGCCTGTGAATAATGTATTTGTATGTTGTTACAGCTATCTTGAATTTGGCAATGGCATTCCGTGCTGGCCCAGAGCTGGCAAGGGACTGATGGGAGTGATTTTAAACACAGAGAGAAAGTGGCATCTCACTATCAGATGAGGTAGCCAACTGTCACAGCAATAGGCTTACACTGTCAAATTGTTTACATCCGAGGAATCTGTGTTTTAATTTTGAAAATGTCTTGCAGTGCTTCCATTGAAATCAGAGATAAAAAGGCTCACCTTCTTGCGCATTTCCTCTATATGGATACTGGTGGCGGCTCAAGTGGCTGTTAGTCACCTCAATCTGAGGTGTCGCATGACTCGGTGATGCCATGCCTTTTCCAGTGGCAGTATCCCTACCTTTTGAGTCTCCTGCCCTCGCTTATCGGAGCTCCTGGAGCCTTGCCGAAGAGAACAACATCAGCTACCTTGTAATCTCCATGATCAGTGCTGGTTTGTTTTCTGTGGCACCCTTGATTTTTGGTGCAATGGAAATGTTTCCACTGGCCCAGCAGCTGTACCGACACGGGAAGGCCTACGGTTTATCTTTGGCTTCTCGGCCGTCCTTGTGATGTATCTACTCATGGTGATTGCTGTTCAGGTGCACGCATGGCAAATCTACTACAGCAAGAAGCTTTAGATGCATGGTTCAACTCAACACAAGAGAAGAAGAAGAAATAAAAACTCTATTGTATTGACCATGCTCTTGATGTTCATTTTCTGTCTTGTTGCTAGAATGCATGCAATTATTTTAAATGTTAAAATATGTATATTTGCAAGCCAACAAATCTTACATTTATTTACTAAGACCTAGAATTCTGTTTAATTTAAATTCGTTTCTTCAGGAGGTCTATGTCCAGGAAAACAGCAATGGGCTCTATGCACAACTGCACTACTTCCTGAACTTCAGCCAGCTCCTTGTTTCCTGTCATGCCATTATTGGACAATTTGATTAATTCAGGTGTGCTTAACCTTCAGTAGTCACGACAACAATAATCAGACACACCTGAATTAATCAATGTGTCCAATAATGCCAGACAGGAAACAAGAAGCTGGCTGAAGTTCAGGAAGTAGTGGAGCTGTGCATAAAGCTATTCACATAATCTTCTAATACTTGATAAATAAAATATTTCTTTAGATATTTCTTTGTAATGTTTTTTTTATACAGATGATTTCATTTTTAAGCTTGATTTTGTTTTTTATCTAACAAGGTCTAACATAGTATATAGTCATATTGCCTATCACATCATAAAAGTCAACTATGTAAAAGGCATCTATTTCTACCATCTTTAAATATAAATCAGTTAAACTTAAACATAAATTGAACTATACTATAAACTATAAATTGAATATAAAATGTATTCATACTTTTTTTGGTTTAGTAACAAAATTCAGACGCCATATAGGCCACCTCATCATAAACCTATATTATGGATATCTAGGCCTAGTAATTATGTACAAAGTGTCTGGGTAGCGCGCATGCGCGTTTGTGGTTTTGCCACATGCAGGTCGCTGTGAGGCGTTTACGCATCATCAGTCAGTCAGACCGACGTCGTTCAGCTGAAGTCCAGGACACACAGGCTGCGGCTGGGATTGACACGTCCAAACCACCAGGTAGAGACTAAAGGCTTCTCATACGAAACATGTACATACGTTTATATGGTAACTTTACAGGTTTGTAGGCCAAAGTAACCTGGATAATAACCATTAGCAGTTAGCCGGCTGTCAAGAAAACTAGCATTAGCATAGCTTAGCCTGTGTTAAACTAGGGCAAGCTAAAAGAAAACAGAGACATTTTGTTTAATTGGCAGTGTTTTTAAAAACAGTGTGTGACAGTTAAATAGCAGTATTTAAAACACAGGAATCGTTGTTGTAATAACAAATTTGAGGTTTGTTAACTGTAATTATTCCTTTATTACGCCGGGAGAATTGTCACGCTCAGGACCTTTATCTGGCAGGAAATTGCTGTATCATCAGGTGAATTAGGCCTGATAGATATGTTTTAAATTAATCTTAATTTTGCTTGACATTTAAAAGGCATGATGTGTGGTGTTGTCCTACCTCCCAAAACCACATCATCTTCTCGTCTAAACAATCTTCAGCTAGCTTAGCTAAGTTAGCTGATGGGCTGTTGTTATTGGAAACTGTCATCTGCCCTATTTAACATGTCCATTCAGACAAAACCTTCATATGCATGACAAATTCATACAACGTGTTAAAATAGTAACGTAAGACAGAAGTAAATCGGCATTTGATTGCCAGTTTGCCACTTGTTTTTTGTCATTTTCTTGGTAACAGTTAGGAATTGGCATAACGTTAGTTTTAAGCGTGGTTGTCGTTGAATTCCTTGAGTCAAATACAGACAGTCTTAATGCTAGAGTTCAGTATGTCCGGCAGAGATAGTTCTTGATTGAACACACATTTCAAATCGTGTGTATTGATATAAAAACCCAAAATGTGCCCCTTATCATTTTGTGTGAGTACTAAAGTCTGTACCGTGAAAGATTGCGAGCCATCTACATGTGCCAAATCATCTTAGATCTCATGACCCTTAGACTACTGTGAACTTATAGTGTGTCTCACCAATGGACAGTAGCACTTGTTCAGATAAAACTGCATAGATGAGTCATAGAGTATGGGTTTGAGGTAAAACATGAAGTGATTCCCTGACGTTCCATATCCATAACAAAAGCTGGAAAGTTAGTGGTGGGTGAAGACACTCATTGAGTTACAACTATCACATTTCATAGTTAACTGTTGTGTTGCGAGTGGAAATATGTGCTTCGTATAGAAGAAGAACATAACTGATTGTGTCTTCATAGATTGTGCCAGAGGTTCTTACTCTGGGCTATTGAGCTAAGTCTGCGATGCTTACATTTAATGTAGGCAGAGCTCTGCTCAAGCTCTTATAGTGTGTTTCGTTTCAGCTTGTTGTTGTTCTCTATCAGATGTGCATGTGATGCATTAGTGATAAATGGCCCCCTTCTAATGCTAATAGTCCAGTAATCCTAAGAGTGTCTCATTGGCTGGCATAAGTGGCCATTTTCCAATTCTGCAGTAGATTCATATAATTGTGATCGTATTAAATTGGATACCATGCTTGTTGGCTAATGGCATTGATTAGTGAAACCCTTATTTTGAAAATGTATATAAAAAATTGTAATAAAGTATTTACAGTCAAAAAACGTTTTTTTTCCAGCAGTATGAATGGCCAGCTGGACCTGAGTGGAAAGCTCGATCATTAAAGCTCAGCTGGGGGATGATATTCTGCCGGATCCCTATCCACAATGAAGACATCACCTACGACGAGCTCCTGCTGATGATGCAGCGAGTCTTTCGTGGGCAGCTACAGAGCAGCGAATGAAGTTGCCATCAAATATAAGGATGAAGGTCTGTCTTAAAAGTCACCAATAAATCAAAAATTTATTTGGAATATACTTTATTTTTTATGAGACATGTTGAGCAGTGCTTATAATAAATGATTTATTCGTGCACATCCTTATTTATTCATTTTTAATTAATATGCCCTTGTAGTCTTTAATCTTAGAACATTAACCTCCTCTCCCTTAATATAGGGGTGGCTTATTTTCCTTATATCATGATTTGTTTTTTATTTTTCTGTTTCAGGAAAATTCGTGATTATCACAATTTTTCATGTTGGTTTTTACTATTTTCCAAGTGACTGAGCATTATTGCCAAATTCCTTTTCCTATTTTAAAAACGTAGCCTTGCAAGGTAACAAAATATACATAAAGATAAAGGAATAACAAACCATTTAGGCCAAAGTTGAGGTTAGCGAAGATGAAAATATTTTTCATTATTAAAAATGAATCCATGTAATTGTGACGTCAGTATTCAGAGAAATACTGATCTTTGTTTTTAGTGATTATCAAAAAGATGCCATTAAATATTTAAAATAGACTGTCTTTGTTGTTTGTACATTATTTTGGAAAATCATGTGAAAGTATAACAATATAAAAATATATATTAAAAAACTTTTAAATGTTAGGTGCAATTAATTGGGATTAATTACAAAACAATGGAAAAAAATGTGATTTAAGAGGGTTTTCTTTTTTAATCGATTGACAGCACTAGTATTTACATTTACTTATCAGACATGTTCTATAATACTATAAGATAAATAAACCTATACCAAACCTTTTGCACTATAGACTATGGTCTCAGATCTCAAACTCTGTACTGTCTCAAACTCTACATTTGTCTGTTCTCTTTCAGATGATGACCTTATCACCATCTTTGATAGTTCTGATTTGTCCTTTGCAATCCAGTGCAGTAGAATATTGAAGCTCACTCTTTTTGGTAAGAAACCAGCAATGCTTAGGTTTTTTTTCCTCAACCTGACATAAAGGAATATTCTAGAGTGAATGAAACATGCTTACAGTAATAAACTTACAGTGAAGCCTAGGGTATCGGTATGAAACTGGTGACGTGTGTATTGGAAATACCAAATCATGTATAAACTGTTACTTTAACTTGGTATCTGCACCATGAAGGAGCATGTAAAGGAATGATATGTAACTTTTGTAAAGCACTGTTCACATATAGCAGAATTAAAACAATAAATTATGTAATGCACAACCACTTAAAATAACTATGTAGAACAACATTATTGTTCAAATGGGGATTTTTTTATTGCTTTAAAATCTGAAACTTGCTATGCTTCCATTTAAAGTTAACTTATAACAACTTCAGGCCACAGATACAGGCACAACAGCACTGTTCGCATCAGTGCTAATCATGCTCAGAGTTGAGGTCAGTGAGCTTGTGTAGTTTTATCTTACCTGCAGGAAGATCATATTCCAAAAACGCTCCAGTAGTCATGGTGTCCCTTGACAGAATAGGTGTATAGCACTATAAGAACCAAGCAGCTCATATGCACCCCTAGTTTTTTTTTTTTTTTGCTTTTTGGATGGTGTTTTTTACATACCAATGTGGAAATGCTTTTTGATTCCACATTGTGTCTTTGTGACCCAGAAAACAGAGTGTTATACAGAGTTGTATCCTTTAACCTTTGTGTTAAAATGGACTCTCTGTTAAGCACATAATCCCACATTGGCATGGATGGTGTATTATTGTGGAGTTAAGCTCTTTTAATCTTAAAAATGCTGAACTTGGTGATTTCATCCAACCAGAAGATGTCGTTTTTTTCACTTTCAATGATAACACAGCTGAAGCTTTTAGGTCCAGCAGAAGGTGCAATAGAACAAGATTTGATCTGATAATGACTGTTTCTGACCATGTGAGGTTATCAGTGGGGTGTTAATTTTGGATTTACGGTGCAATAGAACCTTACAAATCTGGTGGTAACCCCTTTAAGTGTGACCTGATTGTCCAAATACTTGTTGGGCCACTTTTTTAAATGAATCCTAAATGTTAACAGATTTAATGCAGTACTTAAAACAGAATGAGTATTTCTGATACTTTTTAAAAACATGCATTGGTTGTCAACCAGGAGCCAGGGCACCTCAAGGTTACTTAAAATGATTTCAATTAAGATAAAACAGACATTTGAAGAGCCAGGGTTCCCTTGGTCTTGGAAAACCTTGATATACGAGGAAGCCTAATTTTAAAAATGTGATTTCTAGACGTAAAAAAATCATTTAGATTCATAAAAAAAAAGCTTAAAAAGCCATGAACACTTGTTTTATAAAGAATATAAATTTTTTTCTAGTTATACCAAGTTTGTAAAATATTTTATCAGTTAGAAATTGTTTAAAAAAAAAATTCCATGTCCTGTACATCATGAATGACCTTAAGAGTCATGTAAATTCATTGGTTAAAAAGAGTGGAGGCCCTGCAGCTAACAAGCTTCTCTATTTAGGGTCAGGGTAATTTTATATGCTCTAAATCTGCTCTCAATTTTGTGAGCTGTGCTGAAAAGCAATTCTTTTTAACTGGTCTGTGGCACAAACGAATATTCTTAAGAGAGGAAAATCAAACCCGGTTACTTGCCCAATAACGTCATGCTCTCTCTGTTCTAGCGATGTTTGGCTCACACAGGTACATCTGCACTGCAGTGTCAGTGCCAGATCTCAGCATGTGCCGACTATTCTTCAAATGCGTCATCGTAAACCCTGCCGAGCCTGTAGATTTGAATCTGCTTGATTCGTACACTATTTTACACTGATTTATTTGCCAAGTTTAGCCAAAATCAAATCTGTGTGGTTGTAACAAAAGCCAGTATTTATGCTCAAATTGTGTAGACCATGTAATCTGAAAGAACCGATTTTAGTACCAACTCAAAATATATGTTTCTCTTCCTAATAAAAATTAATAACATTTGGTCAAGTCTGCTCTGTGCACTGTCCAAAGCATCTGTGCTCCAGCCCAATGAAGTCATGTCTTGACCTTTTTTAGCAAATGTAGCTCTGCCCTTTGTTGGATGGTTGAAGTAGAGAATTTAGATTTTAAGAGTTCAAATGTGCTGGTTCACGGTTGTATATTGTCACGTGCGTGTATGCATCCCAAACGTGTGACTGGAGCCCAGGGTCTGGGTTGGACGCCTGCTAGAGCTTGTGTGATCTCTGAAGAGTCTGGAATGGTTCAAGCGGCAGCCGGTCTCACACATGGACATAGGAAAGAGTATTCCAAGCTCAGACATAACGGCTCTGGATTACCTCATCTTATAGACATAGTCTGGCTATCTAAATGATCTAATTTTGTTGATCACTTGTTGACTTTGACATCCTATCCAGGCTAAGTTTCCAGTGTTAGTAATTGTTCTGTTCTAACTGAAAGTGAAAAGCTGCATAAAATGATAAAATCATAGCAAATCAGAACATTTTTGTTGTTTAATATGTTAGACGGGAATTTGGATGAAAGAAAGGCATGACAAAAATAGAAATGAAGTCGTTGATGAAATGTCTGGCAGCTGGTTAGAACACAAAGTTACATGGATTAGAACAATAGTTTTATGAAAATCGTTAGAACAAAGTGTTTTAAACAATAATGCTTGTGTTTTCGCAGTGAATGGGCAGCCTCGACCACTAGAGTCATCTCAGGTGAAGCACCTGCGTAGAGAACTGATCCATTTGAGGAATAAAGTCAACAGCTTGCTGGACAGCCTGGAGCCCCCTCAGAGTCTGTCCCAGAGAGCACCAACCCAGAAACCGGTACACACATGACTCATTATCGTTTGTCATATCTGAATACTGTAACTATAGCATTTGAAACTCTAGAAGCTCACTTAGGTTGTATAAGTTGGAGAGCATAAAGGGTTTTCAGTGAAATATCATTTACACACCCTTGTGTCATTTCCGAACCCATAAGACCTTACTACCATGAAACTTATGTCTTGATGTGTCACATTTCAATGTATTCAAACACGTTTGTCATATGGGTTTGGAACAGAATGAGGAGGATGACAGAATTAAAAATTTTGGGTGAACTTTCTCTTTTAAATTCTCATAAATTACCCATAGAGTTACAGAAAGGCAGTACTTGAGCTGTCTTGTTCTGATGTCTCTGTTTGACAGAATGTGTGAATGATGCAGTAGATTCAACAATGAAGTATGCCCCGCCGGTTAGTGCTGCTAGCATGTCTGCGTTTGACCCCCTAAAGAACCAGGAAGAGGTCAACAAGAATGTCATTTCTGCATTTGGCCTGTCTGAGGAACCTGCCCAAGGTACCTTATTCATGTACAGATTTCATTGAATTTTTTTGTGGCTTATTGTGAAATTTTTCATTTTTTTTCCCAGTGTTAAAAATATCTAATATCTAATTAATAGATGGCTATAGCACTTTTATATACATTAATAGTTTTCACTTTTCAATGGTTTTGTTTTAGCCACTTGCTGCATTAATGTAAGTTTCAGTTGACGGGCTGTCACAGGTGTGTTTGTCTGTTATTTGTACAGCTTTAAAGGTTCTCTGAAGCGATGTGGGGCCAAAACTTTTTTTGTCACATACAGCAAACGTCTCCTCACTATCGTCTAGCTGCCTGTCCCCTAAACACACTGTAAAGAACGCGGTCTCTGTAGACACCACGGGCTCCACAAACGGCAACAAAAACAATCGTGTCTCACCCGGACCACGAAACCTAACAAACAGTGTTCCAGCCAATCACTGGCAAGAAGTATTTGAGGGTGGGTCTGGGGGTTAGTGCGCGTGCACATGAAGTGTGTGTGTGAAGGAGAGAGAAGCATCAGAGGGAAGTTTGAAAAATGGCCGACATACGACCAAAGAGACGACGTTCTGATGAACAAATGAAAAAGAAGAAGGAATCGGATAAAGAACGTGTCGATGTTCCGAATTTACATCGGTAAAGCTTTTGAACGATGGCGAGAACCGGCGGCAGAAGGGCTTCCAGTCCGACATTCAGGTTGCTCTGTTTTTGCTGGACAGGTGGGTAACGTTAAATTATTTTTTTCTTCTAAATTGACGCTTATGTTCGCCAAACCCACACAATTCACGTTCACAATTATTTCAGGAAGCACGGAAGGGAGGGGAGGAGATGAGATGGGGAGGAGGGTGGGTCTCAGCTAGCCTCCGATTTGTTTGAGAATATTTCGAACTGTCAGCACCCAGGATCGCTTATAAACCTTCCACCTGAGAATCAAATTTTCCACCTGATTTAAAATGAATCTCATATTCCTTATCTGTTCCTTGTTTTGCAGTTCCAGCTGTAGCCGCTCACGCTGCTGCAGAGGAGCGCTCTGCTACTCCAGACAGTATTGCCTCTTCATCCTCTGCAGCATCCCCTTCTGCTTTGGCTTCCCAGGCTCCCCCACCTTACTCTGGGGTCCAACAACCTCCCTCTAGTACTATGGATGGAAATTGCCACTTTTACAAAATTACAAATCAAGTAATTGTTCTGGGCTTTGCTTCAGTCTGGCCAGTTGATTTTGAGAAGGTAGTTTTGCACATCCCTATTACAGATGTTTTCCTCTGATGCTTATGGGAAAGAGTCCAGCGAAAGAAAAATGAACAAAGAATCAAATGGCCATAAAGTCTTTGTAGTGGATTCAGAGCATGCTTGACCATTGGAATATCTCCCCTCGTTCTTTATCCCAAAAACGTCCACATCAGTCTAGTCGTTTGAGAAATGCTGGCCTAATCTCGTTTTGGCTGGCCAAGTTGCTTTGGCAGGAAGGTCACACACCTGTTCTTACACATGTTCTCTCACACTCATACAAACAATGCACACAAAACTTATTTGTTAGCAGCATAAAGGCACCTTACAGATGTTGTCTTCTAACTGAGGCCTTTGGGAAGCTGTTCAGCGGAAGAAAAACAAACCACAAATCAAATGGCCTTCAAGTCAAGAGCATAATGTTTTTCTCCGCCCGTCCATTGGGTTTGATCCCACCCCCTCCTCTTCCAAAGTTCTTCCAGATAGACGCAGTGCACATGAGAAATTGTGCAGAGCTGTTCTAGATTTGGCATATTATGCAGATTGTTGCCATGGTTTCATGAGTTGTGATGCTTTCTCTGCTTTATTATTCACATCACATGCCGTACTGGGACACACATACACACACAGCCTTTTCTCATTAGTTTCTTGGTGCAACGCACATAAGCATTTATGAACTTTGGATAATCAGTGTGCTGCTTTGTGTCAGCGAAGTTGCTGTTATCTCTACCTATCGTGATATGTGAGGTCTGTTTATGTGCAATATTATATTGCTGTTTAAGGTCTTTAAGAATATTTGGTCTTTAATTAAAATGTGTTGGTCAGGATTAGGACCTGTGCCCTAAACAGATGGTCAGACTGTCACCCACCGCCAGCATTTAAATGAACCATTGACGGCTCAATATTATATAGCTTTCTTATTTGCATGTTTTCAATCAGCTCCTCTGTATTGGCACTTTATTTGTTGATATTCCAGTGTAACATGCCAGATATCCTAATATATTCCAACACGGAACGAAAGAGATCAGTTCTTAATATTTATGGCCCTCTGATGTTCCAGATTTTTCTCAAACTTTTGATGATGAAACCAAGAAACAGCGGGATATCCATGCTAGGATCCAATAGATGCTTCCTGATTTTTATGGGAATTCTCCTCCTTAACACTGAATCTTAATCCTTAAAAAAACTTCTATGATTGAACAGGTCAGATGTATCAGCAGTATCAGGCTCCAGGTGGATATCCTCCACCAGCGGGACCCCAGCAGCAGTATGGGATGCAGTACCCTGGTAATTATTTAAAATAAATCCTAATGATTTCTCCTTAAATTACAGCTGAACTTTAAGCCTGGTTCATAACAAAACTGAGTCTTTTGTTGAAAACAATTATTCATATACTATTTTATGTTGGTCTGATGCTTCATTTTCTCTGAAAAGTTTGGACAAAATTCAAAAATGCTAATAATTTGTAATTAAAATTAAAGAATAATAACATGGACAATTGCTAAAAAGTAAATCAAATATATGTAGAAATGCAATCAATAGTGGCTTGTATTTTAAATGATTAATTTTAAACTTTTTTTTTCCAGCTGGTTATACTCCTCAGTCTGGTGTTCCTCAGGCTCCACCTGGTCAACAGCAGTTTCAGAATTACCCCACCACTACCTCTCAGGCAGCTGGTGCCCCTGGCTCAGCTCCTGGGTTTTCCAACCAATCACAGGCCCCTGCTCCCCAAGGACCCACCCAGTACCCACCTGGAGCTTTTCCTGCTCAAAATTACACATCCCAGGCCTCTCAGCAGCCAGCTAACTACAGCCTGCCTCCAACCTCCCAGGCCACAGGGGGTATCAGCCCCGTCCTGGATACACCCCGCCACCTGGCACCACCCCTCCCCCAGGGGGTGCCAACCCCTATGCCCGAAACCGCCCCCCTTATGGCCAGGGCTACACCCAGCCGGGCCCTGGGTATCGGTAAAAGCCCTTTAATGTCCCCATAGCACCTCGCTACAAGTTTTCTCTGTCTCCAACACATCATCCCTGAAATATATGTTTGACATCCTAATATTGTGTTTGTTTATGTTTTGGGTGCATGTATGAATGCATGTGACATTGAGCTAGTGAAGGTTGTATGCGTGTTTGCACACATGGGAGACCAAACGGTGTGGGAGTGGACAGCTGTGTGTGTGTGTGTGTGTGCAGTTTATTTTATCACCAGCCTTCTCATTGGTGTTATTTTTGTCATAAACAATGAGTCTGTTTAAACACTAGTAAATGATCCATAATCAAAGTAAGTGATATTTGTTTAGTTTTCTTTACTCATTTTCTTTACTTTTTCCAAATGTCCAGGTTTTTACTAACCCCTGACTGGCCCTCTGCGGTGAAGCCTGTCATTTCTGTATAAACTGTAACTGTTTTCAGGAGGTGAATAAAGACTTTGAGACTGAAGTAATGGAGCTTTATTCATTTGTTTATGGAATCAGGGTGTCCGCAGGGTTTTAAAAGTATTAAAAAGTGATAAATCAAAATTGTCAAATTTAAGGCCATTAAAAGTGTTAAATTTAGTCTGAGAGATTATTTTTTAAAAATTAGGTATTATTTTTTTTTTCAGACTATCAGGTGTCCTCTTCTGTGTTTGTGTTAGTCCGTTTAAATATGGGCTTTAGCTTATCTGGGCACAATCAAAGATCTTTCATCTGGACGATCGGCTGGACGATATATAGAGGCTATACACTCACCGGCCACTTTATTAGGTACACCTGTCCAACTGCTCGTTAACACTTAATTTCTAAGCAGCCAATCACATGGCGGCAACTCAGTGCATGTAGACATGGTCAAGACAATCTCCTGCAGTTCAAACCGAGCATCAGTATGGGGAAGAAAGGTGATTTGAGTGACTTTGAACGTGGCATGATTGTTGGTGCCAGAAGGGCTGGT
The DNA here is from genome assembly GCA_030378365.1 of Hybognathus amarus. Classification (NCBI taxonomy): domain Eukaryota; kingdom Metazoa; phylum Chordata; class Actinopteri; order Cypriniformes; family Leuciscidae; genus Hybognathus; species Hybognathus amarus. Next base: position 96,332 of record JAQIUQ010003044.1, on the reverse strand, counting down.
CTGAGTATTTCAGAAACTGCTAATCTACTGGGATTTTCACGCACAACCATCTCTAAGGTTTACAGAGAATGGTCCGAAAAAGAAAAAAACATCCAGTGTGCGGCAGTTCTGTGGGCGGAAATGCCTTGTTGATGCCAGAGGTCAGAGGAGAATGGCCAGACTGGTTCGAGCTGATAGAAGGGCAACAGTGACTCAAATAACCACCCGTTACAACCAAGGTGGGCAGAAGAGCATCTCTGAACGCACAGTACGTCGAACTTTGAGGCAGATGGGCTACAGCAGCAGAAGACCACACCGGGTGCCACTCCTTTCAGCTAAGAACAGGAAACTGAGGCTACAATTTGCACAAGCTCATTGAAATTGGACAATAGAAGATTGGAAAAACGTTGCCTGGTCTGATGAGTCTCGATTTCTGCTGCGACATTTGGATGGTAGGGTCAGAATTTGGCGTCTACAACATGAAAGCATGGATCCATCCTGCCTTGTATCAACGGTTCAGGCTGGTGGTGGTGGTGTCATGGTGTGGGGAATATTTTCTTGGCACTCTTTGGGCCCCTTGGTACCAATTGAGCATCGTTGTAACGCCACAGCCTACCTGAGTATTGTTGCTGACCATGTCCATCCCTTTATGACCACAATGTACCCAACTTCTGATGGCTACTTTCAGCAGGATAATGCGCCATGTCATAAAGCTGGAATCATCTCAGACTGGTTTCTTGAACATGACAATGAGTTCGCTGTACTCAAATGGCCTCCACAGTCACCAGATCTCAATCCAATAGAGCATCTTTGGGATGTGGTGGAACGGAGATTCGCATCATGGATGTGCAGCCGAGCAAATCTGCGGCAACTGTGTGATGCCATCATGTCAATATGGACCAAACTCCCTGAGGAATGCTTCCAGCACCTTGTTGAATCTATGCCACTAAGAATTGAGGCAGTTCTGAAGGCAAAAAGGGGTCCAACCCGTTACTGAGCATGGGGTACCTAATAAAGTGGCCGGTGAGTGTATAATCCTGATATAAGTGATCACCCGGATTTAGACCTACCTATATTGTATTTATATAAAGCGTTCACAGGCAAATTTGATTTAGCCTATGTAGGTCTATATATTGCTTTTATTTCCCTGGTATTGAAATCAGGCAAATACAAATGTCAGGCGACACGATTGCTGGCTGCATGTCAAAATCACTGGATCTTTAGTAAGTTGTAAGGAACACTATATTGATGTCCAACATTTAGTTTAAATTGATCAAATTGTTTGTTTTAGTCGCATTTTCCCCTATTAAATCCAGTCATGCAGCAGATCTTTTGCCACTCAGTCAGGTTGAGGGGGTTGTACCGGCGGGAAAGTGACGTCAATGCATTCCCTCTATTGTTTGGTGTGTAAAAAAACATCAATGTCAACTGGATGGGAGCTAATGCACTTTGGTCACAAATGCAATCCACTAAACATAAAAATGAAATGCGTGCTCTAAATCTATTCATTTTTGTATGTTATAAATGTCAAAATCTGTGTAATAGAAAGGTCGCTGGTTAACACTTTTTTCAGTGTCGTGATGGTTTTAATAAAAATTCTGAAGGTAGTGAAAAAGGTATTAAAAAGTAGTAAATTTAACTTGAGGATTACTGTATATACCCTGGGAATAAAAATCAATATGTATAAATCAATATGAAAACAGGTTCCATATTTTCTTTTTTTTTTATCAGATTCTGAAACTATTGAGTTCTATTTAAAAATTACAGCCACAAAAAAAGATCATAAAACTAAATAGATTGCTTGTGCTTTTATTAATAAAGCAGAACTTTTTTACATAAAATCTGCCATTTAAAAGCTTTCTCGTGAAATCATGAGTCACTGAACTTCTGTACAAAACAATAGACTTTCTCGTTAAAGTGATATTGCATTTCTGACATTAAAAACAGTACAATTACAACAATTAATGGAAAAGCTGCATGACTTGGATTATAAGCCCTACTCTTTAAATTTCTTGTTTAATGCCGAGTTTGAGCTGTTGAAGGAATTTTCTGGGTTCAGTATGTTATTAACAGCGTGTTTCAATAAAGTCTACTTGGAAAAAAAAACATGGTCAAAGCACTTAGAATGAAAGTCTAGGGGCAAAGAATTGCACCCAGATAAATGTTAAAATACACAGTATTTTATAAGCAACGCCAAAAGACTTCACATGGGACCAGTGTAACTAAACACTACAGATATGTCCAATTTTTCAACTCCTGCCATGACCATATAAAGCCAGTAAACCTGGTCACTTTTGCACAACACTTGCAAGATCCAAAACAGGACTGTTCACTGGGAGAAAATCCACCTTTAGAAATTACTTTGGCAACTCCTAAGCAAAAGTTCATCATCTCAAATCAGTCCCACCACTAAATAATTGAGCTATAACAAACATTGTATGGAAGAATAGAACATAGGAGCTTTAAAAATATTGCCTTTGTTTAAGTGGCATATTCAACATTTTGATAAATAATATACACCTTTGTTTAGCCTTTAAGGGAGCCTGCTTCCCTATATTATCAAACGTTTAACTTCTTAATCTCAATGGTAAGACTTATTCAGCTCTGTGCGTTTGCTGCACTGTTTGAGCTTTCAGTATAAATAATTCTATATGTGCTGGATAACCGAAAAACAGAGATACATACTCTGGCTGTTCTTCCATTGGAACTGCTTTTCCTTATCCGTCATGTCTTCCATCTGCTCCTCGAGGTCCTACCACTTCCCGGGAATGGGTATCCCGCACTCATACCAGGCCACATAGTTAATCATGGAATTTCCTCCGATCTCCCCAAAATTGACAGGCTCTTGACGCATGGCCCGGAAAAAGCCTTGATAGGAGAGGAGAAATCATCATATCTTTTGTCTGAGATTATTATGTTTTTGTTAAAAAAAAAAGTTATACAAGAAACCTTGTCTGGGTGGTAATTGGTTTTGCGGAAGAGGACCACTGGTTCGTCCGTCCAGGAACGAGTCGACAAATTGGCAGTGGTCCTCCCCATATCCTGATTGATCACCTATGTGGTAGAACTTCCCTGGAGAAAGAATAAAAATTCAGAGAAACATTTGGTGATATATTTGGTGAGCCTGTAAATGGTTGATACTGACCTTTAAGAGAGTCACTCAGGTAGATCTTGTATCTGAGAGAGTTGCACAACTGGATACCCACAAACTTGCGGTACCAGGTCCGCTTTATGAACTGCTGGCCGTTGCACTCCGAGTATGAGTCGGCTTTGAACGTAAACGATGACCAGATGGCATTTTTACCTACGAGAGCCCATATAGTTTAGACATTTTACATGTCTACATTAGACATGTACATTTTGTATAGACATATTGTACGTTTGTATTTTAAATATATATTGGATTAACCTACTTGGATTGAAACACTTACCAGTGGGGATTTCACTTACGCGAGGATCAGCTGCAATACAGAAGAAACAACCCGGTATCACACTTTGGAAAACGTGTAGATGTCACGGTTTAAAGCTGCAATACCTACGATTTTTGCATTAAAATATCCCAAAATCACAAGGCAAGTGTTATATATTTAGTTAAGATGATAACTTACAATATTCCAAATGTTTCAAACAATGTTTAAATCGCGAGAAAATTGAGATTTTAACCAAGGAAACGGGGCGTGTGAGCAGGGGTGAGCTGGGAGTCGCCAGTCAAATCGCGTCATATCCACGTTACCTCGGTTTCCGCTCGTACTACGTGTCAGTCCTGGGACAAATGCGGAAGTTGTAGTTGTGCGTTAGCGTCTTATCAAGCAACAAACGTCAGCTTGTTTCGCGCATTTGTTACGGAATGGAGCACAATTATTCTTTTCAATTATTCTCGGAATGTGAACTGTTGGCTGAAAGGGGGTCGCACACTCGGACGGAGAAGAGCCGCACCACGTCTAGGACAAAGTCCAGTATCGCACACCGGACAGCGCACTTTCTCATCAGTATATGGCCAGCAATATTGTTATGTTTAATGACATGAAAGGAAGATAATGTCTGTTCTATGTTATGATTGTACTGTACAATTAAATACAATCGTTGCTGAGTCTGCAGTTTGAAAACTTTACCTCAGAGCATCCGTTAACTGAATGAATTGAGAATCTCACCTGAAAAATCTAATAACATCAGCAATTGTCATTCAAGCAGCTGATTTCTGTAAATGAATGCAAAACTAAATGCATATTGCAGCATAGGGCGAAGTCAGGATGCATTAGTAACGATTTGACTTCCCTCTCCACCATAGCTTCGTCCAGTGACTCGTACAGTAACATCTGTGATAACTAATTTACTTTTAAACCTGACTTTTCTTGCGCTATTTCAGTTTAATGAAAAACAAGCATGTCATTAAACGCAACATTTATAGAAATCGAACTTTACCTCATTCATGGCAACTCATTTTCGATTCCCGTCTGACTGATTTATCCACGGTGGAGTTGAAAACAACAGTTCCCATTACTCCACGTTCCTCCGCGTCGTCATCAAGCAAAGCCGTTGTTGTTGTTTTGAATGTAGCGCCCTCTAGTGACATGCAATCTTAGGTATTGCAGCTTTAACCCCTCAAACATGAAACTTACACCTCTGCGTTAACACGTTCCAGTGGAGAGATACCCGGATGATGACCTATTCTACACCCAATCGCCTCTGCCATAACGATCTATTGGTTTTCATTAAACCGAGAAAATGGAATTTAGTTTTATTGACGATCACTGAGAAAGGTTCAATTATTTAAAATGCAAAAAAAAAAAATACATTTATTATTTTCAAGGTGAAAAGGATTCATTTGCCTTAACCCACGATGAAAAAAAAACGTCTAAATGTCACGTTTTTAATGAACTAACTTTAGCCTAATGAGTAAAATGTAATAATAATAATGTTTAAAGTGTATGACAACTCTTAGACCATCATCAGCATAAACCAAAACCTGAAACAATTTTAGTGATGGTAACGTACATGTTGTCAACATGACTTACCTGCTTTATGAAGTCCGAAGAAGAGGAAGTCGTGATTTTTTGTTTTTTTATTTTTATTCAAGCAGGAGTTTTTAACTGTCATCATTAATGGCCATTAACGGGTATTATTTCCACAGCTGGAAAAACATGCAAGTTTCACATTTGAGGGTATTAATCATGTGAAGTAGTTATTTAGAGTTTTTTTTTTTTCTTCTTATTTAAATTGAACTTTAGCAAATAAAGGTGACGTCACGTGACGTCTTCCAGTCGCGTATTTTTTCTTTCTGTCCGTGTAGTTCTCACGTTTGGAGAGGTATGCACTATTAATGTATTCTACCCAACACAGCAACATTTTTCTTCTCGGAATTAAAAGAATAACATTACAAATGCAGCGAACACATACTAATGTCTCCTAATCTACAGACCATTTCACAAGAAATGTAAACAACACTGGTCCAGAAACACTTCCTGTTTCAGTTTGTAACTGTTTTCTTTATTTCACATGTAAAGAAAACATCTTAAAGATGTTTGTTTAACTTTTTGATTCAGTTTTAAATGTTCTGTTGGTTGTATTTTATCCCAGCTTTTATGTAGTGTTAAAAAACTGAAACAGGAAGTGCTTCTGGACCAGTGTTGTTTACATCTTGTGAAATGGGTGCTAACCTATGGCACTGAAGTTACAGGAATTTCTTCCTGTTGCTAAGCAACGGAACTAGGTCGAGTATTTAAAAAGTTATGGTTAACACGGTAACGTGGTTTAACCAGAGCCCGTCTAACAATTCAATTAAACATTCTCTGGTTTAACGTCGATGTAATACGTTGTACCTTTTGCTTAACGAGGAGCTGGGGGAAGCCGGAAAAATAGACATTTTACTTAGTAGGCTACTTCATTAAATATGTGACATTTAGGCGTTTTATTTTTCGGCAGTTGCATCCGGGTATCTCTCCACTGGACCGTGTTAACGCAAACGTGTAAGTTTCACGTATGAGGGGGTTAAACCGTGACATCTACATGTTTTCCAAAGTGGACCAACGTGATTATTTCACGTCTTGTCGTGATGTCAACCAACTTAATGCATGATCTATATTTTGTGATTTTCCATTAATGTTTGTTTTCAAAAGAATTCTCCTGCTTACCAAGGCTTAATTTACTCAGTCAAAAATACAGTAAAAAATACGTAATATTGTGAAATATTATTACAATTTAAAATAACTATTTTCTATTTAAATATATTTACAATGTAATTTATTCCTGGATGGCAAAGCCTAATTTTCAGCATCATTACTCCAGTCTTCAGTGTCACGTGATCCTTCAGAAATTATTCTAATGCTGATTTAGTGCTCAAGCGGCATTTATTTTTATTTTCAATTTTAAAAGCTGTGGTGCTTAATATTTTTTGTGAAAACTTTAATATATTTTTCATTGATGTTTAAAGAACATAGAACATTTAAAACAACATTTATTTAAAATATATATATATATATATATATTGTTTATCTATAAATCTTTATAAATATCTTTACTGTCACTTTTGATCAATGTAACACATCCTTGCTGAATAAAAGTGTTAATTTATTTTAAAGCCAAAAGGTTTAAATGGTAGTTTACTGTAAATGCAAGTGTATGTCAAAAAAGTTATCAAATTAACTATTTTCATATCCACTACAAAACTTTACATATGTGAATTAGGTTGATCCAAACACATAATTGTCAAAGGTAAGAATTCCTACTTTAAACATAAACCAGACAATATGGTAAATAACTCCACTCAAGGTCTGAATATATCAAAACTGCATGTTTTTGGACTAAGTTACTAAAAATCTAAAGCACCAGGAAATTCCCCTGAGTTGTCCTTTGTGATGTACAATTTTCCAGAGCTTGTGTCAGATATCCTCATGGTTATTATTATTTTCTGGCAGTTTATCAGGGCCCCAGTGCTGTATTTTTTACCTAAATTATTTCAATAGACACAGAAGAGTGAACACATTGGAACTATTAGGCACATTAGCCACATTACTCTTGCTGCTGACAGTAATGCTTATATGCTAACTATACATACATATTCCAGCAATGGTTCATTGCCAATTCCACACACCTGTGAGATCGATCTTTTGTTCTTACGTTACCTCTGGCCTGCCTGACTCTATTATTCCATGAGCGTCAGTCTCTTTAAATTGTTAAATGACATCAAACACAATCGGCTCTCACGCAACTTTTGACTCTTTGCGGTGCTTTCGAATGATTTGCATTAAGGTCTGCTTTTCACACAAAGCTCTTGTATGGCTTCAAATCTTGAAACAGCACAAAAGCTATGCAGACTGCTTTTATGGTGCTTGTTTTCTTTTTAAGAACTTCACATGCCATTGATTTTTGTTATGGAAAAGAGAGACTCTGAAATAATATCATTAATGCTTCTCTTGTTGATGCATATGGCCCCGTGACACTTCCTGGGACAAAAAGAGCTCAGATTCACTGGATGAGATGATTTCACAATGATCTCAGAACATACTGTGGTTGGAGCTCAGGAGCTTATCGCTGATATTCTTACACACACAATTTTTTCACAATGAAGTCATGTCTTAGGCCATTAACATTTCTCTTTCACTTACCTGACTCAGTACTGAACCTGACTGGATCACTGGTTGGGCCTACACCCAGCTCGTTTTTGGGTGTAACTTTGAATTCATAACTGCAAGAGAAAATGGAGTTAACAATTCTTAACCAATAGTATTAGTCAGACAACCAGACATTATTTAGATGTATGTTACTGTAACAAATATTATGACCGTGAAGGCCAATCTGCTTAAAGACTTTTTTTTAAATAGGTCTGTGAGTTAATGTGTTCTGTGTAGCAATTACAATTAGCTTAATTTAGGAAGTGTATGACACAGAACATGATGTGTTCACCTGCTCTCTGGTTTCAGGTTCTCCACAGCGGTATGTGTTTGATTTGTTGTCTGGATGGACACTTCTTCTCCATGCGGACCCTTGGTTGAGGAAACTACGTCATATTCTATTGAGACCACAAAAAAAAAACAGAATTTGTCATTTCACATCTTTAATAGAACAACGAAGGAGATGTTTTACAGAATGTCTGAGCTGGTTTATTGCATTCAATTTAATTTAATGGTGTGTGTATGTGTATGTGTGTGTGTGTCTGAGTGTGTACTTTTTGGATTTTCGGGGAGAAATCAAATGTTTAGTCAAATGTTCTTTGTTAAATTAACATGCATTAAATTAATCAAAGTAACAGTAAATACAATTGCAAAAGATTTCTATTAAATATAAGTATTTGTTGGGTGGGTGGTGTGGGGTTGGGGCAAATAAATCTGGCCTTAGAGAGAATATTTTTTTGTTGGATGTTTTTTGTACAGACAACATTTTGAATGGCAGTGTATATCCTTTCTTCCATGTAAAGTTTGCAATGACTTATTTTAAAATGAGTAAATAATGACAGATTTAAAAATGTATTATATCTCACATATCTTGTTAAATAAAACTAAAGTAAGTGTAAACAAAGCCTTAAGGCAAGCCAGTTCACTTGGCAGCCATCTTGGCAACACCTCTCTTGGGCAGTTATTTTTCATGTAGGTAATGGGCATAAAACTACAGCTACTTTCTGGTGGAATGGAGAAAAGACTAAAAATCTGTCAAGATTTGTCAAGGGTACCGTTCAAAGACGTATTTCAAATCCAATAATGGATAATCATGATAACAATGGTATCATAAATGTTACTTCCTAAACTCAAACCAATGCTACAAAAACTATATTTTTCATTCTTGCCACATTCCAGAGTTAAAGGGATAGTTCATCCAAAAAGGAAAATTCTGTCATTTATCACTCTGAACTTCCATTCCTACAGCTGTCAGATTGGGCATTGCAACTTTTTCCTTTCATTTCTCAAGTTGTCCATCACCAACTTCTGTACTGTCTCTAGTTTATGTCCAGTTCTCTATGTTAAGTCTACCTGTGGTCTCATTGTCTGTTTTCTCCCAGTCAAGGATGATGAAAGAGGGGCATCCCTCGACTGTGACTACAGTAAGGTTGGATGGAGGGGTCTTGGGCGGGGCCAGTGACATTCATGTATACCACCTCCTCATCAGGAAATAAGCTGAGAGACTTAGTGAGAGAGCAGGGTTCCTCCGGGCGTTTGTCAGTTCTGTAGATCACATGAGGCGCTGAAAAAGACGACAAGCGACGACTTGTCAAAAATTGACTGAACTGTAAAATAGACCTCAAATTCCTCAATAAATTATTTCGACCCATATACCTACCTACAAAACGTTTCTTCCCGTTGCATTCAACCTCAGATAGGGGATGAGGACTGAATACAGAGGAGTTGTCACCGGTGTGAAAACGACTGCCTAAGATTCAAAGACATGAAACAATCAAAACTTCAACTCTGTAAGACTTATTACACTTATTATTCTCAGCAGATCTTCTTGCAACATTATAGAAACTGGCACACAAACACTATAATTTCAGTTTCCAGTGTGTCATCATAGGTTTCTATAAATGAACTGTACACTCAAAAAATGCTGGGTTGTTTTAACCCAACTTTGGGTCAAATATGGACAAACCCAAACGTTGGGTTAAAAATGTAATGAAAAATGTAACCCAGTGGCTGGGTTTGTCCATATTTGAGCCAAAGTTGGGTTAAACAACCCAGCATTTTTTAGAGAATCACAGAACATGGATTACACCATACCTTCAAAAGCAGATTGTGGTGTTGTCTCTTGATTGGCTGTTTTTGCAGTAGTGGGTGGAGCTAGAGGTTTCAGATCTGGGACTGGGTCCATCTGCTTCAGATCAATAATCTTTTCTAAAAGTTAACATAGAAAGTGTTTTGTTAATTGGCAACACAATGTATGCACATCAAGACTGTCGCCATATCGACTTTGATATGTTTATCCGTCAGTGTCCTTACCCTTTTCTTTAGTCTCTGAAACCTGGTTTAGCTTTGTCTTAACTGTAAAAGAAGACATAAGTTTAGCAGGAGATACAGGAAAATTGTTTTTGGTTAATCAAGGGGCCAATGAAAATATTAAAACCCATAAAGTCATGCTGTGGCTGAGATTAGTCTAAACAAAAAAGAGAGCCAAGTCTTTTTTCATTGTCCTTGTCCTTTTCATTTTGTTTTCAATTAAAAATAATATCAGCATAAAGGAACAGCTATTTCACATTATTATGAGTGTCCAAGGCCAGAAAGCACTGCACTGACTATCATTTAGAAGTGAAGGAAAAGTATGTTCCGAATAACATTCACATGGTTGGAATTTAAAAAAAAAAAAATTCTGCATGACATCAGGCTAATGTCCGCACAGTCAGGGTATTGTGAGAGCCAAATGGGATCCTTTAATGCTGTCCAGACTGTTACGACTGCAACGTCTCCAAGAACAGCTCTATGGGACCAATGCTATGATGGAGTGCAGATCTACACCGCTATAATTCTGGATATTCACTAAAAATAGAAGTCTAAGATAATATTGACCAAATATTGTCAATTAATCAATCTCAAAACTTGATTATTTCCAACAGCTGATTTTAATGGTCCATTGTTCCAATATGTGATCCGCAAAAACTTCCAGATCATTTTCATGATCTTTCATCTAATTTAGGATGAAAAAAATGCATGAATGTAAAGCAGTTTCACATTTTCCTCAAGTAATCATATATCTGCCAAAAGTGTTCAGGGCAGTAAACATTCAAATATAAATTGGATTGGATTAGATGGATGGGATGAGCAATTGGGTAAGGCCAGAGGGATTTGATTCTCCATTAGTTTCAGTGTTATCTTTGGTTGGGAGAAGGTGATGGAGAAAGTGAGAGAGGGTCCATGCTCATGATCTGCCATGCTTTTCCAAAGAACCATAAGCTCTGAAAATCCATTATGACATGAACAGCACATAAATATTTTCTTTGGCCTAGAATTGTCATGAAATGCAGCTGCAAGGGAATCTGTTCTCTACACAAGAGATTTGGTGAGGTTTTCTACCAAACAGTGACATCTAGCTTAAACGATATGTTAAAACTGTTTCCAGTCTAGCACTATACACAATAAGATTCACAGTTTTCTGGCACAGGGGCTAAAAAATCACTCAGGGTTTGAAACTACAGTAACATCACAAGGACTGTAATGGATATATATATTGCAAACCCCCCCCCCCCACCCCCCACCTTATAAATATAGATAAAATAGATTAAACTATTAGCATTTAAAATCCATGAAAGAGTTTACCAAGTTGCTTTCTGGGACCCTTCTGAGTTTTGGTCGCGAAAGGCCTATATGGCGCTCACCATGAGGCACTGTCAGGATACAAAAGACTGTTATAATCAAACCCATTTCATTTGACGGAAATGACAAACAAATGTGTTAAAAAGCATACAGAAACTCTGTAAAATATAATATGAGTACAGGAGTGTTTTTGATAAATATTAAGAGTAAGAGTGAGACCAGATGTGAAGGGAAAAAAGACTAAAATGTTGAAATGTTTAGTTTCAGCTGTAATATCAGGTGTCGCAGCAGTAATCAGCTGTAGTGCAGAATTAAATGGCAGTGTGAGGAGGAAAGGATGAGAAACAGACTTCTGGCAGAAAGAGACTGTGTGTGAGTTTGGTTTCCCTTTAGATAACATGAATCTTGTCAACAGGTCCTAAGAGTCCCTTAAAGAAATGAATTTAAAAACCCAACAGAGAAACCACAGGCAAAGGAGAATGTATAGATATATGCAAAAGACTTCAATCAACTGAGAAAGTTTAACATCCATAATATACACAGCAGGCTATACATATACTGTATATAAATATACACAGAAGTAAAACTAAATATTTCACATTAACAGGTTACAGGATTCAGACAAAAGATGTACTTTTTGCCATTTAGGATTTTATGAAGCAACATAAAATAATACAGTAAATAATATTTAAAGGGGTGATGAACTGAGAAATCAAATTTTCCTTGAGCTTTTGACATCTATCATATTATAAGAATATCCTGTAAGTTTCAGAACTGAAAACGTCCTTGTTAGTCCAATAAAAGCTTTTAAAAAACAACTTGTTTTTCAAAGTGGGGAACTATGATGTCAAAGAGGATAAAACACCACCCCGCAGAAGAAGATCAACGCCTACTTCAACACGGCCGGTTTAGCCCCGCCCACCGATTCATAGCTAAATAACATAGGTCTACCTCGTGATGACAAACCGTATCGAGCTACCGAGCAATACAGAATATTGTGCAGTGCCTGGGTGTGGAAGAAGTTGTGGCTTCCTCTTTTAATGACGTTCTAGCTGAAGAGGGTAAAACATTGTCCCTCTGTTTGCTTCATTTCATTGAGGATTGTTTTGTAAACAAGACTGGATTTAAAGACCGATTAAGAGTAAAGAACGGTGCTGTACCGTCTATATTGGACCTGACAGGAAGTGTGCAACACACGGACTCTGGGTTGAACATAGGAAAATCATTCCATTTGCCATTTTACAACATTGGAAGTTTTCAAAACATGTGCACTGACGAGTGAGTTGAAACTCATTATAATATGCAAAACTGTTATCCACTCACAGCAGTGGGCGTTTACTTCTAAGTCTTCAGTTCGAGACGCCCATAAAAACGAGAATTTTTGAGCTAGGGTAGAAAATAGCCCATTACTTATTCATTTTGATGTTTTTGAACACAAAAACCAAGCGAACGTCATAAGTTGACCTCAGACAACAATATAATACAATTTAAAAAGCCAGTTCATGACCCCTTTAAATGCATTAATGGATATAAATAAAACAATGGAAATAAATATAAATATAACTAAACTACTTTTTGAATGTAAATGTGGCCCTTCTCATAATAGACTTCATAATTCATGCCCATAATTAAAATAAATACACAATGCAGTAACCTAAAGTCCCATTATTTTCTATTTAGAAACATTGCAGTGTTTTCTATTTAGAAACATTGTGGTGTAAAACAGCCCTAGTGCTACAGATTTATGAATTTGCGAGCTCGTTCTCATCCTTTATCGTCATATAGAACGCTATATGACAAAACGGCGCTATACTACGCACATGGCACCCTTTATCGTTAATATAACATGCGATCCCAAGGCGTAATAAATCCAATAAATCCTTTAGCGTAATATGAGACTACCCTACCCCTCACCTAAACCTAACCATCACAGCGTGTGTTATATTAACGATAACGGATGCCATGTTCGTAGTATGGCGCAGTTTTGTCACATAGCGTTCTATATGACGATAAAGGATGAGAATGCGTTGAATTTGCACAATACAAGACATTTAAAGAGTCTAATAAAACAGTTAGACTATTGACAGAATGAATGAATTTATAAAAGTAAGGATGGCTGGAAAGATCTTTGGAAGCATGAAAGGAAAAATGAACAGTTAAAGGCCCCAATTAAAGAAAACTGTCTTTGTGTTTGTGTCAATGAGAAAGACTGCCAATGTTTTATACCCTTTTTCCTGTTGAGAGTTGAGTTACGATGCACAGGGGGTGGCCTGAAAGTCTTTGTAGGGGACATTGGAGGGACACGACCATGAGGCCTCAGTCTCTGTGTAACATTTCGAGCCAAGGGACGGGACACTCGAAGGGTTACGGAAGATACCTCTGCCTAGATAAACACAAACACAGTCAGTGATGGGAAAGAGAACATGATTAAAGATTATGTCAACAGAATTGTTGACTGACTGAGTTGGGATGTGTCTGGTAAGCTCACAAAAGAGCTCCAGCTATCCAAAAACAGAAGCCAACAAATCTAGAAGCGAAGATAGTGTGAAATGGTGTGCGCAGCATTATGACAGTGGCAGTGTTTTTAAGAGTGGATGAAGTAGTCAGGCATTTGAGTTGAACGCATGGCATGGTAATGTGAGAGTTGGTGCCGTAGGTGATGTTTTAAAGATGATTGAGGGGAAGTGGTGGGGCTGTTTTGAGGTGGTGATAGCATTGCCCAGCAGGATGACATTTGGAAGTGGTGGTGACAATCACAACGATACTGTGTACAATGAAGATATATGCGGTTAATACGGACAGGTGACAAACAGCACAGTTAGAAGGAGTAAAACTGGAGCTGACATCATTACCATCATTCCTACTGGCCACCTCATTTGTAAGTGTTGGCAGTGATAGTAGCTGTTCGTCCTTTGGCTGGGAACTAGCTGACATACAGAGGCAGACTGACATAAGTCTCATACAAAATTAAACATATTATACTGATAAGTTTTCAGAAGGTCCCTGACCAATAGCTTTTAGCCTGTCTAGGTTATCCATGCTGTTAAGGGAATTTCTGGCACCCCCCCAAAAAAATAGGCATAATAATGAATGAAAAACATCAAAGAACTTTTTAAAATAAGCGGTGTCCAATCCTGCTCCTGGAAGGACAATCTCTGTCGAAATGTAGCTCTAACTTGCCCCAACACACTTGCCTGGAAGTTTCTAGTAATCCAGAGGACCTTAAAGGAGAACTCTGGCGCAAAATGAACCTTTGGTCTAAACATCGGTACCTAGTCAATCGTTCTCTGAGATTTGTTTTCATGATAATTGAATGTAAAGAGTTTTATCTCTAAAACTGTTTAGCGTATAATGCTAGTACTGGGGGCATTTACTAAGTCAAAAGAAACTCGCTAGTTTATACCACTAACAAGGCTCAAAATAGCCCCACACTAACACAGTAACATAATGAGGGTCCATACATGCAAAACGAACCATTGAGAACCTTTTAGTGGTTGAGAACTTTAACTAGTCGTGGTTTGACTAGTCAAGACTTTTTTCCAAGATGGCTCCTGTCTGTATACACGAAGTGAACTGTCTTTATAAAGTATCTTCTTATTAAACGATCTGCACACTTACAAAGTTCTCAATGCTTCGTTTTGAATGTATGGAGCCTCATTATGGTACTGTGTTAGTGTGGGGCTATTTTGAGCCTTGTTAGTGATATAAACTAGCGATTTCTTTTTACTAAGTGAATGCCCCCATTACTAGCATTATACACTAAACAGTTTTTAGAGATGAAACTCTTTACATTCGATTATCATGAGAACGGTTGACTAGGTACAGATGTTTTATTAGACCAAAGGTTCATTTTGCACCTGAGTTCTCCTTTAATTAGTTGATTCAGATGTGTTTACTTTATTTTGGGCTATGAGCTAAACTCTGCAGGATAGTGGCCTTCCAGGTGCAGGATTGGACCCCTGTCTTAAACGAAACATTTTAGTTTACCAGATTGCTACAGTTCTCTACAATTACTAGAACTAATATTTTTCTATATTATATGTCTAGGGGAGAAGTTACCCTCTGGTGGACCTGGTTGACTCATCCGCTCTGTTACCTCTCCGCCACGGGTGAGTTTTGAATAGCATCGGATTTGATGAAAGCAGTTTTAGGTGTCAGGTTTAGTGGGGTTTTTGGGTACCTGGCAACTGTTCTTCAGGGTTAGGTGTTTGGTTTTCAACTTGGGAATACGTTTTGGGGTTGTATTTGACAGTGCTAGCTTGCTGTTTTGTAGTTGTGGAATGTTGCGTGATGGTGAGTTGGGGCTGGTGCCAAAAAGTGAGAGGATATATAGGGTGTGGAGTCAGTTCCTGTACGTTTTTAGTAAGAGGCAAATCTTCAGTTGTGGTAATTTGGGATGCAGAATGTTCTTCAGGGATAGATGGATTAGTGCTAAATTTAAGAGGCAAATCTTCAGTTGTGGTAATACGAGATGAAGAATATTCTTCAGGGATAGATGGATTAGTGCTAAATACTGGTTGTCTGATGAAATCGGTAGTCTGCTGTGACACCAATCCATTCTGCATGTTTGCTAAAGTTGTGGGTAAATTCAAAGCTGTGTTTGTTGGAGAATGGACTTTTGTGGACCAATTTGGTTTTGTTGTTGGTTTGTTGTTAGGCTGTTCAGAATGTGTGACTGTGCTGGACTGGTAATAGGGAGTGGATTTTGAGAAAGTGTGAGTGGTTCGGTGTTTGGACGTGCCTTGTGAACCTTGGGTTGTGCTCAACCGATGCAGCTTGGCACTGGGCTGAATTTTCCTTGTATGGAGACTCTCTTGAGTTATGGTGTCTTGTTTCTTAGATGGGTAGGGATGTTCCTGGACAGTGCTTGTGGTGTGTTGTTGGGTTTGGTGAAGTGGTGGTTTGGTTGTAGATGAACTAGGTGTTGCTTCACTAAACTGTTGTTGGGCTGTATTCAGTAGCTGTTTGGCGGTATATGGTTGAACTTTAACTGAGATCTGTGTTTTGATGGTGTATGTGTTGGCTGTAGTGGGTGGTGGTTGGGTTGTGCTGGTTTGTAGTTTGGTTGTGGAAGGTTCTGGCTGAGTTGTCGTAGGTTGATGTGGGGTTAAAGTAGTATGTTGCTCTGTGTAAAGATCTGTTTGGGTAGTGCCAAGGTGACTAGTGGGATTTTCAGTTTGAACTGTGCTTGGGGTTTTTGGGGTGGCCAGAAAGATAGGTGTGTCAGTGGAACTAAGGGCCTCATTCAAGGCAGGTTGATCATCAGGAGCTGTTGTGGGATTTTCCGCCCTATTAACGAAACTGGAGGAACAGACACAATATGTATGACAAACATGGTACAGGTCAAGTACAAAAACAGAAATAAGAAGGCACTTAAGTCCATTTGTTGATAATGAGAATTGTAGATCTCCTATCACAGAAGTTAAAAGTACATTGTTATATTTTAATTAATTTGTATAGAAGAAAAGTAATTGAAGTCATTAGTAAATTTTGTTTTCATAAATGCATGTTTTTTTAACTACCCAATGCCATGTCAGCTACTGAAAAGAAGGGCAATACAATGCTAAAAAACATTTCCTTCAGTTTTTCCCTCTCTCAGGAAAGTCTAATCTGGCACACAGAGTTTTGATAAACGTGAAAGACATTTATTTGGAATTTATCTTGAAAACTGTGACAGGGGACCCACTACATGTGAAGTCCAATTAAATCAATTCAGGTCACAGACATAAAACAGAGGAATCTGGTTTATTTTTTTTACATAGATGGATAATAAATATGAGTTAACGCAGGTGTTACTTGATTTGTTTAGCGTATAAAGTTGTCTAAACATTTAAAGCTGGAAAAGCAGTGAGAATTTTGTCATTTTAGTTATAGGCCTAGTGTTGTTTTATGAAGAAAACCAGGTGTGTAGTTGTAAAAACTTTTTTTTTGTAAGAGAGGTAAATGTGACCTTTTCACATGCAAGAAGAGGATAGTTATAGAAACAATTACTTATCATAGAGGAAAAAATTTAACTATTGAAAACCACACATTGGAGAAGACAGTTTTGAAAATATATCACATAAAAAATAGTTAAAAGAGGTGGTAACACTTTATTTCAATAGTCCACTTTAGACATTCTACTGACTATAAGTAACTTTTCAACTACATGTCAACTAACTGTCATTAGAGTATTAGTAGACTGTCAGCTTAATATCTGCTGACACTTTATTTTTTTGGTCCCCCAACTGACTATAAGTAACTTGGTGACTACAAGTTCACTCATTCTACTAACCCAAAGCCTAACACCTAACCATAACCTAACAGTCTACTGACAGTCTATTATAATACTAATACTCCAATGACAGTTGACACGTAGTTGAAAAGTTACTTATAATTAGTAGAACGTCTAAAGTGACTATCAAAATAAAGTGTAACCAGGTTAAACAGCAAGAGACAATGTAGAGCAATTTATATGTATACTGTGTCTATCTCCATTTTGACACTTTTTTGCAAATTTTAGAAATATTAAAACAACATTGGATAAGAATGCACAATGGTCCCATTTTTTCCGAGATCTATATACATGATACATAGTGAGGTAATGTGGCAACAAGGCATCATACAACCTTTTCAATGGTTGCATTCTGATTACAAGCAATAAGAAACAGTAGGCATGTATGCAGTAAATACTGTGCAGTATGATGTGTGAATTCTGCTAATGTCACATTATGCTTGGCTTCAAAGGTGAAAGAGTGTCATTTACCTGAAGTTTTCCATGGCTTCGGAAGGCCAGTGTGTTTGAGGAGAGGAGCTGCTCTTGTCTGGGTAATGTTGTTTGAGACTAGAAAGTGGCAGGAAAATTCATTACGTATTTATTATTCATATCAGTGACTGTGTTTAGTATGGAAAAAGCAGTCATTAACCTGGCACAGGAGGCAAGAATGATGGTTGGCCTGCTAAGACTGGCTTCTGTTAAAAAGAAACATCCAAGGTTAACGAAAGAAGAGAAAAAGCGAATAAAATGTTTGTCCCTACAGCACAGCTATTATACTTACTTTAACCTTCGGCTTGATCAGTTCATTAAATGGCTCTATTATTTGATCTGTATTTTTTGAGGAAAAATACAGTTACTTCTCAGTTACAGTACATTTCATTTAAGTATCAGTTTTGTGTCAGATATTGTTGACTCAATAATGGTCTATACAGTAACTATAAAATTAATGTAGATGGTAGATGTAGTTGTAGATAGCATAGCTCAGAATCTGATGACAAATATAAATTAAAATCTGTGACTCACATGAGAGACATGATAAACACATTCCTAACGTCTTTTTCTCAGAAGAAAAATACTGAAGAAATTCAGTCTACAGAAGTAAAGACTTCAAGGCTTCAGTAATTCCTCCCCCTCATGTCTTTCCAAAGACGTTCAGCTTCGGAGAACAAATTAAGATCTTTTTGATGAAATCCGAGAGCTTTCTTTAGATTCCTCCAAATTTGGACTAAACTGCTCAATTTATATGGATTATTTTTTACAATCTCTTTATGAACTTTTTGAAGCATTAAAGTGGTATTTGTGTAGCTGTCGATAGAGATTACAGAACTGGCTCAGATTTCATCAAAAAGATCTTCATTTGTGTTCTGAAGATGAACAAAAGTCTTACGGGTTTGGAACGACATGAGAGTGAGGAATTGACAGAATTGTCTTTTTTGGGTGAACTATCCCTTTAAGAAAAAGTCTTCATGCCTCTCCATTTAGTATAATTGCTATCTAGGTCAAACAAATGAGATATTAGAGTTATCTGAATTTTGATTGTTCCTTTCTTCAAGTATTCCTAATATAAAATTGTGAATATTGTAAAGAGTTTTTTTACAGTCATATAGAGTGAGACCAAATTGATGATGATCTGTAGAGGGACACACCAGCTGTGTTATGGATGACTGGTGGGCTCCAGGCTCCACTGTTTTTGTCAGTGTCTGGTCGGACCGCAAACTCATACAGAGCATCTGGTTTGAGGTTGTCGATGACGGTGCTGGTGGATGGACAGGTCTGGTAGTTCCAGGTATTGCTGGGTTCTTTCTCTCTGTAGCGCACTGTGAACTGTCTGAGAGGAGACAAAAAAGAAAACCAGACTCTAGAAAATGACTTAATTTAAATTGGCAGTATTAACAATCAAATGATGAAACAAATTGATATTGCAATAATTTTGATATGGCACTCACTGGCAAAACCCAGATTTTATAATGCTCCTTTTACCCCCAGTTGTTTTTAACAAACTGAACGTTTTGTAGAGGGCTGAGGTCAAGCTTTCCACTAACTTGTCCAAGGAAGGAGAGTGTGTGGGTCAGGTTTTGCCTACATTGTACAGATCATATGTCCTCACAAGGACAGTAAAACTGAAGGCAGCTGCATTGCATTGATTAGCCAAAAGTATCTAAAAACTTAAAATGATTTAATAAACTGTAAGGATCCACTGGAGGCAAGTTGTAGCGAGAACCCAAGTGCAGTATGGCAAGCCTTTTAACTTTTAATCATCGCAGGATATGAATTCTTATATCAACAATTAAATTTTTTGATAAAGAATTCAATTGTTGATATAAATTATTGAGTTCTTGATATCAACAACTGAATTCTTGATATCAGAAAATTGAATTGTTGATAAACAATTGAATTCCTGATATCAACAATTTAATTGTTGATATCTGTAATTGTATTTTCACTAGTAAAATGTCACCATAGGCTGCCATTCAAAATCAATTGTTGATATCAAGAATTAATTTTTTACTAGTAGAAATGTAATTTTCTATATCAATAATTACATTGTTACTAGTAAAAATGCGAATTCCTGATATCAATAATTAAATTGTCACTAGTTGAAATGTCTATTCTTGACATCAACAATTCAATTGCTACTAGCAAAAATGATAATTTTTGATATCTGAAAATGTATTTCTGATATCAATATTATTTCAGATATCTAAAATGGCTTTCTTACTAGTAACAATCACATTCATGATATCAGAAATTAATATTGTCACTAGTGAAAATTGAATTATTGATATCAAAAATTAACATTTTTACTAGTAACACTTTAATTCTTGATATCAAAAATAAATGTTTTTACTAGTAAGAATTGTATTTCTGATATGTGAAATTGGAATTTCAACTAGTAAGAAATCTATTCTTGATATCAACAATTGGTTTTGAATGGCAGTCTATGGTAACATTTCACTAGTGAAAATACAATTACAGATATCAACAATTATAATTTTTACTAGTTCAAAATTAATTGTTGATATTAGGAATTATCATTTTAACTAGTGAAAATGTAATTGTTGATATCAAGATTTAGCATTGTTACTAGTGGAAATGTTATTCCTGATATCAAAAGTTTTCATTGTTACTAGGAGAAATCTAATTCCTGATATCAATTAGTATCATTTTAACTAGTGAAAATGTAGTTATTGATATCAAGAATTCATATACTGCGAATGATTAAGTCAAAACGGCTTGCCTATTGCCATTCCCAGGATATACATTGTTAATATCAAGAATTATAGCTTTTACTAGTTGAAATTCAACTGTTAATGTCAAGAATTATAGTTCTTACAAGTTAAAATTGAATTGTTGATATCAAGAATGACAATTTTTACTAATATGAAATATAATTCCTGTTATCAATAACTATTATTTTAACTTGTGAAAATGTAATTGTTGATATCAAGAATTCATATCCTGTGAATGATTAAAAGCTAAAACGGCTTGCCATAGACATAGACTCACACAACAGAGGTTACAGGAAACAATAGTTGACAAAGACGCATGGCAAACATGAGGGCTTAAATACACAGACTAATGACAGAACAAGGGAAACCAGTGAACAATGAACAGACGATTAACGAATGACAAGACACATGGCAGGATCACATGACAAACAGGGAATCACATGACAACAATGGAGCTTGTCTATGGAATAACCCAAAACGTGACAGAGACAAGATCAAATTGTGACATAAATCACTAACTGGAGATAGAAAACATCATTAGTTTAGTACAAATACAAAAGATGGAATGTCTCCACCCTGATAGAAAAAATAAATGTGTGCATTTGTATCCTTTTTTTCACCACGTGAGCATCTGCACACATCATCTGCACTGTGTCTTCTGTCAGTAAAATAATTGCACATCTTGAGAGATGGTCAACACCATTAAATCTGATTCAATCCAGATAACACCCACACACGGTTCATGGATATACACACATAGACGTGTCAGGACACATACCCTTCATCAATACAGTCCTCCAGAATGGAATCCATGACTGAGGTGGTTAGTGTCCCCCAGGACAGCAGCACCGACGACTGTGTCACCGAGCCGATCACAACGTTTAATGGTTTATCTAGATCCACTTTCCCTGCAGGTCACAAGGCAGTAATCAGCTCAAACTTATTGCATACTAATGGCCAAAAAATATGGACACTTAGGTCACACAATGTAGTTTTTTTGACGGTTGTGAAGTTCTTATTCTAATGGTGAACAGAATTTCACCATGTGGAACATGTTCCTACAGTACATCAACATCTGCTTAAAACAATAATAATTTGGTTAATTACAGTGACAATGAATGAAGAACTCATTATTTGTACAGTATACAGCGTAGAGACAACAATCCATTAGCTATGAATTAACTATAAATGAATAGTTTTCAAA
Organism: Hybognathus amarus; assembly: GCA_030378365.1. Classification (NCBI taxonomy): domain Eukaryota; kingdom Metazoa; phylum Chordata; class Actinopteri; order Cypriniformes; family Leuciscidae; genus Hybognathus; species Hybognathus amarus. The sequence continues at coordinate 74,432 of JAQIUQ010003044.1, read as the reverse complement.
TAAGTACTTTATTACTGTACAATTATTATAAAGTGTCAGTATAAGTAGGGAAATTGGGACGCAGTTATGTCATTTACCACATCAAGTCTTCAAATGCTTGATTCATTCAGGAAAAAGACAAAACAGCTTTGACCTCATTTAGGACAATTTTCATCAGAGAAGCAAAATAGACAAAGTTATTGACTTTGAGTCAATATTGACTTCTCCAACTATTGTATAAAAGCACATCTAATGCAACGATGACATCATTTTTACAAATTTCTCGACCTAAATCTTGTACAAATAGTTTCTGGAGCCACTGAATGCACAGATGTTGTTTGTAATTGTTCTCAAATTTCATTTGTGGTACCGTGGTGGACGACCGATTGGTTTATTGATGGCCGATGTCAATATTTAATATATATCATTTATATTTATTTAAATTAATATTTAATAAATGAAAAATAAATATGAAAATAAATGTAAAAAAAAATCTTTAAAATAAACATGCTTCTATTTTAGATGGCAATTGATTTTGCAATCCTATTACAGTATTTTTTCACAAATAAAGTAATTGTTTAAAAATACCAGTATATTAATAAAAAAAAGAAGTAGGGGAGAGCGGGGCACAAAGTAACACTTTTTGACTTTGTCAATTTGTGTAAATCTACTTAGGTTTAGGGTTAGAGTTTGAGGTTTTCCTCCCCCCACATTAATTTCCCACATGTCTAGCACAATTATGTGGTTTTGTTTTATTAATACAGTGTATACTTTTTTCTTGATTTACCCTGAAAGAATGGAAGTGAAATGTGACAACATGCCCCATAGGTGGGGTAAATTGTAACATGTAAGGGGCACATTGTAACATCACCATATTACAGCTTAAAATGCTATCTGATCTGATCAAAAACATATGCAAGTCAAACCAAAATATTTTCTTAATAAAATACAATTATTAACTTTTTCATATAAAATAACGGCATTTTTTAATAATTAAAAATAAACTAATTTTTGAGTTTGACAACAAACACATCGGAAAACACAGCTATACAGCATAATTCAAAAACAAAATAATACTCAATTTCTGAGCATTGACTCTCAGTCTTTATTTACATGTTTCTCATGTTTTCTCATAAAAGTATAGAATATAATATCATATTTCTAACAGGGGCACATTGTAACACAGTGTTACAACATGCCCCAACTGCACAACTGTGATTTAAACCCTGATAGTGTCTTCTGCTAGTTAGCGAAGCATGAAAGAACTAATGTGTTTAAATAAACACAAAAAATAGAGACGAAAAATTAACTTAAGTAAGAAATGCACTTTTGCTATGGTTAAATAAATGTTCAGTGATATCTTACAAAGATTTTGGAATTTTGGCGCATTTTTTCCTCTATAAAGTGTTGAAATGGCAACTAGTAAATATACCAGTTTCGTCATGCCAGCATGTGTGGAAGTATTTAAAACAAGCGTGTTACAACTAGCCCCGCGTTACGTTGTGCCCAGCGCTCCCCTAAACACTGTAATGTCACTCGGAAATTAGTAAATTTGTGTGCACTGGTAATCATGTTTTTTACTATAAAGACAATTTTTTCCTACAGCTCACAGTGAAAATGGCATGAATATGACATATTTGGCAACACAGCACAGCATATTTTAAAATCAAGGATCGAACTTTGGCGATGTATCGTATCGGTCGAATCTTACCTGTGCATTGTTTCCTAGGTTCCTCAGGTTTCTTTGATTGTACCGCAATAAGATATTTGGGCTCAGCATCTTAGAAAATAGAGGAGAATCAGTTAAATAAACAACAAACTCTATGAAAGGTGGCTAAAGAGAAAGACGGTACCTATCTCAGTCTCAAAGGGTTGTCCATCCTCGGGCAGATGAATTAATTGTTTAGAGAGCATGCTACTGCCATAGCCCAGGATATATCCCTCCAGTCTGCTGTCCACGTGGGGCCGAATGAACTTGAATACAATGGTGTCTCCAACAGTGCTGATACGCACCCTCATATTGTGTCTTTGCTCTAGGATTAAAATACACAGGAAAAGTGATGTCAGATTCAGTTCAGTCCCTTCCATTATAACCTCAGCTAGGGATATTAGCGGTCATGTGACTGTATCTACAACGTTTCTGCCAAGAGATTTGTAATAACAATCAGTCCAGTGTCAGATTTTCCTCTTTCCAAAAGCCACGCTTCTAAAGTGTAACTGAAAGTGTTTTAGTCATGCGTCCATGCACTTGCCGCCAGCAATATCTCCCACACAAACATCATGTTCTGCCATTGAAATTTCCTAGTTTTGCGAACTATGACAACAAGACACAAACACACATAAGAATCCCAGTGCAGGACCCCTGTGGTTTGTTTCTCATAAATGTGTGGTGTGTTTCTGAAGAATGAATGATGAAACGGTGTCCTATGCCAGAGAAAGTGGTCACAGCTGAGGGAAACCCCTGGCATTGAGCACAGAGCTTCAGATCACACAAACAACCCATTTATTACATCAGAGCTGGTTTCTGTATCACTCCCAGAGGAATCAGCAGATAAATTGCTGTGTTTTATGTCAGAAACCATGTGTGGGTGTAACGTGAGAAAACACTTGTTGCATGCGTCTTTATTTACTGTTAAACATCGTCATCCATTAGAATATGAAACTGAAGAATGATTTGACGGCAGTGAGAATAAATGAAAAACAAATGACTTCTCCTGCTTCTCGCATATTTGTCCTTTAGTTTCAGTCATAGACTGTCATAGATTTGCCAAGACCCCAAAGTAAAAAAAGGTGCTATCAAAAGTCTAAGATGGCATCATGAATTTCAACATTTCTCATCAAATTCTTCCAAAACCAAATTATCAGAGCTACACTGGCATTAAAAAGTTTGGAGTTGATCATATGTTTTCATGTTTTTCAAAGGTCTTACCAAGGGTGCATTTATTTGAAAAAGAAAAACAGTAATATTGTGAAATATTGCAATTTAAAATGTTACCTTTTTGGTAACACTTTATTTGAAGGGGTGTGCATAAGACTGACATGACACTGTCATAAACATGACATAACACCTGTCATGAACATGAAGGAGTCTTTATGAATGTTTACCATTGTCATTTGGTAAATTATGACACTTTTAATGCAAAGTTGACATTGTTTAAAATGTCTTTTTATGACAACTTGACATTAACCAAGAAATTATAACCTGTCACAAATATGTCATAACAAGTCTAATTATCAAACTTAAAGAAGTTACATGGATTTATCTTTGTGTTAACATTACATTACCCTGTCATATGTTATGGTTGGTTTTACCTTTGGTTGTCATGACACTATTATAACTGTGACATGAATATTACTTGTCCTCAAGTAAAGTGGAACACATTGTACTAGTTATAAAGATGTCATTAAGGGTTATTACACTTTCAAATGCTTTGTCAACAGTGTCATTAATATTTTCCCTTACCTCAAGTAAAGTGGAACACGTTGGACTAGTTATGATTTCTTGGTTAATGTCAAGTTGTCATAATCAAGACATTTTTTTACAGTACTCTGGCATTAAATTCCCCCTATTTTTATCCTACTATGGAAGTCAATGGGGATTGAGATCTGTTTGATTAAAACATTCTTCCAACTAACTTCCTTTGTGTTCAGCAGAACAAATAAACACATAGAGGTTTGGAACAACTTGAGGGTGAGTAAATGATGAAAGAATTTTCATTTTTGGGTGAACCCTTTAACATCTTTCTCTCTGTCTCCCATGATCTCTCTCTCTCTAGGGCTAGGCTATATATTATTTTTTTTCATCTATTGGAAAGTCACAGAAAGGCAGTAGTGGATTTTTTTCTTTCACCATTGGAGCAAATTACACTCACCTAAAGGATTATTAGGAACACCCATTTAATTTCTCATTAATGCAATTATCTAATCAACCAATCACATGGCAGTTGATTCAATGCATTTAGGGGTGTGGTCCTGGTCAAGACAATCTCCTGAACTCCAAACTGGATGTCAGAATGGGAAAAGAAAGGGGATTTAAGCAATTTTGAGTGTGGCATGGTTGTTGGTGCCAGACGGGCTGGTCTGAGTGTTTTTCAATCTGCTCAGTTACTGGGATTTTCACGCACAACCATTTCTAGGGTTTACAAAGAATGGTGTGAAAAGGGAAAAACATCCAGCATGCAGCAGTCCTGTGGGCGAAATGCCTTGTTGATGCTAGAGGTCAGAGGAGAATGGGCCGAACTGAATTCAAGCTGATAGAAGAGCAACTTTGACTGAAATAACCACTCGTTACAACCAGAGGGTATGCAGCAAAGCATTTGTGAAGCCACAACACGCACAACCTTGAGGCGAATGGGCTACAACAGCAGAAGACCTCACCGGGTACCACTCATCTCCACTACAAATAGGAAAAAGAGGCTACAATTTGCAAGAGCTCACCAAAATTGGACAGTTGGAGACTGGAAAAATGCTGCCTGGTCTGATGAGTCTCGATTTCTGTTATGTCCATCCCTTTGTGGCCACCATATACCCATCCTCTGATGGCCACTTCCAGCAGGATAATGCACCATGTCACGATGCTCAAATCTTTTCAAATTGGTTTCTTGAACATGACAATGAGTTCACTGTACTAAAATGGCCCCCACAGTCACCAGATCTCAACCCAATAGAGCATCTTTGGGATGTGGTGGAACAGGAGCTTCGTGCCCTGGATGTGCATCCCACAAATCTCCATCAACTGCAAGATACTATCCTATCAATATGGGCCAACATGTCTAAAGAATGCTTTTAGCACCTTGTTGAATCAATGCCACGTAGAATTAGGCAGTTCTGAAGGCGAGAAGGGGTCAAACACAGTATTAGTATGGTGTTCCTAATAATCCTTTAGGTGCAGCGTATTTCTGCTATGGTCTCCTTTATACTTGAATACTTCTAAAGACCTTTACTCTGCTAAGTCCAGAAATGTCCATTGTTCATTTGTATCAAATTTGTCTTCCATTGCGATTTCCTGTATATCTAAATATGTTTAGATCTTCACAGTGAAAAGGTAAAACTTCAGAAATCTCTGTGTAAACAATGAGTGGCATACACACGCAAGCGATCACTTCGCGCATGTGCTAACACAGTCTCATCCCAATTCGTCATATAACTGACGTTTTGGGACGTCTTTTGACCATTCATCAATATATGACTTTTAAGGGCCCCCTTCAACGTCGGTAGATGACGATCCCGGGTCGTCATACAACTGACGCTTTACCTTTAACGTCAGTTAGGTGACGAGTTAGGTTTAGGGTTAGGTTTAGGTCTGGGGTAGAGTTAGGATCCCATAACGTCATCTACCGACGTTTAAGGAGGCCCTAAAAGTCATATATTGACGTATGGTCAAGAGATGTCCCAATTTGTCAGTTATATGACGAATTGGGAATGAGACTTGCATGTGCAGACCATGCCATCAGATGAGTTGGACATGGCTTTGGTTACACGAGGTAAAAATGATATAAATACTGTTCGTTTTCTCACACAAACCGCTCGTTTCGTGTCTCAGGTCATCAGTGTGTACTTACATTTACGAGTCATTCAATCATGTTTAATTTTGACTTCTCTGTGCATGCTCTTAGAAGGTGAACCAGGGTGGACCCCCTAAACCTCCATTATATGACTGATAGACAACAACGGTTTGACCGAAAAATATCAACATTGAAAATACCGTGGAAACAAAGACACCTACATCTTGGATGCCCTTGAGGTAAGCTAAAACATATCAAAAATGTATTTCAAAATGAACTATCCCTTTAAAAGGCACACACTAAAACTACATGTTTTTCCGAGCCCCCAAAAATGACAATTTAAACATGCTGTAAATATGATCTGTTAGGGTATTTTGAGCTGAATCTTTACATACACATTCAGGGGACATCAGAGACTTATTTTACATCTTGTTAAAAGGGGCATAATACGGGGCCTTTAAAGTTTTCTGAGCTATGAAGAAGCAACGTCGCCAAAATGTAAAAATCCTTTGGAAAAGTACGCACAGCACGCAACAATGAATTTACAGACAGGGGTTTTCATAGCAATTATAGTACTTTTTTGGTTTAGCGAACCTCAGTGACCTTACAGATGGGATAATTAGTCAATGTTGAGGTGTGTTAAGAGGCGGTCACACTACACTTTCCGTTCCATTGGCTTCCATTCATACACATGCGAATGTGGGGAACAGGAAACACAAGTACAAGCAAAGAAGTTTCTCATTACATTGGGTTCCAAAATTCAAGTTTGGTGAACTCATATCATGAGAAGACGAGACCATTGGAGTATTGATACGCCGCAGACTAGAGTGACCCTTTTAACTGAATTAAAAGAATGCAAACTTTAAATCTGCAGTGTTGCTGTAAAGTAGATTGCACATTTGTTATGTATTATGTGGTTGAATTATGTTTTCAAAAAAAGATGCTGCAGAACCTGACATCACCGTTGCAGTGCCTGTAAACTTTGTCTAGTATTTGTCTACGTGTTTGAGTCTAGCATGACCGCAGCTTTACAATAAAACACCCCCATATGATGAGCAGCTCATGCTTAATAGCGTTACATATTTAATTATTATAATATGCTTTATGTCTGCACAACTTGCAACAGTCAAGGAAAGGAAACTTTGCACAAAGGAAACTAAAAGTAAACTAAATAAATCCACATTCAACCAACTCCCATGCTCTCCGCTTTCATGAACTCTGTGTACCACACACAGATTCAATCTTTAACAGGAAACAGATACACACACAAAAAAAAATCTGCCTCCTGATATGACCCTGTATTTGCTGCAAATAAAAAAGATATAAACACACAATACTTGTTTTGCAATTTCAGTAGAATCCACACTGACAGCCAATAAAAATGTATTCAAATGACCTTCAAATAGACTTTCAAAATATTCACTGTTAATATAATACAAATTATTTACTGATTAAACAAAAACATTATCAATTAATTCTTTCAAATGTACCCCTAAAATAGTCACAATTGCAGCAAATTATCGCATAATCCTAAACACAAATAAAAGAATATTCAGATATATTGACAACAGCTGAGCTTGCATCCTTTAACCAGCACCATGCATCCACAGCATACCAGACTCACGACTTCATAATATTCAGTTACATTAGGCATAGGCAGTCTTTCCCTCTGCATGCAATTCATTTTAAAAGCTTCATGGTTGAGCATTTTGATTTTTTTCACCTAGTCATCATTACAGGTAGAAAGAGATAAATCTGTAACACTTTAGTTTATATAAACAAGTGATTCATAAATATTGATACTGTTCATAGTTATTGCCTGAATATGCATATTGAACTTGTCTAGAAAGTTGAATTGCTTTGTTTTGGTACCTCTCATTGTGCTTGCGGAGGTCTGTCTCAGCAGCAAGATCTTGCAGAGGAAGAGGAGGAGGAAGGCTTGCATGTTGTCCTTTTTTCCTCAGAGAAACACAATCAGAGATCATATAGTCCACTCAAACCTCTTATCTTTAAACTTCTACAGTTGTTCTTCATTAATCATATGTTTTCTCCTTGTCTTTTAAAGTGATCTCAGATCAGGTGTCAATGGACACTCTGTGAAAGAAACTGTGGTATGATTTTGTGTGTTTGGAAATGGGTGTGTGTGATTGTACGACTGCACCATCTATGCTGGATTATTAACAAGAGGGAGGGACCCTACTGATGTCACATTGTTATTGTTAAACATTTAGATTATCTATTCTCTCTCTCTCTCTCTCTCTCTCTCTATGTATATATATATATATATGCACCAAATATATACCACATGTTACCCATTTCTCTGACTAAATCACTTTAACCACAACTAAAGGACAAAAACATGAAGAAATGTTTGAAGACTGATTGGAATTCATTCGTTAATAAAATGAACATGTTAACAATTTACAAAATAATGTTATTTATAGCATATGTCTAAAAGGCTTTTGAACATGTCATTCTCAGCAATCTTTCTCCTAATAATTAATTATGGTTCTAAACAAACAGTAAATCTTTAAATATACAGTTGGCAAATCATTGTGACCAAACAACTGATTATAATCTGCTAAAGTTCTGTTAATTTCGGCAGTTTTTACTGCTAAAGTCTTTGCAGTCAGTTGGCAAAAGAATGAGATGTTGAAACTAGGTAAGTTCAAGCTCAGAGTATTTACATAATTTTAATAGTTTAAGAATTGTACTAATAGTGGTCTACACTACTGTTCCAAGAGTTTGAGATTTGTTTTTTTTAATCAAAAATAAAAACAGTAATATTGTGAAATAGTATTATAATTTAAAATAACTGCTTTGTAACTTAATTTTAAAATTTAGGCTGATTAATTCCTACGATGACAAAGTTTATTTTTCAAAACCCATGACTTCAGTCTTCAGTGTAACATGATCCTTAAAAAAAACATTATAATAATAAGCTGGCTGTAAATAATTCTTTGAAGAATATAAAGCTAATAAGATCAGCTTTTCTTTGAAATATTGTTTTAGCAACAATGTAAAAATATTAGTTTGGATCAATACTGCATCCTTGGGGAATAAAAGCATTAATTTATTTTTTTAAAAACTGACTGACCCCAAACTTTTGTTATATTGTATGGTTATGGATGGTCCTGACAAACTGTTAACTGACACACTGATAAAACAACATTAATTTTATTTAGTTGTTCTGGTTAAATACATCAGCTTAATGCTTACTTGCTATATTACTGAAACAGCCTTTATCTTGTCTGATCTACATGTTGTCAAACATACAATGATTTGTCACATTTGTCATGATTATTGTCAAAATAAAATCTACAAAGCAAATCTACAGCTGCATTATTAGGCTGCATTCAAAGTGCTTTTATGGGTTTCATAACAAATTTATACCATAACATGTTATAGCTACATAACAGCATTTTAGTTACTGCTGTTTTTGTCTGTACTGACCAGAGGTTTTCCACCTTTTTTCACCTCTCCTCACTCTTGGAGGTGTTTCAGGACAAATAATTGAAAATTCAGCACAGATGTTTCATTATAAAAATGCCAACTACATCACAAACAGACACACAAAACCCAGCCTTCAGCAGCAGAGGACCAGTCGTCTAAATATGAATATGAATGATATATTCATGAATTACACTGTGTATATAATAACAAGAGGCCATGGACTTTTCAATTGCTTAATCCTATGTGACAGATCGCTTAATATGAGCGGATCAATCTTTCCACATTGTTCTCAGGAATGTTTTCTGCTGTTGGCAGCAGTCACATGTTTAAGAGTCGTACTTTGAGATGTCAGGGAAACAGGGATAACTTCTCTTCTACTCTCTGTCTGTTCAGTTCTCTGTCATTGTTTGTTTGATGTGCCAGTGGCAGATGTACAGGACTGTATCTTTCAGACTCCAATCAAGAGGAAGTTGCATTCATGATGGAAACTGATTGCATTCGTCCACTTTGACGAATGCAATCAGAAACTCATTCTATCGAGTTTCTCACAAGGAGAAACTCATAGAATGCAACCAGAAACTAACAACCAAAGAAAATACAGGTAAATGGGAACAGAACAGAACCAAACTAAAACACAATGACAACCATAACCCTAACATTACACCCACATCCCAAGATGAGCATCCTCATGCCAAAACTACACAATAAGACCATGTGAGGAGGGAGGGCGGGGGCTCTGGAGGTGGACGAGAGGCTGAACGAAGGCAAGAAACAGGAGAAGATGATGGCGGAAGAGACCAGGGTAGTGATGATGTTTGGAGGAGCTAGGGAGGAGACAAAAGCAGGAAAGCCTGGTAGGAACCTATGAAAAGCCAGGATTAAGGCCCACGGCAGAGTCAAGGGAGGAAGAAGCCATGGTCGAGTCTTGACAAACGAACACAGGGGGCCCAGAGACTGGAGAAAGAGCTGATGGAGGTGGAGTCCCATGTGCAGATGAGGAGCCCAGGCAATAAAAGATAGATCTGGAGACAAGTGTCCGAGGAGGAGACAGGCTGCCAGAAAACTGAGGATCAATCGATCAATCAATTTGATTAAAGCGGATCAGATCTTTCCACATTGTTCTCAGGAATGTTTTTCTGCTGTTGGCAGCAGTCACATGTTTAAGAGTCGTACTTTGAGATGTCAGGGAAACAGGGATAACCTCTCTTCTACTCTCTGTCTGTTCAGTTCTCTGTCATTGTTTGTTTGATGTGCCAGTGGCAATGTACAGGACTGTATCTTTCAGACTTCAATCAAGAGGAAGTTGCATTCATGATGGAACTATTGCATTCGTCCACTTTGTACGAATGCAATCAGCAAACTCATTCTATGAGTTTCTCACAAGGAGAAACTCATAGAATGCAACCAGAAACTAACAACCAAAGAAATACAGGTAAATGGAAACAGAACAGAACCAAACTAAAACACAATGACAACCATAACCCTAACATTACACCCACATCCCAAGATGAGCATCCTCATGCCAAAACTACACAATAAGACCATGTGAGGAGGGAGGGCGGGGGCTCTGGAGGTGGACATGTAGAGGCTGAACGAAGGGCAAGAAACAGGAGAAGATGATGGCGGTAGAGACCAGGGTAGTGATGATGTTTGGAGGAGCTAGGGAGGAGACAAAAGCAGGAAAGCCTGGTAGGAACCTGATGAAAAGCCAGGATTAAGGCCCACGGGCAGAGTCAAGGGAGGAAGAAGCCATGGTCGAGTCTTGACAAACGAACACAGGGGGCCCAGAGACTGAGAAGAGCTGATGGAGGTGGAGTCCCATGTGCAGATGAGGAGCCCAGGCAATAAAGATAGATCTGGAGACAAGTGTCCGAGGAGGAGACAGGCTGCCAGAAAACTGAGGCGCAGGTTTGATGGGACTGAGGACCAAGGTGGAGCCGGAGGGATGGTAGAGCCCAGCGGAGCCGAAGGAGTAAGAGGATGAAGTGCAGCTGAAGGCCCAGAGGTCCCTAGCACAGGTAGTGCGACTGACCAAGGCGAAGCTTGAAGGACAAGGCAGTATGGTGGAGCCATAAGGACAAAGGCCCTAGGTGGAGCTGAGGGAGGGAGGAGCCACGGTGTAGCCAACTGGTCGAACAAGTTGAGGTGGCTGGGATTCCGAGGTGGAGCCAGAACATGTGAGGCAGATCCACGCAGCAGAGTGGAATCAACAGAGGGGGAGCAGAAGAGACTGAAGGGAACCAGTGGAGGGACTGAAGGGAACCAGTGGAAGTGGAGCAGATGGACTGAAGGGAACCAGTGGAGGCAGAGCAGAGGGACTGAAGGGAACCAGTGGAAGCAGAGCAGGACAGAATGGAACCAGTGGAGGTGGAGCAAAGGGACTTGAAGGGAACCAGTGAAGGCAGAGCAGAGGGACTTGAAGGGAACCAGTGGAGGTGGAGCAGAGGGACTGAAGGGAACCAGTGGAAGCAGAGCAGAAGGACTGAAGGGAACCAGTGGAAGCAGAGCCGAAGGACTGAAGGGAACCAGTGGAAGCAGAGCAGAAGGACTGAAGGGAACCAGTGGAAGCAGAGCAGAAGGACTGAAGGGAACCAGTGGAAGCAGAGCAGAAGGACTGAAGAGAACCAGTGGAAGCAGAGCAGAAGGACTGAAGGGAACGCAGTGGAAGCAGAGCAGCAGAAGGACTGAAGAGAACCAGTGGAAGCGGAGCAGAGGGACTGAAGGGAACCAGTGGAGGTGGAGCAGAGGGACTGAAGGGAACCAGTGGAAGCGGAGCAGAGGGACTGAAGGGAACCAGTGGAAGCGGAGCAGAGGGACTTGAAGGGAACCAAGTGGAAGCGGAGCAGAGGGACTGAAGGGAACCAGTGGAAGCGGAGCAGAGGGACTGAAGGGAACCAGTGGAAGCGGAGCAGAGGGACTGAAGGGAACCAGTGGAAGCGGGAGCAGAGGGACTGAAGGGAACCAGTGGAAGCGGAGCAGAGGGACTGAAGGGAACCAGTGGAAGCGGGAGCAGAGGGACTGAAGGGAACCAGTGGAGGCGGCAGCAGAGGGACTGAAGGGAACCAGTGGAAGCGGAGCAGAGGGACTGGAGGGAACCAGCTGGGTAAGCAGAGCAGAAGGGGACTCTGAATAAGGGAACCAGTGGAGGTGGAGCAGAGGGACTGAAGGTAACCAGTGGAGGTGGAGCAGAGGGACTGAAGGGGAACCAAGTGGAAGCGGAAAGGAGCAGAGGGAAAATTGAAGGGAACCCGGGAGGCGGAGCAAGCAGAGGGACTCAAAGGGAACCAGTGGAAGCGGAGCAGAGGGCACTGAAGGGAACCGAGTGGAAGAAGAGTCCGTGAGCAGAGGGACTGAAGGGAACCAGTGGAAGCGGAGCAGAGGGACTGAAGGGAACCAGTGGAGGCGGAGCAGAAGGACTGAAGGGAACCAGTGGAAGCGGAGCAGAGGGACTGAAGGGAACCAGTGGAAGCGGAGCAGAGGGACTGAAGGGAACCAGTGGAGGCGGAGCAGAGGGACTGAAGGGAACCAGTGGAGGCGGAGCAGAGGGACTGAAGGGAACCAGTAGAGGCGGAGCAGAGGGACTGAAGGGAACCAGTGGAGGCGGAGCAGAGGGATTGTAACCAGTGGAAGCAGAGCAGAAGGATACTCCACAAGCATGCCCACTGAAACACACGGTGTTGTCGTCCAATGCATCTGGTCAGACATTGGTCATGGGCACTCAGAGCAATAGTCCGCCTGAGTCTTTCTCTGGTCTGGAGTGGGGGTCTGATGAAAAACTTCTTCAAAAAAGAGAAGAAGCTTCTGAGCAATTTCAAATATCTGGGATCTCCTTTAAAAAATTCTTACAACAACCATCTCGGTGCAGAAATTCAAGCTGGATATGTGGGCCTCTCTAACTTTATCTCTCTGTAGGTCGCATAAACTTGGTCAAAATTGTTATTCTGAAATTGTTATTAATTGTAAAAATTCTTTACCTCTTTCTACATATATACTGATTTTAATTAATAATTTTTTCTTGAATGGCTTTAACACCTTTTGCGCTTATGTTATGGCAACAAACCTGCTCGCCTCAAGAAATAAATCCTATAACTTCCCAAGGCTAAGGGAGGCCTCACACTTCCCAACTTCCAGCAATTTTTATGGGCCTGAAACATGAGTAGATAAATGGTAAATGGACTGCATTTATATAGCGCTTTCATAGACCCAATGGCCACCAAAGCGCTTTAGCAATTTGCCTCACATTCACCCATTCACACACACATTCATACACCGACGGCAGCCATGCAAGGCGCCATCCAGCTCGTCGGGAGCAGCTGGGGTTAGGTGTCTTGCTGACTCACACTCTCGACACTTGGTCAGGTGGAACCGGGGATCGAGCCCACCAACCTTTCGGTTTGTAGACAACCTACATGAACCACTGAGCCACTGTCCGCCCACAATAAGAATAAACTTCTCTTTTTAACAGGGATAGCTACTCAGACAACACAATTGTCTGTGTTTATGAATGAGACACTGATTTTGATCTAATTTGCAACTATTTTCATTAACAGAGCAGATTTTTATTTTTTGCAATTTTGTCCATAATGTACAATGTGCTGTTAGTCTGAATATCAAAATGTTTAAATAATTTTCAGAATAATTATAAAGAACATGCAGTACATGAATTATAGGACACATGTCTAGTGTAGTGTCAATGGATACGTTACGTACGGTAGTACAAAAGACAAAACAAGTTGGGAAACAATGAATTATCAAGCCTCTGCCTGTGATGGTTTGGTGCAGATGATTGTGTGTGTTTTGCTCTGCAGCTGTGACTGGCTCAAGGGGAGAGTAGTGCTGATCCAGTGTGAACTTCACGCACATGTTCCTGTTGAAGAATTTTTGGTCACAGCACAAAACAATGACTATAAACAGACACACATGGCATACCAATCAACAAACAGACAAAACAAAAATAGAAAATAACTAAGGTGTGGACAAAATATGGTGGCACAAATCCCTGAAATTACAAGCACTTATCCGGCCCACAGGACTGTAAAGTTTGGCTCATTGGTGGCCCTTTGACATCACCGATCAGTGGTGTTAAATGTTGTGAAAAATTTTATGTGCATGTGTGTGTTTTCTTTTCTCAAAGGAAGGAAAAGTGACTAAACGCAGCTGTTGGCAGCATATGTGTATTTGGGAGACCTGATTAATTCTACTCAGGAGGATGATTCATTATTAACGATGCCAGAAAAGTCTAAGCACAGAATCAATAGGACTGTAACACTGACAAATATTGTACAAGCATGCCCTGCAGGAGGATGTTTAGCAAATGTATCACTAGATGCACACCAGTTACTGGAAGCATCTTTTTTTGCGACTGTACGGCACTCTCTAGCATACTATTCACATCTGTCATGGACATAATGTGTTTTATTATGTGTTGCGTTATTTTATTAAACAAATTCATTTAAGTATGTAGGGGTGGATTTACATTCTTTCTTTTTGTATTAGGCTAGATAACGCATTAAAAATTGTCTTTGTTGAACTCTCTGTCAACTGAATTAAACTTCAACTTACATGGTCTTCATTGAGCATACTGTTTCTTTTGTAATCTATACGTGCACTGCGCAGTGATATGATGATTAACAAGTGTTTCACGCCATAACTTTTTATTCCTCTTCACCTAGCTGGTGTGTGGTGAGCTAGCTTATATTTTTCTCTCACGTTGAATATCCCAGTTTCTCCCTACTACAGTAGACTTTATGCTAAAACTAGTATGTAAAGTTAATTATATGAATAATAAGCAAAGATTCCCTGAATCTAAATACTTTCATACTAGATTCCAAAAGTAACCTATATCTTACATCTATGACAAACAGCCATATTAACATGGGGCCGTTGTCCATTCAATTTTGAATGGTAGACACTTTTTAACCCTCTTAAACTTGAAAACAAAACAAAAACTTTGCAGGTTTAAAACAACACCTATAGACCTTATTCAGAGCAGCGCCATGACATGTATGAAAGAGTGTGAGGAATAGACTTACTGTGTTTCCAAAGGCATCCGCTGTAAAAGCTGAATAAAGCTCCTAGATTACTTACAATTTTTATTGTACATTATTCATTATTAGACATTATTCTACATCCCTTAATCCTACCCAATAGGCCTACCTACTGTAACTACCAAACTATTTATAAGCAGTAGCCTAATTAGAAATTTGAGGCAAAAGTCATAGTTAGTTATAATGAGAATTGGACCCTACAGTGTGACCGAAATCCTGATAACATGTGAAGGCCGCATTTAACTTGTAATTAAACCCGTTATGTTCTGAGAAGCTCCGACTTGTACCACCTGACAGCTGCAGATTCCTTTTGGCATTGATAGTATTGCCATAGAAACGCATAATTTCCAGGACATGAATAGCTCTGAGTAGAACGTCACATTGTCATTCTCGTTACGGTAATTACAAAATTACATGTTAAATGAGGCTTCATTGGTCCGTGTACTTTGCTGCCAACGGATTTTTGTTTTGAAAGGAAAAAAACAAAAACTAGAAAACGGCCCGTTTCTCAAACCATTAGTAAACAGGAAAACAAAAAACGGAAAACAACCAAATTTTCGTCTATATTAAAAAACGAAAAATAATCTCGTTATCCGATTGTCCTTGATCTGTTTATAGATGAAAATCGGAAATCAAAATACGAACCCATGAAATCGTAATTCTTTGCTGCGTCCGAATGGTAAAAACAAAGCGTCAGGTAAATGACGCTCTTGGAGATGAGAACGTGCTGGTTTGAGCCTGCGCAGTACTCTAGACATCAGGGAGTGCTTATAATGATTCCTAAACGCCCTAAAAGTATACTCTTTTTGGAAGAAAAAATACATACTTTTGAATGTGTAATAAAAGAGTAGGCAAGCTTTGGCAACGTAGTAGCCTACTTCAGCCCCGTTCACACTACACACGACCAAGCGACGCGCAGACCATTCATTTCAATGGTGAGCGGGCGACTTCGGCCGACACGCGCAACAGCGCACCGTTGGCGACTAAGATGGGGCGTGACAAGCGACAAAAGTTGAGAAATATTTAACTTTATGCAAATAAAGCGCGATTTTCGCGAGCGACCACAAATGGGAGTGGAAGCGTGATCCTTCTCCTCAGCCCCTGGGCCTCAGTGCACGCACGTTAAAAGATGGATGAGAAATCTCATCCTTGCGGTTAGCAATTTTCCAGTTTTATTTGATATGTCTCTGCCCACGTACAGGGACATAAATAAAAAGAATGATGCGTGGAAAGGAGTTTCGCCGATTGTGGGGATTCCAAGTAGGTTTAAATGATTGAAGAGTCTGTACAATTAACTTTTTTTTTTGACAGAGACAGTAAACAAAACCTAACGTACTATAGTGGCCTTTCTAATATTTCAGTGCTATTTACACTCTCCATTTACATGTGTATATACTCCATAATATTATTGAAATCAATGTATACTAGATATAAATAACCTATTACTGTATTGTACAACCTATTACATCAGTACTGTATACTGATGGACATATATTAATATTATATATATTCTATGAAATATTCAGTATCTTGTGTACACAGATATTAATATTGTATTGCAACATATTACAGAATAAAAATAGGCCCATACTATGCTTACTCATTGCATCTGATCAGGGGCGCTGCCAGGAATTTTGGGCCCCATGACAAAAAATCACATTGGGCCCCCTCTATATATATATATATATATATATATATATATATATATATATATATATATATATATATTAAGTGCTGTCAAACGATTAAAATATTTAATCGCGATTAATCGCATTAATGTCATAGTTAACTCGTGATTAATCGCACATTTTCTAAATGTCTTTTGATTTCTTTTTGTTACATTATTTTTTTCTCATTTTAATGCTCTTATCAACATGGGAAAGTGGATTGGCTTGTTTAGTGCAAATGTTTTTTTTTTAATTATTAGCCTATTATTGAAAATAACATTGGAATACTGTTCAATTTCACACTAACATACAAATAATCTCTCACACAATGTAACACTGTCTATCAATAAAAGGGTGAAGATACTGACGAGGTCCTGATATTGGCGAGGGGGTGGAGAATTCGCATCATCTGTGTGTGTGTGTGTGTGTGTTTGCTTGGCCATCATCAAGTGGTGTTTCCGACTGGACGTGCTGCGATGATGATAGCTCAGTTCATAATCGACAAAACACACATGATCACTTTGGTCTTGTTATTGGGACGATTTGGCAACTTTTTAAAAGTAAAATTTCCATTCAGAATCCGGCGTCTCGCGCTCCGTCATCCACTCAAAATGTAATGCTACTATTTGGCCGGCTCGCAAGCTCGAAACGGGTGTGTGCGGCTGCAAACTTCCTCGCGCTGCGATCTGAAACCCATTCATTTCAATGGCTTGCGCCGTGGCGAGGACGTTTCTGTTGCTCTTCGAACTCAAAGCGTCAAGCGGATCTGAGCTGAGACCGTAAACAAAACAACAGGCACGATGCACACACTCGTTTGGGCTTGCGAGCCGGCTTTGAGTGGATGACGAGCGCGAGACGCCGAAATAGATCAGGATTCAGGACGCATGCCGTACTGTTGCAAAAGCATGTGAAAAAACTACAATGTTTGCTAGGACAAAAAGACCGTTAATTGCGTGATAAAAATATTAACGCCGTTAAATGGGTTTGCGTTAACGCCGATGATAACACGTTAAGACTGACAGCCCTATATATATATATATTAAAGCTACAATACCTAAGATTTTGCCGCTGAGAGGGCGCTACATTCAAAACAACAACAACGGCTTTGCTTGATGACGACGTGGAGGAACGCGGAATGATGGGAACTGTTGTTTTCAACTCTCACCGTGGATAAATCAGTCAGACGGGAATCGAAAATTAGTGGATGAGGTAAAGTTCGATTTCTATAAATTTTGCGTTTAATGACATGCTTGTTTTTCATTAAACTATCATAACCGCAAGAAAAGTAAGATTTAAAAGTAAATCAGTTATCACAGATGTTGCTAGTACGAGTCACTGGACGAAGCTATGGTGGAGAGGGTTTGAAGTCAAATCGTTGCTAATGGATCCTGACTTCGCCCTATGCTGCAATATGCATTTAGTTTTGCATTCATTTACAGAAATCAGCTGCTTGAATGACAATTGCTGATGTTATTAGATTTTTCAGGTGAGATTTCTTAATTCATTCAGTTAAAGGATGCTCTAGAACAGACATTACCTTCATTTCATGTCATTAAACATATTGCTGGCCATACACTGATGAGAAATGTGCGCTGTCCGGAGTGCTGATACCTGGTGTTGATAGACGTGGCGCGGCGTTCATGAGACTTGTCTTTGTCGACAGAACCAGGTGCAATCGCTAAAGAATAATTGTGCTCCATTTCATAACAAATGCGCGAAACAAGCTGACATTTGTTGCTTGATAGAAACAAACGCACAACTACAACTTCCGCATTTGTCCAGGACTACACGTAGTACGAGCGGAAACCGAGGTAACGTGGATATGACGCGAATTGACTGCGAGCTCCTCAGCTCACCCCTGCTCACACGCAGGTTAAAAATCTTCCTTGGTTAAAATATCAATTTTGCTGACTTTAAACATTGTTTGAAACATTTGGAATATTGTAAGTTATCATCTTAACTAAATATATAACACTGGCCTTGTGATTTTGGGATATTTTAATGCAAAAATCTTAGATATTCCACCTTTAAAATATGCCATACACCAATAACACTAACACTACAGAACATTGACACAAATACATTAGATACAATGTGTGTGTAAGCTTCTCAAACAAATTGCCCTTCATGATAGAAAATAATAAAGTCTGTATAGATGTCATTTACAGCCAAAATTCAGTCTAAATGAACAGATCAAACTGGATTATTTTAATACTGTCTGTAACTTACATGCATGTTGAGGTAAGCTACTTCTTGTTTCTAACTGTATCTACTGTACAGACAGGAGATTGTCATATTTTTTGGTACAGTAAAAAAGAGCAAGAGAGACAGAGAACCCCACAAATACTCCCTGGAATGATGCTAAGTCAACACAATGTTGCTCACCTTCTTCACTGGGACAGGGACAGGGAGGGGTGCAGTTAGTATGGGGAGACTGGGGTGCTGCTGACTCATCTGTTGTTGTTGCTAAATCTGCTAAAAGGGGATGGATGATTCAATATGAATATACTGCTAAACGTTTCCCTGCACTTATTAAATGTTGATGAAATGTAGGCTAACACTAGCCTGCAGCTAAGTTAGCTAACTTATTTCACTAATGGACAACAGGTTTACCACTCACAGACTAAAGGCTACTCACCTTTCTTTGTGAAAAACTGGGCTACAGAACGACAGCCTTTATTTAGTCTTTCCTCTCTCTCTTTCCTTTCTTTCCTTTTCTGGAAACCAGATTTTATTTTACTATTCGACATTATGGTCTCTGTATTTCTAGCGCACCTGCGCTTTCACCGTGCATCGATTGACTGTCTGCTAAAACACCGTCAACGATGCGCGCGCTTAGGCAGGACCAAACCATTTCATGCGGATACATGGGGGTGGTCGGTCAATATGGATATTTACTTTTTGGTCAATGGGGATATTTAACTTTTATTGCCAAATAAGTCAAATCAAGACATTGTTCAATTTATTATTAATTGAAATATACTCAATGATGACATTTATATATATATATATGTTACATATATATATATTTTTTTTTTCAAAAAAGTTTTTACCTATTTGATGGGCCACCTGTCAGTCAGGACCCTTGGAATTGTCCTACGTTTTCCCCCTATATGGCGCCCTGCATCTGATCATATTTCGTTATACATTTTCATAAAAGTAATATTTGTGTCACATTTTTGTGCTCATACATATATAAATATATGGCCTGTTTAAAAAGAAACCAATTAAAATGACAATAACTTTTAGGTCATTCTTCAAATAAAAATACATTTGTTCCAGAATGTGCAATGTTTCTTAAAAAATATATATATATATTTAAGGGTACATTTCTTCAGCACAACACAAATAATATTTAGAAGAATTTTGTCCATGTAGTAAGTCAGTTGGATCCAATACTTATTTCATGAAAATATTAAGTATATATATATAGGCTATATATATATATATATATATATATATATATATATATATTTAAGTTTGTAGTCTTTCATAGTGTGATTACCATAGTGCAGTCACTTATTATTCATATGTTTTGCTGTTTACATGTATATTGGAAAGAAATGTGTATTGAGCAGATATTATAGTATAGTCATGCGGGATATAATTTAGTATTGAGAAGAGAATTGCCAGCCGTTCACTGGGGGAAATGGCTCGGCGGAACCGTGTATTGTCCTTGCAAATCAGGAGACCAACCCTCCGCAGCAGCACATCAAACTGGGTCCTGTCCAGTCTGAAGTACTGCTGGAACCGGACTTCATCCAGCCGCAGTTCCTGCACCATCAGGTGGCACTCGCCGTGCTGTATCCGAGCCCGAATGGTCTCGTGAACCCAGATAGACCGGCGTTTGCGCTTATTATGCTGTAGATAAACGGCCGCAACGAGAAAATCGGACTTATGTGTCTTGTTCATCTTCATGCTTCACTACAGACGTTTTTATGTACGGAGTATATTTATATTTAGTATTTTCCCTCCAGAAATTGTGTTTTTTAGCAGCAAGAAAGGCAAGCTGATTCGCTGTCTTTTGGATGTCCCACTAGCGACTAGTGATGGAACGCCCATGTAGCGACCTCATTCGACCTGCAGCGACAAAGTCGCGTGTAGTGTGAACGGGGCTTTCGACATCTTTAACGGACAGATCTGTCGCGTGCATCCTATCGCCGCAACTGACCTGTCAATCATCTCGTCACAGTTAAAATCCTCGATTTCAATCTAATTACATTTATTTCCGTTTCGGAGAGAAATGTTGTCGCATGTTCACCTGCCAGTAGGCCTAGTGGGTCTTTCATGCGGATCAAGACTTTCCGAATGTGTTTGCCATTTGAATGTAATGATGTATCCTATTTAAAAGTTAAAGGTAGAACTGGGCGACATATCGCATCACATTGTTATGCGCATCTCATCGGTAAAGCTGGTTCCTTGATTAGTAGCTACGCTAAACCTCTTTAACCTGCTTTCAAATGGAGCGGCATTTACCACAATGAGCCGCAGTTTGACAAGCTGAGCCATAGCGCATTAATATCGCGGAAATATCGCCAGCGATAATTTATGCGATATGGCTCAGCTTGTCAGTCTAACTACGGCTCTAGTACACAGCAACAACTGTTAAATTAAAACTCTTAACCGGTCCTTTCGGCCTTCTGGTCCTTCGGCCCCTCATCCTTTCATCCTTCGTCCTCTGAAAAAAATTATATATATATTACTTCCGTCCATCCGTTCTGAACCGTCACATTAAAAGAGCACATTCAGCAACAAAGGCAAGTATAGACCATTACAACACAAAAGACTACATTTTATCCAATGGCTAAAGACGAGGAAAGAAGAAGAAGAGGAAGAAGAAGAAGACTAAAGTCATAATGTGTTGGTTTTTAATGAATGAATCTACAGCACTGAGGCTACACAGAGATCCTGCTTGAGCAGGAACCATCAGAACATTTCCCTCCGCAGGAACAGCTGGAGAAAACTGCAGAGACACCTGGAACAAGGACCAACACACACCAACATTCCCAAATTGAAAAATAGCCACATCATACAGTACATGGTTCTGGAAACACATATCAGTGTCAAACGGCACATTAGCAGCAACTACATTCTTACTGGGAAGAACGCTGTAGACCAGAATCTGCACTGCTGGAGCCATATCGACACTGACAGACAACTGGAACGGACAATCTGGGAAACATCAGAACAAGATAAAGAACTGACCAACCACAAGACAAGAAAATAAAGCATCACTCACTTGGCACAGGACTCAACTTTCAGTCCCATAACTGCAACGCTGTAGGTCTGCGGTGTGTTTAGTCACATCAGACTTGGGCAAAACTAAACCAGAAACAAAGCGCTTTAGGTTAAGGCCTCAGATCTGTCATTGAACTGCACATACACAACAACTTACCGTATTTTTTCACCTCAAAAACTTGGGAGACTTCTCGGTCAGCAATAAAAGCCTTTAGTGTGTACATCCCCATCTGAGCCTCTGGGTTTAACTGAGAAAGCTCCAATATCAGCTCCGTTGAGGAAACATTTGTCCACTGACCAATCCGGTTATTATCTTTGTCCTATTAAAACAAATTAACAGCTCAGAGAAAATCTGCAAAGAAAGAAAAGTGCAAAAAGCTGCATTGGCTCCATTCAAAGTCTTACACCGAAGCAAACTCACCTTCACCACGAGCAGACAGTACTGCAAGACAGACCGGAATAATAAACATTTAAAAGCAGTCATTGAAGTTGAAATTTCTGCATCTTAAAAGAACCTGCATTTAATTTGCTTTTCATTTATGGTCAGAACACTCAAAATGGTGAAACATCTGGTCTTACCATTTGATCAAAAGGCACAAATTTGGGATCCATGGAGACAACTCTGAAATTAACTGCAAAGACACCAACAAACTCACATATATTGCATAATGCATTTGAAGATGATAGCTTCAACCAAGGGTCATTCACAGCTCACCTGTTTGTCCTGGATTGTAAATAAGTTTGTCTGTTTGGATGAAGGTCAAAGGTAACGTCTGAACATGATTTTGCTCTCTTCAGTCGCCCTGAAGACCTTCCCTTGAACAAAGAGGAAGATGGCCAGCAGAGACACTTTGGATTTCCACCCCACACTCAATATCCAACATATACACACACACACAAACACAGTGAAAAAAATATTAACCACACTACGTGAAAATACACAAAATCAAATTATAACCACAGCCAACCCCTCCCGTTCAGTGATCCAATAAAAAAAGAAAACACAAACTACTCACATACAAAAGATTTTACACTTGTAAAACAAAAGTACATATTCATAAACCAAAGCAACAAACACTTTTACTCAGAAACAAAATTAACTCAGTTTAGACAGAACTCAAAACAATAAAAATAAAGTTACGTCTACAAGAGCCATTAAATTGAGACCCAGGCAAAGCAGCAGTGTCACATTAGCAGGTTTAAATCCTGCCCTCTAAATAAATCACAGGAACCCTTGGACATTGTCACACCTGCCAAAGATTTAAAAAAAAAAAATTTACTTAAGCCCTATACGCACGGGATTAGTATTACCTGGGGACCATGTGTAATTTTGAAATTACCCACCCACATCTGAATTTTAGTGTGGCGCATTCACACGGGATAAGCGAAGCCTGTGATTTTACTCGAATTTACTGACTTATCTCCCTCCCGGATATGATGTCATTAGGCTATATCTTTGAAATGTCTTGTCTTTATTATGTCTAGCTTTATTATACAATAAACAGAAGAATTGTCCTTACCATATCCTGCTGAAACATGTCATTCATCTCCATCTAATCATTATTTTTGTTTTTGCTCTTCTGATGGTAGCTTTCTCTTTCTGCAAATTGTATAGTTGTACTAGCGATATGACCCCGCACCCAAAATACTATCAAAACACTCCAACTCAGCCTCTATTCTCCGTGAAGATGGATAAAAAGGCGCAGGTGAAACACAAACCTTGAGAAAAATGATATAGACCATTTCACAAGACGTAAACAACACTGGTCCAGAAACACTTCCTGTTTCAGTTTGTAACTGTTTTCTTTATTTCACATGTAAAGAAAACATCTTAAAGATGTTTGTTTAACTTTTTGATTCAGTTTTAAATGTTCTGTTGGTTGTATTTTATCCCAGCTTTTATGTAGTGTCAAAAAACTGAAACCGGAAGTGCTTCTGGACCAGTGTTGTTTACATCTTGTGAAATGGTCTATACGATCCGGCCAAATCACAGAGATGTCGATTCGCATGGGACTAATATTATCACAGGACCTCGGTGTTCGGCGAAATATAGTAGGTAATTAGCGGGGGAATTTTTACTTTACAAATTACAGACATGGCCGATTCGCACGTGCGGGATTAAGATCATAGACAAACTCTGCAATTATTACAAATTACTACAGGTCACCAGATAATACTAATCACATGCGAATAGGGCTTTAGAATTAAAAACAAACTAAATTAACTTAAAATCATACATACCACAGGAGGTTTGCAGCACTGTACTACACATCGTCACTCGCCTTATCACAGAATGCCACTTACGAAACAACACACTGAAAACATACAAGCAATTCAGTCTCCCGTTAACCAAGAAAACTCTTTAAAATACGGAAACTTACCTGGCAGCTATCGTAAGGGCCAGTGCACACCAGAGAGAAAACCAGAGGATCAAACTCTCCTGCCAAGCCACAAATATGCTATTGTAAACATCTCAATCAAGTTCGAGATTCAAACCACCACTCACCACCTGGACTTTACAATGGGCAGGACCCATTGTGACGCATACCTGGCAAACAAACCACTCACATTTTTATACTCCCCAAACTGGGCACTGATAGGCTGTTGGCATGACAAACATCTCGCTGCTACATTCGGCACTGATAGGCTCACAGGGTTAGCATGCCAATAACAGCAAGGGATATACATACCCTGCTACATATTATGAGTTAAAACACTTTCAATCATTGATAAATAAACAAATGGATTCGCCGACTCAAAACTGGGGTTGGAGATAAAACCTGACTTTTCAAATGAGCGTGAACGTGAACTGCGTGGCGTGCTGCTCATTCATCGACGCTCTCGTTCACGTTCATTGTATAAAAAGTGATTCGTTCAGTTCAGGATGGATTAACCTGTCCTGAGTTTTTTTAAATCTCACACAACAATAACAATGTCTTTATAGCCTACAGTAGGATAATAATGTTTCATAAATCTAGATATAGAATAAAGAGGGTTATCTAACGTTAGCCTATCCTATAGCCTACATGTGATCATCACAAAGAGGGTTTTTTTAATTACACTATTATTTGCTTTAAGATAAGCTTTACTTTTTTTTGGCAAAAACAACCTTTTTTGGCATAGTTTAGTGTAGGACTTTCAGGAAAAAGTTTTTAAACAAAACCTGAAAAAGTTGTCAGGAGCTTTTGATGGTGACGTTGAAGTCACGCGACCACAGTAACATACTTTGATATACTGATTGTATAAGTAGCTTAGCTTTTGAAATACTGATTGTATTTCAAAAACTGTTTTCATTTGTGAAGATTATAAAGATGATCAAATAGTGTAAGCTTATAAGCTTTTGTCCAAAAGTCCTATGGGTCTTTAGTCAGGGAACTAGGGTGATGCTAACTTATGTGATGATGAGTTGGCCTCAATTCTGACACCACTCCATTGGTTCGTTTGAATTAGAGATTCAAAAAGCCTAGTTTCTCCCATCACACAAGAACTGTTGCAACATCAATAGTGTAAACACTCTCTCATTGTGTAAACCTAAAATAGAGCAGCATAGAAATTTTACAACAGCCACTTGATCATGTCTGTGTGTGATCCATTGAGAACTTTGAAATAGTAAACCCAAACAACGTCCTCTAGAGATTAAATTCTGAAGTGCAACTGCAAGTTATTCAATTAAACTTGACATGTTTACAAAATCACTGGACCATCAGATCACTTTCACAGCTGATATTGTAGAGAGGGGGAGGGCATTTCTTTGTGGCTCAAGTAGCCTACCCAGTCTGAATTTTATTGTAGTCCTTTCTCATGCCCTCATTGGTTATTATAACACTAGCATATAAATTATGCATAATTATGCTTTTCCAGTGTTACACATTACAACATTGGTGTCCATTTGTTTTTTTAATAAAATCAAGAAAATGAAGCATGTGACTCAGGAGATCTTCATTTTCACCTAAAAACGCCTTCCAAACATTCATGATATAGCCTACTATTGCACATATGCAGTCTGTCTAAGA
Source organism: Hybognathus amarus (assembly GCA_030378365.1). Taxonomy (NCBI): domain Eukaryota; kingdom Metazoa; phylum Chordata; class Actinopteri; order Cypriniformes; family Leuciscidae; genus Hybognathus; species Hybognathus amarus. The sequence continues at coordinate 48,531 of JAQIUQ010003044.1, read as the reverse complement.
CCAGACCTCACTGTGTAGCACTACATATATTAGAGCCATTTACATGTAAACATTTTCATGGTATAATAGAAAAACAAACAGTCACATCTCCATGTTCACAGCATAGGCTGCAGGTACAGTAATTCCCTGTAATCTGGGCCGTAATCTCAGCTTTGACTAATTGTAGTGAGCTCTCTGTACTCCTAAATTAGCTGTGATACGTGAAAGACCAACTCAGGAAAAGACATCACTTCACACTAAATTAACACACAGAGACAAAATGGCAATAAACCATACTGTAAACAATGACTTAGTACCTGTAATAAAACTTGTAAATGAAAGTCTTCAGTATAACAACATTTAATTCTCATAAAAATTCTTAAAGGCATAATCCACCACACAAATATGACAAGTGACGTCAAATCATTTGCCCACATGTGTAATTATGCATTTAAAAGATGACACTATCATTTGTTACTGAACTATCCAAACTGATACAAATTGAAATACAGTAAATATTGTAAAACAATACATACAAATGTCAATTGTTGCAAAGATGCGGTGACAGACAACTCACTGAAAAAAAACGGCCACACTAAATAACAGTAGGAATCGAAGTCTAGCCTTTTTGTCAAATGAACCATGATTTGAGCTTAAGAAGCAAGATTTATGATACCACTAATGTATTTTATTGCTGATTTGAAATATATTTCTAAAACAAACGTGCTTGAAGATTTTGGTCTTTCTTCATTCAAGCATATAGGAACTGTACTTATATGACTATTACACACTGTAGCCTACATAGAAAACAGCTGCCCGAAGATGGCTGCCAAGTGAAGTGACATGCCTTAAAGAGATTTTGGCTTAAAGCAGCCACTCTGTTAAGGGCAGTTAAAACAATGATAATATACATTATTGTAACATAATAAAACTGTAACCCCTGTTAATACTCACAATCTTTAAACCAAAATTTAAAGAGACAAATATACTTTTAAAAATAACATTTTGGAGTTTGCATCGTTTTTTCTTCTTTCATAAATGGGCACATTATTAGAGGCCACTTTTTATTGTTTTGTACGTTTTTTTAATTTTTTTTTTTTCAAACATTTTTGATATTCAATAAAATAAACATTAAAATTAGCTGTTTATTTTGTCTTGAAATTTCTGACAAGCAGTTAATCAATCTATAAAAGGTTCCAAATAAATAGAACATTGATGGTCTGTGAATCAAGATAACTTTCAAGAATAATGCATCAGGGATCTTTTCCTCTGAAAACCACATTGTTTGGCTGAGAGACGGACGACAGCTATAAGAATAAGGCACTAACAAAAATTTCAACCAATGGCATTGTCTGTGACTGCGATCTTGTTCTAATAAAGAAAAAAAGTTAAATGGTCTTTAACAGTAGGGCAAATATAATAATAAAAGCAACAAAATAGCTTATTTTAAGAAAGATCTACTGTATAGTTAAACATTTTTATTTGTGATGGCAATAGTCTCTAAGAGGAAAAAGCTTTCGCTCAGGAATCACTGAGGTCATTTCCCAAAAGACAAGGCAAGTTTCTGGAAGTGGAACACAACAAGCAAATCAATACAAACAATGTTTTAGAATTAAAAATATAATAAAAGAGATTAGAGAAAAGCCTTAAAGTTCCACTTATGTTTACACTAGATGCAACAAAACATACTGTTTAAGCATTACATGCAGTTCTCATAACATTGCTATCACCTTCAATGTCATGCACCCAGTAGGATATTGGACACATGTCCTATGTTGAGGAACTTTCTCTTCGATTATCCATTGTCCTGATTAAATAAAACAAAAACAAAACATGAGAGGCAAAAATATGCAAAGCTATATTCTATGAATAAGACAACTTAAAAGACATTCATACTTACATTTGATGCTGCTGCAAAAAATCTGCAAACTGATCAATTCTCGTGTAGAGTTCAAGGATGCGTATGCGATCTTGAATCTCCTACGGAATGGACAGGAAGAGATCAATTCCAAAAACTACATGCATCACACACTTGCTCATACAGTTTAAAAAAAGAGGACAAAGAAAATTCACTTGCTGACCCCTAAATGGGTATACCATTAACATATTTTTTTAATATATTACGCTATATTTATGCACACAGACCCATACCTCCTTGGTAAGTTCGCTGTTCTCATAAATATGGCGTATCTCTTCACTGCTGAACTCAGTGGATGCTTCAGCACTGGCGCTGCTATGGACTGGGGGCTCTGGGTACCGCTGGTAGTAATGGCTGTAGCCTGTCGTTAAATCGCTCTCAAACATGGGGTTATACTTAGTGGCTGTGTCCATATATGGTGGCCTGTCTTCTCCCCTTCATACAAACATGTAAACACACACACACACACACAAAGTTGCAACAGTCATAGTTAAATCCACAGGGGTAAGAAGTCATGGCCTAAAGAGGGTCAAGGGATCAAAGATCAGCCTTGTTGATGAATTAATGCAAATCTCATAATGGCATTACTCATAATGGCATTACCTAGGAAACTTCTTCCTAGGTAATGTACATGCAGTAATTAAAGAGATTTAAGTGAGAGAAAAAGAACATTAAAGTGCTTCTAAGGTACTTCTAAGGTAATGCTTTCATGTACTGAAGCTCACTTATAGACAAAGGGGTGCGTTTCCCAAAAGCATAGTTAGACAACTATGGTTGCTAGTTCTGTCATTATCAGCATAGCTCAATGAGTCGGTGTTTCCCGAAAACATCGTTCTAAAGAACATAAGCAAACTGCATCGGAAAGGTGTGTGGTTGAAACGACAGCTCTCGAGCTGTACATAGTTTCTTGTTTGCATGACATCTGGAGTCAATAAATCCTTATCTAAAGGTCAAATAAGCAAGTTGACATTCAGTACAATCTATATCTTTTATTTAGAATACATAATTTACGTCTTTTAATTTGTCAAGAAATTTAAAGCATCGTTTTTGAATAGTGCGCTTGTGTGAACTTGCTTTACTATGCAAGAACGAGCCTATGATTGAATCTAGAAATAAAACAAAATAACTCTGAAAAGAATTTATATGTCCGTAATTTATAGCACAAAAATCAAGCATCAATTCGATCTCAAACAGATTAATTAAAAGAAGTGGTAACACTTTATTTTAATGTGTCATTGTTACATATGTTACATGTATTTACTATAGTAATAACTATAAATTATGCATAATTACATGCAACTAACCCTAAACCCTAATCCTAACCCTTTAGTAAGTACATGTAGTTACTTAATATTCCTCAGTACTTAAATGTATAATTACAGTGTAACAATGACACATTAAAATAAAGTGTAACCAAAGAAGTTATTCCTCTACCACCTGCATGACATCGTGGTTGAACGACCAAATTGCAACAATATGATTTTGGGATACAGTCGTTACTAGCAAGTTGGTTTATTCAATGATGCATCGTACTATGGTAGTTAAGCAGTCAATTACACCATTGTTCAGGAAACACACCCCAGATTGACTATAAAGAATGTGTCTTACCGTACTTGGTCCTCCGTCTCATCCCTGTCATACTGGTCTCTCAGAGTTCTTGCTAAGAAGAAGATTACTCCTGATGCCACCATCAGGAACCCAGCAACAGATGCTAGAGCAATGCCAACCACGAGTGGCTCAGAAACATATTCTTCACAATGTTCCCCTCTGTACCACCAGTTTTCCCCCACACGGCATCTATAGAGCAGACACACACACAATAATAATAATTTGTTACATTTATATAGTGCTTTTTCTGGGTACTCAAAGCGCTTTATATAGAATGGGGAATCTCCTTAACCACCACCAAAATAAGTCATATTGCGCCAGAACACACCACCAGCTTATTGGTGGAGAGGAGACAAAGTGATGAAGCCAATCAGTATATGGGGATGATTAGGTGGCCATGATGATGGACCAAGGCCAATAGGGCAAGTTTGGCCCACCAAATGCACCTTAAGAAAATGCCAGCCTAGCATCTATACTTCAAGAATGAGAATGCTGTTCTCCAGGTAGTATAGACCTTGCTGTAAAGTATACAAATTCATTAAAACTTTAAGCATTATATAATCTAAATAAACATACCTGCAGATGGCTCCTTGGCCTGGAATGACATCACATTTCCCATCATTCAGGCAGAAGTCATGCTTAAGGTCACAGATGCTCTGGCAGGGTAGTCCGTCCACACTGAAGTAACCAGCGTTACACACACATTCAGCCTCACCTGACCAGCGGTTCACTGTACATTCTGCAAACTCATTACAAGCCTGAAACTTGCATGGGTCTGCATGTTCCCCTAAAAACAAACCACCATACAAACACAATGATGAGCTGCTGCATAAAGATGGCATGTGAGGAGGTACCTGAACACATTATATAAAGGCTGCATTTCCAAAGAGAGAGTTTTCTGAATTTGTCTTACCTGATTCGACATCCAAAGAATATTTGTCAATGGCGAGGTTCATGGTCTGGTAAGCTGTGTTGCAGAAGTCCTCAAGAATGAGGTAGACAGCGGCATTGACTTCAAGTGGAACAGGCTTCCCAAACCTCATACGGTTATTCACCACAATGCTTCCATTTCTGAAGTTCAAAATCTCCAGGTTCTCAAAGTGACTGAGGTTTGACTGCAGATATGGCACCAACTGAGGGACATAAAAATCCCACTAATAAGTTCATGAACTTACAAATATAAAATGTATAAAACAGGCCTTTTCAACTCCAGTCCTGGAGGGTCAGTGTCCTGCAGAATCTATCATCACAGTCTAACCCACCTGTCTGTAATTTGCAAGCAATTCTGAACACTTAATTAGCCTTGTTTGGGTGTGTTTGGTTAGGGTTAAAGCAAGGGTTAAAGCTGGCAATCCAGGACTAGAGTTGAAGAGCCTTGGTATATATAAATTAGCAAAAAATTTATTCTGTAATAAGAATGTCCATTCGTGCTCCTGGAGGGCCACCTTCCTGAAGAGTTTAGCTCCAACACACAAGTTTCTAAAGATCCGGGAAGACCTTGATTAACAAGTTCAGGGGACATTTGCATAAACAGTCATTATGTATAACCAACAGAAGTTAGTTAAGGGTAATGTAGTAAAGCGGAAAAGTAAAGTCTTACTTTTCGGGATAGAATTAGACCAATCTACATTTTCATGCAACTGACAAAAAGAAAAAGAAGTTATGAACAGTCTTAAAGAAAAAAAAATTGATGACTAACTTGTAAGAATAATCTTAGCAGTTTATGCAACTGGCCCCAGGTCTGTGTAATTGTCTCTGGAGTTAGACTGTGCTGGAAGATGGCCCTACATGAGCAGGATTGGACACTCTTGATTTGGACTGATAAGTGGAAATTTGACAGGGAATGTGGGTTAAGAGAAGGAACAAGTAGTGGTAGAAAAGGAAAGGAAAAACAATATGCACAATATACTTTAGAGAAAGTGCACTACCAGTTCAAGGAACCGTTGCTCCAAGGCTTTGTACTCTGCAGAGCTCTTATTGAACAAATCCTCAGAGAAAATCATGTTAGTTACACGAAGACTGAAAAACACTACCAAAGACCGCCCAGGGTTAGCTGGCAAGGCAGTGCTGGAAACTTCATCGCCCTGAATGACACTAGAGACACCACTACCCTCTTCCTCTCTGTAATCCATAACATCCAGAGATGTAGTCATGACCTCTGAATTTAAATTAAACTCCACCTCTTCTGGGGTCTTCATGGTCAAGGGGAGAGGGTGGTTCTATTTCAGGTGAAAGCGGTGTTGAGTAAACTGGGTTTACTGGTTCAATGGTGACCAATAGGATCTCTTCCTGTTTTAGGACTTCCTCTGAAAACTGTATAGCTGAAACATCTGTTGGTACAAAATCTTTGTTCTCATGTGCCATTGTGGTACTGTCAACATATTCTTCCTCTTCTCCAGCCTCCTCTGATTTCTCCTTCGTGACCACAGCAGCTTCAGTTTCCTCATCCTTTTGTGTTTCTGTTAGAACAATTTCTTCCTTGTTGTCTTCCTTTTGCCTCTCTTCTTCTGCAGGTAAAATGAGGTCTTCCTCAGGTTCTGGGGTAGATTCTGCCTCAGCCACCTTGACTGGTGGCTTTGCCGGGGCATCACTACCACGTTGTAAGTTTTCATCTTCTCCAGCTTCAAAAGTAATCAATTCTGTGGTTTCCTCAGGCAAGATCTGGTCCTCTTCAACCACTGTTGTTATTGTAGAGAATTCATAGTCCTCTTTCTGTGGCATATCTACATTAACCAAAAACTCTTCATCAACTTCTGTATCTCCAACTGGCTCTTGAGCTTCAGGAAGTAAGGACAGTTACCCAATTTTCTTCGATTACACCAAATCCAGAGGCGGTGTCAAGGTCATCCATTGTGATGTCACTGTCTAGCTTGGCATCGATAACAGGACCAGCAGCTTCATCGTCCACAGCAGGAGTCTGGCTAGGGGAAAACCCTAACACCAAGTCCTTGTCTTGAAGGTCTAAAAAGAGGAACAAACTAGCATCTTGACACAAGTATTTCACTACCATATTGGTTTAAATCAGGGGTGTCAATTATGCTCCTGAAGGGCCATAGTCCTGCAGAATTCAGAAAAATGCTAGTAAGGGTTGTTAGGCAGGTTGAAGCTAAACCCTGCAGGATACTGACCTTCCAAGTGCATTATTTCACATCCCTGCTGTAAATCATTGTACATGTGAATGTTGGTTCTTACCCTCTGAGAAACTGACGCTGGGATAGTCTATAAGTGGTTGTGTGGTCTCATCTAAATGTATGACATCCTGCTCTCCCATACCTTCCTCTTTTGATATTGTAGGATCCAAATGGTCACTAATTGTAAAGACCTCCTTTGCCACTTCTCCAGGCAGCTCGGAAGGTTTTTCTACTGATAAAATGTCATCCTAGAAAATAAACAAAATTACACAGCTGGCTCTTAGTCTTTGTGAAAGTTATTGATGGCGCTTGCTAAGGCTGTCATCATTACTATTACTGTTCCTACAATTCCATTCTTAGAGTTAAGAGTTTGTTGAAAACTATGGCAGGTAACTCACACCAAATTGTTTGTTCTATGTGACAAGAATAATACCTCAAATTGTGTGCCTTGTAAAGTAGAGGTAAAGTCTAGCATGATAGACTTACATTGAAAGACATTATACGTATATACACAGACCAGAATATCCCATATACTTCGGCGTGTGCTTCGGCTAGTAAACATCCCAGAACGCCTACTTTAGGTAATCTCTTTACAATACCCCAGAAACCATCCAGATCACCGTAACCTAGCCTAGCAATCTCCTGTCAAAAACCCTAGTAATGTGTTCCAGTAGTAGGAATCAGAATTTGGATTTTAAAGGAGAACTCCGGCGCAAAATGAACCTTTGGTCTAATTACACATTGTTACCTAGTCAACCGTTATCTGAGATTTGTTTTCATGATTGCCGAATGTAAATAGTTTTATCTCTAAAAAAAGTTTAGCCTATAATGCTAGTATAACGCTAGTATATAGTATAGAACTTCGCGTAAACAAGAAGAAGCCATCTTTGAAAAATCGTCTCTACCAGTCGATCTACGAACGCCAATCCAAGTGCGCTGAACTGTGCAGAATCTCATGTGAGATCCTCATCACTTGGATCGGCGTTCGTACATACGACTGGTAGATATTTTTTAAAGGTGGCTTCTTCCTGTATTCGCGACGTTGACTGTATGTATAAAATATCTTCTTATTAAACTGTATGGACACTGACAAAGTTCTCAATGCTTCGGGTTTGAATGTAGGGACTCTTATTATGCTACCGTGTTATTGTGGGGCTATTTTGAGCCTTGTTAGTGGTAATAACAAGCGATTTTTATTTGTCATTACTCTATGCCCTATATACTAGCGTTATACTAGCATTATAGGCTAAACTGTTTTTAGAGATAAAAACTTATTTCAATCATGAAAACAAATCTCAGATAACAGTTGACTAGGTAACAATGTGTAATTAGACCAAAGGTTAATTTTGCGCCAGAGTTCTCCTTTAAGAATATGCACATATCTTGATGGTATACTTCAAAGTTCATTTTTATCTTGACAGAAATCTTAAATCACCTTGAGGTCAGGGTCTGGTGACTCTTCGGCAGGATGGGTTTCCTCTGGAAATGTTTCCACTGACAACAAGAAATATATTACACCGTTACAGACTGCCGAGATGTACCGTAGAAGACAAGTAGCTACAAGCAGGTAAAGCAGTACCATGCAGAGCCTCAGTGATGTCAGGGTGGAGGTCAGTAATGGTGTACTGGACTGTGGGCCCCTCTGAGTAACTAAAGGTGCCCTCGACCATGTTGGATTGAAGATTAATAAAGTCCAGCGTCTCACTACTGATTACTTCACTGTTGGTCCGGAGGGACACAACATATTCCACCAGTATTGCCTTATCACCACTGCAGAGAGAAAACAACAATCACACTAAGTCTACGGGACAGAACATGATCATGACATGAGTTGAAAGTCTTGTGGCTATAACTTCGAAACATTAAGTATTTTAATCTTAATATACAAACTTAGACTTCCATTGTAATTGCATGACTATAAACAAGATTCTTGCTTGTTTATACTTACTCAAGGAATGACATGCAAAAATATATATTCTCTCATTCACTAGCCTGCATTCATGGAAACAATCGAGTGTAATTTACCTTGAGGGATCCACCTGTGGCCTACAGAAAAGATAAAGGTCATATTTTTAGTACAATAGTCTTACAACTATAGCAGGTGATAGGCTAATGATGCATATTGTCTAATCATACATATGGAAATGTCCCAGGGCTGCGTTTGAGTCTACTTTTTATTCCCTAAAATGTGTCCCTTTTATTGCTAACCTCTATCTGTCTTGTTCACTCATTTCTTACATTGCACGAGTGCCCACTTGATCACTCATGGGTAAATTAGGTGTGACACTGCCATTTGCTGTTAGGTAGAGGGTCTGTCCTAAATGTACAATACAAATCCTGACACTAAAGCCAATTAATTTAATTGAATTTAATCAGATATGATTCTTATGAACCGGTTCTTTTTGGTGAGTCAGAAAAACACAGCACAACCAGTGTAGTAGCCCAGGTCACAAACAAATAGACTGTTTTCCATTATTTATATATGAAGAGTTCATATATGGGTCTGTTTATACACTGATAATGCTTTTCAGTGCCATCTGAAATTTTCTTCTAGAATGAAAATTTTGACCAAGCTCGTATATTTAAGTTCAGTAATTTCATTTAAATGGCAATGAAAAATACCTATTAATTGTGACTTAAGTGAAAACTGAAATATATGAGCTTGATAAAAATTATCATTCAAGAAAACAAATTTCAGATGACACTTTTAGGCTTTTGCATCTAAACTCTTCACATAATATAGTATTATTTTCCAGAGTGCTACTCATCGGTTATTTCGACCTGCATCGTGTACCATAACTATTAGTGGTGCACGGATTTCATATAGTATAGCCATTGTTTTATTTAAAATCAATTACAATTATTTTTGTAAAAAAACAACAACATTTTGCTCGAAATGTGTGCTAGATCCGTCTTAAAATACCTTCATATGTTCTAATCTAATGCAATGATATTTATACATTTTTAAGCTTGAACTAAGTGTCCAAATACTCTTTGGACTCAATGTATTATAACTCACAGAATGAAACAACACACCTGATGTTCAGTACTGACACACTCTTAAATTCTGTCAGTTTCTCCAAAGCAGCGGAAATCTGGAAGAATGACATATTATAACCAGAACATTTTGTTGCAAATCTAAAACAATATAATAACGTAACATCAGTGTAAAAATGTAAGTAAGTGTGTGTTGTTGTACCTTCTCTGTGATCTGCTGAGTGAGTCTGCGATGCTCACTGCTGGTGGAGTTGAACAGCTCTTCACTCCATGGTTCTCCAGACAGCAACAAAGCCAGCTCCACCCGCTGTTCAACCAGAGGATGTGTAGGCAAAGCAGCTGCCTCCTGCTCAATCTCATTAGTGATCTACCACAGAAAATACACACAAACCTTGTTTAGCAGGTGTTCAATATTTTAAAAAATATATATATATATGTAGTATTTTTTGCATCTATCACTGAGTGCATCACATTAGACCTAGACATCACTCTTACATTTTTATTATATCTTCATCAATGATAACAGTATATTTCAGCCTATTTGAGCCATCTACCTCAGCATCCAACTCCATTGTCACAACAACGGATGGTGCTTCTGCAGGAACTTCCTTCTCACTCTCAGAGATGACCTCATCTGGAACCGTTGTGGTCACCAACGCAGTAGTCGCAGCTGGAAGCTCATAACCTACCAAGTTTTGAAGATCATTTTTGTATCTTGGTGTTCAAGCACATGTTATAAGATCTCTTTAAGTTTATTTCTTGACATTTCCAATTACAACATCTCAATCTGAAATGCAAACAAAGTTTGCATTAAAATAGCCCTGGAAAAACATAAAAAGATTCTCTGAAATTCAAACCAAACGCTAAAAGGCATTTTAAAGCCATTTGCTTTTTAATATTCTGCCACAATATGTGCATCAACACTAACTCTTTGCAAAAGAAGCTAGTGGTTAAACATCTATAAATTGCTGTTGATAGTTGAGTACTCTCCATACAGGATGGAGGCTGAATCCAGGAGGGTCAGTGCCACAAATATTGTCTAGAACATACCAAAGAGATTTATAAATAATTGTAATTGTTGTTTAAATTATGGATCAATACAAAAAAAACAAAAAAAAAAAACGGAATCGGTTTTAAAATATAATTTTCTTTTTGATTTTCAAAATTAATTTCAAATATGATCCATGCATGTTCTCAACAGGTAAGAGTTTTTGGTAACACTTTAGATTACAGCCCAGAAAGTACTGCGTAATTAAAGCGATTTTACAGCGTGAACCTTTGGTAATTATAGTATACCTATAACGGACTTACAATATAAGTATAAGGGAACAATATTTTAAGTTTGGGGAATAAAGGGGTAACAACCAGGAGAATTAAACAATTATTTATACTGTAAGAGTTGTCATGTGGATTCATTGAATTGGACGTGGACATAGGAGAGTGGATAAAGCGTCAAACTAAGGCTACATTCAGGTGGAACAGTGGAACCTACAGTATTAAAGAACTAAAGGGTGCTTATCCTACTATTATGATATAACAATCTTACATTTGGAAACAATTTAGCAAGAACATTTATTTTTGAAATAATGGTGAACCAGTACATCCTGTATAGGCTTTTTAAAAATTACAGGGTACATATCTATGCATTTGTAAAGTAATCTTTTTAACAAAAGTGCACTGAAAACTAAAACTATTGCAACTTTAGCTTAAATATTGGGCAAAGATACTCTTGTTTCATGTAATGGTGCTTGTTATCCTCTTGTTCCTTGTAGTTACAGGGTAAGTGTGACATTGCGGGCTGTAAATTAAAGTGGTGTTTGTTACCCTCTCGTTCCATGTAGTTACTGGGTAAGTACAATAAAACTGCATACACACGATCTTATATCTACACAACTCTACACCCATTTTGATACAAAATTGCTACAAAAAGGTACGCAGTGTATGTTCTTGACTAAACTGCTCCCAAATGTAAGATTGTTGTATTTCAATAGTAGAATTATAAGTACCCTAAGTACCCCATAGTTTTATAACACTTAGAGTATATATATATATATATATATATATATATATATATATATATATATATACTGTATATATATATATATATATATATATATATATACCGTATATATATATATATAAATTATCCTGGTTGTTACCCCTTTATTCCCCAAATTTTATACTTTTATAGCAAATTTTATTCACTTTTCCCCAAATTTTATATTTACATGTAAGTACTTTATAGGTACACTATAATTACAGAACGTTACACTGTAAATTCCTCTTTATTACACAGTACTTTCCGGGATGTAATCTAAAGCGGTACCGAGTTTTTTTATACAGGTATTAATATATGATACTGCATCAGTATGTAACACAATCATTACAGACAGACCTGGTGGCTCATGGGAAGAATCCTCTGGTCTGTTAAAAAAAGAGAGAGGAAAAAGAAAGACTGTTAGAAATTAAACAGACGTAAAATGTTTCAAATGTAAAACCACAAACACACACACGATCTCTAACTGCACAGTCTATTAAAAAAAATAAAGAATGGGTATAAAGGGTGTAATACCTGCATACTGAGTATGTAGGTGTCTTACTGAGAAAAAGAGGAAGATAAAAGGTGAGGAGGACAACAGACTCAGTAAGACAGAACTCAACTAATACAATGAATAGGAGAAAAGGGGTATTTGAAAAAGTAAGGATTGAGGGTGAAAAAGGTTTTAAGAAAATGTTATTGCACCTTTTCAGTCCCGTCTGTACAAGTCTCTGCAATGGACCATAAAGATTCAAAAGACAGAAGTAAGGCATTCTGATATGTACATGCACCACTGACCCATAATAGTGTACTCATATCATATCAATTAACATAATTAGTACAAAGTTATGATACATACTCTGTGGACAAGTTCTAAGTGTTCCTCTAATTGGCTAAAGTGCGTGCCAATCTCCCGTATGGAGACTCTCTCGGTCTGGCATTGGCTCATCCAGCTCTGGTACTCTTGCTGACGGGGCAGGCGCTCCAAGAAGATTTTAAAGGCCTCCCACACAACTTCCTGACACACTGAAAAACAACAATAAAAGTATTGTATTAAGTTCAGCTAAACACAATCAGACTGCTCACTTTTTATGCATGAGTACCATTAGGCAACATTTATCATAGTTTAATGGAAGTCTTTAATCTCAAAAAGATAGAACTCTTTTGCATTTGTTATGACACAAGCTTTTGTATTGTCTTCTGTATTGATTTCACAGGATTGACCACTTGAGTGAGGATTGGACACTCACGTGTTTTAGTTCTACAGCCAGGCGGTTGAAAATTACCACAACAAACATACGACTCATGGCGTTAACATTTAGCCTAACACATTACATAATCCTTTAGTCAAAAATGAATAACTACACAGGACAAACGAGTAACGCAATATTAACATTCTAGTAACCGCTATCCAAAGCCATATAGACATTACAATGACTTAAGTCATTACTAAGTTATGATCTGTAGAATGAGTTTCTCGTAATTAGTAGTTCCTTCTGATTTGGTAATACTTCAGGTTAACATAATCTTGATTTTAGAATGAATTATACATTAAATGCATTAATGACATTAATTATGAACCTGTATATATAGTACTTAGTCTAGTTCTCTGGGAGCTATGGAAGATTGAACAACTGCTATTACTTACTAATTTGTTAATCAGAGTTGTTACTTACAATGTTAATATTGTGTAATAACCATGTGTTGTTATGCATTAACGATGGAACAGTATTCTAAAGTGTTATCGGGTGTATTAACAGCAATAACCTGTCCAGATGACATTGTGGTTCAAGCTCTACTTTGCAAGTAATGTCTCAATGTGTGTTTAGACAAGACTGCTGACACCCTCATTCTCAGCAATGGATATTAAAGCTCCTGACCTCTTTGGCCCCATTCCAATGTGTTAACTGGCTTTTAACCTCACAATACTGCCAACTAATTTGGTTAGGGAGAACTCACACGTGAACTGTGAAAGATTGTCTTGAGGTTTCTCAATACTGAAACCTTAGTGGATCTAACTGCCAAACGCTAGTGAGATCCCATTGTTCATTCAAGCTGTCAGCTATAGAGACCTTCTTGCAAAATAGTTGATGAATTAAATGGTAACCTTTGTGTAGTCTTGACCTTGTGTTCTTAACATAAATATGGCTTTGATTTGGTCTTCTTATTGGGTCAAGTCTTGGTCTCGGACAATAAGGTAGACTTTTACAATGTGTTAAAGGTGAAAATTACCATAAACACAAGCTTAACCACAGCTCGGCAGTCTACATTGTGGCACCATTACAGAAAATCTGTGAGAACTTCATGATTCACCAGACTTTTTAATGTTTGGCAAATTTTTCAGCTGTCTACCACCTGCTTGCTCTTACCTATTAATAAAATCCTAAAATCCTTCAATCCTTTTCACCCATCTCCTTGTTAGGGCACTATAGTTATTTCATGGTCAGTTTATAGTGAGCTTTTTTTATGCATTCCTTATAGATGTCAGAAACCTTTTTCAACCTGTAATCCAATATCTTTTGAGTTCTGTAAATAAACATCCTGTGTTGTAATTTATATAAAAGGGCATACCAGAATCTTATAAATATGATCTGGTTAGGCTCAGCCACTAAAAATGTATTAAGACAGCTTAAGACAGAGATACCATATGACAAATCAACAATTTCTTGTGTTTGTGCTGTTGTTTTCCCAACAAATGGATATTGTCATTAAGGCCCAACAGAATGAGTCAGTAAATTAGTTAAAACTCACCCCATTTGCTTAATTGTAAAGCAAAATTTTAATTATCTTTACAAAAATCTCAAAACAAATGGACTTTTAAAGGATTGTTTTTTACAATTTTAGAATGTTACAAAAAGGAGCAGCAGATACAAACGTTACTTTCAGTTCTTCAACACTGAATTGTACAATAAATGAATTTAACTTAATTTAGTACCAGTATAAATAGTAATAGTACTGCAATAGTGTCTCACCTCTGAGCTGGTAGTATTTCAGGTGGTTAGAGATGGCTTGCTGCACTGTTTCTTGATGGCAAAGGCGTACTCCACTGGACAGAAAAACATTTACGTTTACGTCTTGGCAAGTGTTCTTGGTCTCCAGGCTTTTCCAGAAACATTTGAAACAATCTTTGTGAGCGCTTATCTGCGTTCATACGTGTGGGAATCCGTTTAGCTTTCTCTAAAACATAAATATACACATAAATGTATTATAGCATCATCCTCTCATCAAACTCCCAGCTAATACATACACAAAACATACATACCTGCAGTAATATCCAGTCGGCCTATTGCAAAAATGCAGCTTAAACAACACAAGGTGCAGGTCCATATGAGCTTCCACATAGTGACTTGAAAATTAAGCTGTTCTGCAATAGCTGCTGATTCACTTCGGACGATGTAACCAAAGCTTCCAACACCTGTGCATACCTGTTACACAGTATCCACTGATATTAATGACAGTATATTATTATTGTTAGAAAGTATTTAGGTCGTCAAAGAGCAGGTGTATTACTGGCGATCCCTCTGGCAGGTAGGCAGATGGAAAGGGATTTTTCTCTTTTTCTTCTAATCTTGTTAAGTAATCCTGTAGAGGAGCTCATTAAGAAGCAACCAGAGGAACTGAAGTTCACCAGGATTGCTAAGAAAAAATACATGTGCAGGGAACCAGTGATAGGAGGTGAAAGAGAAAACAAGAAAAATGTGATATGCCAGATAAGCCAAAATAACCTGAACCCAATAGGATCCCAAAAGTTCTGAATGGAGGCAAACTAATTTGGCGTTTACATGATCACTTCTCAGAACACTTGACCACCTGTAAGGTTGAGGACAGGTATTAATGGCATGACCCTTAAAGTCTACAACAACTGTGAATGAACCGCAATCAAGAAGCTTAAGTCACATTGTTAACACTGAGAGCTGGTGTGATGAAACAAAGTAAAAATAACAAATATATTGAATAAAGTACAGGGCAATAAACACATAAACTACATGACCAAAAGTATGCAACATTATACAATTGAAATAGTACAATGTGTGGGCTTGTTCCAACTACTTAAATTTGTGATGTAATGGAATTAGACTTTTTAGTCCGTATGACATACATCTGAGTGAAACACATTTCCAAAAAGAAAAAAAAGTAGGGTGGGGACTATTCATCGGTTGTTGATTGGGTAGAGGCAGCACGTGTTTGCAGTTGATTGTAAGACAGTAGTGGCGTTTAAGCAGACTAAATGATTGGTGAAGTTGGGTATACATCATCAGAGAGAAGTCATCATTGTTTCACAGATGGGACATTTTGATTAAACATTTTGAGGCCAAAAAATAAAAACAATCGAAAGTTAAACAAACGTAATAACATGCATTCAGAAAATAGATGTGCAGAGGGAATTTTCATACTTACCTTAAAAGTGCTATAGCGATGTTAGATATGTTTCTAACATGACTCACAAGCTGCTCACTAGTTAGCAACACTTATTAGGGGATGAGCCATTTTCAGAAACCTGAGCTAGACATAACCAAAAGCATAACTAGAATGAATTACAACCATTAGTGGAAATGATCTGCTGCATTTATGTACAACCTTTTAATTCTGTCCCAATGTTTATCTTTTAATTCTGTCCCAAAGCAGCTCAAGGCTCTTTCTACATTGATACATGGCCTAGAGACTAATAAAATTGAACTAGACCTTCAATCAAACGTCCTTTCACTAAAACACTTATGTTACAGAAGGCTGTGATTTCTCAGATATACTGTTTTGAGAAATAATTCATTCTAAATTGTTTTAGATGTGGGTCTTTTGAGGAGATGGCCTTGCGTGTCTTGCATGGCTAAGGCTAAGACAGGATTTTGTTGTTTTAATAACCTCCTGTGCTCTCTACTAATTTATCAGCCACAATACAATTACTGTCCGGGTGGTTTAGTGTCTGTGTTCTTAGAAATAAACCACCACAGATAGCATACAGTTTGTTATTGTATTACTGCTGTTTCTATATTTTCCATTTTGGTGAAAAATAGTGTCTGTCCCACTGGAAGTCTGAACAAATAGTCAGTGAAGAAACAGATTAGGTTGACAACAATTGTTCTTGTTGATATATTCCAAATCATTCATCACACTTAAAAGACCCAATGTGCCTACAGCAAAAATAGTACACTCTAAAAAATGCTGGGTTGTTTCAACCAAAATTTGGGACAACTATGGACAAACCCAAATTTGGGTTAAAAATGTAATTTAAAAAAATTACAGTTGAAAGTGAAAGTTGGGTTTAAATTTTAAAAGACATTTTTATCCCAACATTTGGGTTTGTCAATATTTGACCCAAATTTGGATTGAAAAGACCCACCATTTTTTAGAGTATAATAGTATGGTAGCATGCAATTTCAAAAATAGCCTTCTTGTGGCCTGACTTCAAGGTCAAGGTTTGTAAGGAAATGCTTACTGTATTAAAGACCTCCTTAGTACACACACAAACAGATAAAAAAATACTAGGTTTACTGACTTTATACTGGATTGTTTGTCTTTTAAGTAAACAAAGATAAACATTGTACACAGGTTGCAACGCTGGATTATTGGAAGGTGGGTGGTCTATAAATCGGTCTAATCTCTGTCTGATTACCATTAAACCATAGATCCCTGCACGCACACTCCCTTTTGACAATCCACTGGAGCACAACTAAATGAGTTGGCCAATCAGAAAACCGACTCAAGCCACATCTCGACTGTTTAACCAATCATGTGCTAATGGCTGGCTTCTCCTACATTCATTCATCAAAACCAAAGCCACTTTTGAGAGAGACCACAATCACATGTAAAGAGAACATCCTTGTTAAGAACCAAACAGGTTCTTATTTGTTGTGTAAAAGATAAGGAATATTGATTTCATGCAGTATAACACCTAAGAAAGTGCTACTTGTGCTACTTACCTAAAAGACAAATCTGAGATTAAAAAGGCAAAACAATTTAATTAAATTTATCAACATTTATGTCTTTCTAAAGTGTTTACAACAATGTATACAAAAGCATAAAATACAAAAGTTTAAAAATCAGCTAAAATATATATTAAGGCTGTTCAAAGATTAATTACGATTAATCGCATTCAAAATAAAAGTTTTTGTTTACATAATGAGAGTGCTGTGTACAATTGTTTTGTGTGTATATATATATATATATATATACATACATATATATATATATATATATGTATATATATATATATATATATATATATATATATATATATATAGTATATATATATATATACATACATATATATATATATATATATATATATATATATACACACACATATATATATATATATATATACATATATACACACACACACACACACATAAATACATATGCATGCATGTATACATTTAAGAAATATTTGCACGTAAATACTGTATGTATATATATATATATATATATATATATATATATATATATGTATATATATATATGTATATGTTTATATATTTATATATATAAAAAATACATAAAACTATATTATATATAAATATATTTTATATACACAACACATTTTCTTAAATATATACATGCATGTGTGTGTATTTATATATTCAAAATAATTACACACAGCACACACAAATTTATTATGTAAACACAAACTTTTATTTTGGATGCGATTAATTCGCAATTAATCTTTGCAAAGCCCTTATATATAAACATCTAGGGTAAAATAACCATGTGAACCTAAAAGCTTAACATCACTGAATGGCATTTCCATAATCTGTTCTATCTTCTAGAGCTTCATTTCCCAAAGAGCCTTTCTGAGATTTGTATAAGTTTAGGATGAGGTCTCGAATCTCCTCCCGTTTCCCTCGCACCTGTTGGCGGTGAAACCAGCAATCCAATCTCAATGGCAAGTCAAAGTTTAACACAGGGTCCTGAAAGATACACAAACAGCATTGCAGTTGCCTTTGAGGTCAAAACAGATTCTTACACACATTTTTGTATTTGAAAATCCAGAATAAAGAACGAGTGCAAGTGTACCTGTAAAAAGCTTTCAGCATATTGTAGCAGGTAAAGGCCACAGTCACTGCTGTTGTCCTGTAGGGGGACCTTACAGTGGGAACCTACCATGTGGTCAACACTAAAGTCACGACAAACACCTCTCTTTGCCAACCACTCCACCTGAAGGTATCTAAAAGAAACAACGACTTAAAATTAATCACTTCATGTAAAATAGATGTATTCATAACAATTATAATAACAACACAACATAAATGTAAGATAGTTGGACTGCTGTCAGAGTGCAAACTCACTCGCGCAAGAGTTTGAAGATACGTTCATGAACTGACAACTTCAGGGAATCCATTATGAGAATACATGGTCTGAAAATATAAAGAGTAAAATATTAATTCTCAACATTAAAAATGTTCTGCCCATTTAAACGGCAAAGCCCTTAAATAAAACATTTCAATTAATTTGTCAATATAAAATTTAACATGTAAGCAGTGAAATTTATTTTCTGAGTTACACTTTATTTCGATAGTCACTTTATACGTTCTACTAATTATAAGTAACTTTTCAACTACATGTCAAGTAACTCTCATTAGAGTATTAGTATTATAGTGAGACTGTCAGTTGACTGTTAGGAGAATAGAATTGAACTTGTAGTCGCCAAGTTACTTATAGTCAGATGAATGTCTGTTGGGGGACCAACAAAATAAAGTGTCAGCAGATATTAAGCTGACAGCCTACTAATACTCTAATGACAGTTAGTTGACATGTAGTTGAAAAGTTACTTATAGTTAGTAGAATGTCTAAAGTGGACTATCGAAATAAAGTGTTACCATTTTCTGAAAGGCTGCCTAATAGAAATTATAGTTAGTAGACTAGAATGTTTAAAGTGGACCATGGAAATGAAGTGTTACCTATATAAGTCATTTTGCAACTAAGTATCACGCTCACTGGCACGAATAATGACATGAGGAGAAGAGAGATACGGGATCTCTGGGACTAAACTAATGTCATCACCTTCCAGAAGGATGCAAGGAAAGTGGTTATTTATTTTCAACTATGAGAATGTCTCAGTGCAGTGACTCCCTTTATAATAAATGAAGCTGTCTACACTCTTATTGACATCATGTTTGAAGTGTTGGTTATGGTGAAATCATTTGCGAGAGTGCAGAAATTGAGCAGACAAGCCCCTTCCAAAAGGGTTCAAATCAGAAAGCTAAAATCAGGGTTGAAAATGGCCTTTTATTTCTAAATTATGATTTTTTTGGTAACACTTTACAATAAGGTTCATTGGTAACACTTTACAATAAGGTTCGATTAGTTAACATTAGTTAACTACATTAGTTAATATGAACTAATAATGAATAGCACATATAAAGCATTTGTTAATCTTTGTTAATGTTATTTTCAACATTTACTAATACTTGATTAAAATCTTGTTAACATTAGTTAATGCACCGTGAATCGAACATTAACAAACAATGAACAGCTGTATTTTCATGAACTAACATTAACAAAGATGAACAAATGCAGTAACAAATGTATTGCTCATGGTTAGTTCATGTTAGTAAATACATTAACTAATGTTAATTAATGAACCTTATTGTAAAGTGTTACCGGTTCATTTATTAAACATTAGTTCATGCATTAACTAACATGAACTAAGCATTTGTTACTGTATTTGTTATTCTTTGTTAACGTTAGTTAATACAAATCTAGCTGTTCATTGTTTGTACATGTTAGTTCACAGTGCATTAACTAATGTTAACAAGATTTTAATAAAGTATTAGTAAATGTTAAAATTAACATTACCAAAGATTAACAAATGCTGAAGGAGTATTGTTCATTGTTTGTTAATGTTAACTAATGTAGTAACTAATGGACCTTTTTGTAAAGTGTTACCATTTTTTATGTAAAAATTATACTAACATTGTAAGTGCAGCTCAGGAAACATTATTAAAAAAATATATAACTCATGACCCCTTTAAAAACACACACATACCTTTTACACACAATGTGTCTTTTGCAGGTATTTTCCGTACAGTTCTACAGAAAAAGAAGCACAAAATTCTCTATTGCTGTGTATGAGTAATCTATCTAATCTATAATCTAGTAATCTATAATCTATCCATTATACCAAATCAAATGTAATCCAAAGCAGATTTCTGACAGGTAACATTTATTTTGACTTACAAGAGGATGAGATGTGCTTGACTTTATACGACTGTCATCTAGATAAAGAACAAAAGTTTGTCTAGAATCATGAAATAATTCTTAAACTAGTAAGCATGAGTAGCTTAGAAGTAAAGCATTCAAATCCAATGTTTACCTGTATTTTTGTCCTCATCACTGTTGGATCTATTCTCTCCATGTATCTCACCCTCAGACTCACCCAAACCTTCACTTCCATCCCTCTTCACATACTGCGGCTCTTCTAAGCCGGGGAAACAAATCACCACGAGGTACCAGTGAGCTCTAAAACAAACACCAGACTTGATATGAAAACAATATGCTTTACGCAGGTACATTCAAGGCAGACACTTTAAATCTCAGAAGTTGCATCATACACAAACAGTCCAAAAGTCTATAATATATGTCCATGTGAATGCAAACTAAGCAACAGAAACTGATTTAAAGTACAAAAATATAAATAAAAACACTGCCCCACAAACGTAAATATGGCTTAAGTATCCAAACATTGTATTTGTATTAGAGCCCGACCGATAAAGGATTTTGAAGGCCGATACCGATACAAATATTTTTGGGTTTTAAAATCCGATATTCCGATATATCGGCCGATATTTTTATTTTTATTTTTCAGAACGCGCAACAAAACATTAACAGATTTCCCTAACATTAGTTATTTGTAATTATTTATGAGTTTTAACTAAAATAATATGATAATGCATTTTAAAAGAAACTTTCTTTTTATTGTAACAACAGAACAGACTGATGATAGTGGCATTAGCTAGCTTTATGGTTAGCTAGTCTATGATGAGCCATAATTTAGCAATGGATAACTTCAGACTGCAAAGTGTAAAACATACATTTTCAATATAACAGGCCAGGGAGAGATGATGCGTCTCATTGCTATAACTGTCACGCGCTATTAAAGAAATACTTCAGTCACATTGTCAAAAGTTAAAAGGGCAGTCAGTCAACTACACTGTAACAACGTAACGCAACTATTACTAGCTAATTCTCGTCTTATTTAACAGCAGCAAAACTGGACATGATCGTCATAAATTTGGTCATGCTTATTTGAGTTAAGAGAACTGATGCGGATGTTCTTTTAATTGTTATTCAAGCAATTTATGTCTCGTGACCAACTCAACGAGTGCTGCCAACAGGGACGGTTGTAGAGTGCCCTCTGGTGGACAAACTATACAACTCCAACACTCATGACATGGTTCAAGCGTGTTTCGTCCGTTTTTATTTTAATTTTGAAATATTCATTTATCGGCCATTATAACTGCAGATACCGATATTTTGGAAAGTGCCTAATATCGGCCGATAATATCGGTCTGCCGATATATCGGTCTGGCTCTAATTTGTATAGCTAATACTCACTCTTGATTTACAGGCACAAAGAGGAAGTCTTTGTCAAAGATGTCTACATGACGGGTCCATGTCCTCACACGCTGATGCCTTCTGACCTGAGCTCTGATGGCAAATATCCATCATAAAAATATATTAATCTATTGTTGTGTAATAAAATGTTTTTGTAACAATAAGGAAGAGAAATATATATATATATATATATATATATATATATATATATATATACATATACATATATATATATACACATATATATATATATATATATATCTATATACACGTGTATATTAACTTGGGTATGTGACAAATACTCACGGTGTGCCTGTACTGTCCTCATTAGCATTGTCTCTGCGTGTGAGCTGCTTATAGAAAAAACTGCTGAAAACATGTGATCTTTGTACAGATGCCCGCGGGGCCTTTTGCACCATAAGATACCTGAAAAACAAAATACAACATCAGTTTGCATGTTGAAGCCGATATTCCATAAAGTATTGGTTGACACTCCCGGTAGCACGTAAATAAGACATCTTCAGGGTAACGTTGAATTCAGATTTAAGCACCTAAAAATGTAATGCTACACTGAGAGATCCACATGTGCATCGCACCAATTCACAGATGCACGTGAGAGATCTACACACAGCAATCATGCATTATTGTCCTTAGTCACATTGCTTTGCTGACAATCCACAAAAGCTTTATCTGTACCTGTAATTTCATGCACAGCAAATCACGTGACTTTGAGACTGTTGTTCCGTGGCCTTGATTCACAAATGCACACAAGCCTCTCTGTCCACATTACCTGAAGGATGCGATATGGTGTCTTCCTCCAGAGGGCGCTAACCAGCCTTTGAGCTGAATCTTTCAAAGGGCTGGTTTCATTTTGTTTTCTGACTTTGAGACAAGACAACTGAAGTCTAAACATGTTTAACTAAATATCATATACATAAATGCAAATATAGACTAAAACACAAACCTTTTTTTATTCTTCAACGTATAATCAGAATATAGCCATTCGCATAACAGGACAGCTTTAAATTATTTCTGTAACTGTAAGCCAACTACTAGGCTGTGCATTTTTTTTTTGCTTATATTATTGTAATTCTGAATGTACTTTGTGGTAATGCAATAACCCCCACCCCCCACACACATATTAAATGGAAATTAATATATTTTCATCAATTACCTGTATGTTTTGCTTTTCTTAATTTTTAACTTTCCCCTGCGGTCAGGTTGGAAGCAGAATTGTCCATTACTGCTGTCGTAAATAATTTAGCTTACCGCATCCTACTGTCGCACAGGCACGCACATACTCTCTGTTTATCCAGCACCGGCTTTAGAATCAACAATGGCCACAGAAAAGATAAGAGTATAATGCATGCTTTTATGAAAGTATGATGTAAGCAAATTTGTAGTTTTCTTAAGACTCATTCGGACTACAGAAACGCAACCAGATCTGGCAATCTTAGATAACATGGATATATCAGTTAAAGGGCCGCAAAGCAGTGGCATGAGTGCATTTCAAAATGTCACGACTTGAGGAACCACTGAAACAATTTTGAAAACATTATTTTAAGGTAAAATTCTTACTTAGTGTTGATTTAACCAACAAAGTAAAAGATTTCTTTCAAACAATCCACAAGTATTACCCTCAAGTCAACAATTCTCAAGCAAATCATTACGTGCAAAAGTTTGAGATTTGCCTCTGTTGCTCCTTTTGTGGTGAATCAGATTAACCAGTTGTTCATCTTTTTTAACTGTCCATTTACTAAAAGGCTTTGGCAAAACATTTCTAAGTTTATTAAGAGTTAAATAGTAGAAATACCAAAATAATTTAAAGCTGTCCTGTTGTGTGAATGGTTTTCTTAATAGGCTATATATTCTGATTGTACATTGAAGAATAAAAAAAGGTTGTGTTTTAGTCTATATTTGCATTTATGTATATGATATTTAGTTAAACTTGTTTAGACTTCAGTTGTCTCGAAAGTCAGAAAACAAAATGAATCCAGCCCTTTGAAAGATTCAGCTCAAAGGCTGGTTAGCGCCCTCTGGAGGAAGACACCATATCGCATCCTTCAGGTAATGTGGACAGAGAGGCTTGTGTGCATTTGTGAATCAAGGCCACGGAACAACAGTCTCAAAGTCACGTGATTTGCTGTGCATGAAATTACAGGTACAGATAAAGCTTTTGTGGATTGTGAGCAAAGTAATGTGACTAAGGACAATAATGCATGATTGCTGTGTGTGTGTGTGTGTGTGTGTGGATCTCTTGTGTGCATTTGTGGATTGGTTTGCGTATGTGGAATGTTATGCTTAGTCAAAACTCCCAGTTCTTAACCCCTTTGCACGAAGAATACCTGAAGGATTGGATCTAATTCGACTCCTCTCACTGAAATATTGTGTCTTAGTCTTACTTGAGGTAGAAGTCGATGATGACATCATTAAGAAACTCGCCGCTGTCTAAACATTCCAGGTCCTCTGTTGTCACGGTGATGGCTCTCTTCGAGGGCGGAGGAGGGAACAGAATCAATCTAAACAGGGAGGAATAGTGGTAAATTAGGACTGAGGTCCAGAGAATATGCATAAATATAGGGTTATAATCTTATTCAAAGCAGAGTATGCAACCGTTCTAAAGACTTTTTTTAATGTTTCAAATAAATGCTTTCTATTAGTCAAAGAATGTTGAAATAAAATATCTTAGTACTGGTTTTAACAAAAATATTAACAGGACAGCTGTTGACCCTAAATCAGCATATTAGAATATGACACAGAAGACTGAAGTATGGCTGCTGAAAATTCCAGTAGCACCTCATTGCAGTACAAGAGATCCAGGGGCGGAGTTGGATCCAGATCTAACAGGTGGAGGTGGGTAGGATTAGGGGTGGGGTCAGGGATCAGGGGGCAGAGATGGGTAGGTTTAGGTATATGTAAGATGGGAGGAGTTGGATCTGGATCCAACTCCTCCCCTGGATTTCGTGTTCTGCAGTGAAGACCATCTCTGAAAATTCAGCTTTGTCATCACAGAAGTTACATTTTAAAATACATTCAAATAGAATTATTATTTTAAATCATATTATTATTTATTTCACTCTTTTAACTGTATTTTGGTCAAATAAACTCAGCCTTGGTAAGCACATAATAATAATAAAAACATACAGACTTGAATGAGAGAGTAAATCCCCCTTAAATATTGTTTCAACAAGTTTTCACCTGCGTGCCGGGACAGAGTGTCGGTATGGTTTCCATTCTGCCCCAATTGTAGGTGCCAAGGAAACACTGTATGAACCCTGAGCTTTTCTATGGCACAGAGTGTAGACTGGCTTCAATTGAACATCAGAATCCTGACACTGGAGACACACATTCAATCCATTAAAATGGCAATATAAACTGGAAAACATTTTATATAGCCTCCTACAATCAATAATTATTTCTAAAGGCCAATTTATACTTCTGCGTCGAGGGTACGCCGTAGTGAGCATTTACACTTCTGCATTCAGGTCTTGGTTGCTCTGCAGTACTGCTCCGAAACGCTAGTTGGCGGCGAAGGGTTTTAATGTTCCACTGTGTTTAGATTCCTCGCGGCTAGGTTACTACAAGCAATAGCGACTGAAAGAGAGTGGATCATGTTGGAGTTGGAGCTTTTTGAGTTGGAAAAACAGTTAATTTTAGTTAAATTACTAAAACTAAAAGGCAGAAATGAAAGAAGACGTTGGAGGAGATGGTACGTGCGGAAATGCGTAGGAGGAAATGCGATGCTACCAAGCCGACCAATCACAGATCTTGTGGTCCGCGTCGTTGGTTGCGTGTGGTTACATTTTTGCGGAGGTGCGCGTCAGGCTACGGTGAAGGGTACGCAGTATGGTACGCGTCTATACGTATGCTACGCCGTACCTACTGCACACACCCTACGCAGAAGTATGAATTGGCCTTAAAGGGATACTCCACTTTTTTGGAAATAGGATCATTTTACCACTCTCAGAGTTAAACAGTTGGGTTTTACCGTTTTGAACGTCATTCAGCCGATGTTTTGATATTTAGAAGAATATCAGTAACCAGTCAGTTTCTGGTCTCATTGACTTCCATAGTATATTTTTTTCCTACTATTGAAGTCAATGAGACCAAAAACTGACTGGTTACTATATTCTTCTAAATATCAAAACATCGGCTGATACGTTCGAAACGGAAAACTCAACTGTTTGAACTCTGGGGAGTGGTAAAATTAGCCAAAGAGTAGAGAGTGCCTTTAAGCTACCCACATCAAGCAATCATCCAAAAACCATGATAGTAACAAAATTACTAACATTAAAAGTGAACTTCAGAGAAGAACTTGCAAACAAAAAAGAATAAAGCAAACATGCAATATAGATACATAAATGCAATATTTTGTCTGAACCTTCACAGCAGATACAGCTGCATGTGCAGTGCTGATTTGCGAATCAGTTTTGGGCGTCAGCAGCTGGAGCAGGAGTGTCTCCTGGGAGCTCTGCAGCAGTTTCAGGCTGTCCGGCTGTGAGAGAGGGCTCAAGAGTTCTGAGCTGTTCCACTTCAACACCACCAAGTCCATTAAAGAGGCCACGAGCGCACCAACAATACCAGTAACAGGTTCAGCCAAACACAGCAACAGACATGTACTGCCTTCAGCTGTACACACACAGGAAAACATATGTAAAAGGAGAGAGGATAAAAGAAGGTACTGTCATTATTACTTAAAAAATAATAATAATAAAGTAATCTATAAAATAATTAGTAATCTCACCTGGACGAGTGCATGACTCGATGACAGACAGGTCATTGTGTAGTTGGTGGGCCTGAGCTTCAGACAGCCAAAAGAGGAGCAGAGAAGGGGGTGGGACCTCATCATCCTTAACCAGGCCACACCCCTTCAATGTAGGCTCCTCCCACACACTGTATTGGCACACACTAGCAGTTGATATAGAAATTTTCACTGAAGAATCTGAGTAAACAAGAAAAAAAAAAAACAGGCAGATGTTTACAAAAATCTATAAGGTATATCTTGCATATATCTCACCTTGATCTATATGTAATCTAGATTATAATAAAAAAACTATGAAAATCTAAAGTCTACAATAGAAAACAGTAAATGCTTAAAAATAAGTAATTAACGCCATTTCTAATCATATTTGTTTTCAAACAAGTTTACCTTTCAACGAAATGGTGATCTTGTCTGTAGTAATCTGAAAAACAGAATATTCAAAAATCAGTGATACTCTAAAGACACAGATTCAAAAAACTTCCTCATACACTTGTTATATTACATAAAACATATCTTTTATAACTTTCATCAAAATAATTCAGACATATTTGATCACTCCAACGTATCGTTCTCACCATCATACTCTCACTGGATGTGACATTAACTCCACCCATGTGAAGGGAAGACAGCTGTAGCTCTATCACAGCAGAATTCTGACAATGAAAACATATACATAAGTGCCAGTGACCAGTTGCAAAACACCCCTTATGTTGAGCTAGATGGTTTGCTATATATTTAGTCCAGTATTTAGATTATCATACAAACCTGGGCATACATATCTGTGGTTTGTGAGTTACACTCAGGTTTGTTTTCCTGCTCATAAACTCTTGCTGATTCATCTACTTTATTCATGAATTCTGCACACTCCGGTGGCTGGGTGTTTAAAGCAGAGGCTTCCTCCTCTTCCTTTTCCTCCTCATCCTCTTCACTGGAGAGAACAACTAAGCGAGGTAATGATAGAATTATTGCTTATAAATAATAAACATACAAAGTTTAGAAGTAAAACATGAGGTGGACAACTTTAGAAAAGAAAATACTTGTTATTGTCATTATTAACAAAAATATTGGCATTGTTAATGTCATTTATCAATTACATATACTACTGGTCAAAAGTTTGGCATGAATTTGATTTTCAAAATTGTTTAAAAAGTCTCTTATGCTCTTCACAAGAGAGCAACTCAGAGCTCCAAAGACTACGGATGTTTTATTTGTAAAATAATTGAAAATGATATCTTTTTAGAAAGCGTATTTTGAAGTATTTTTAAATATTTCTAAGTGTCTGCGTATTTATTTATTTATTTTTTTACATTTTTTTAGATTTAGGGTTTTTTTTCATATTTGATGTCAATTGTATAGTGCATTATAAATAAAATTCATCATCATCATCATCACCACCAAAAAATTCATCATTTATTTGATAAAAAAATACAGTGAAAACAGTAACATTGTAAAATATATTTACAATTTAAAATTAACCGTTTTCTGTAACGGTGAGCTGATTTTTTTGGCAGCCATCATCGCCAGTCTTCAGTGTCACATGATCCTTCAGAAATCCTTCTAATATGCTTATTTGCTGCTCAGAGAAACATTTCTTATTAAAATAAAAATTGGAAACAGTTGTGCTGCTTATTTTTTTGTAGGAACTGTGACAGATTCTGTTGTGATGAATAGAAAATTCAAAAGGAAGTTTGATGAAAGTTTTTTACTGCCACTTTTTACTGTACCATCTATTTAATCCTCACTGGATATATGAACTAATTTCTTTTAAAGAAATAAAATCATACTGACATAAACTTTGAATGGTAGAGTAAATTATGAGGCATGACGAGTTATTTGCTTTAAAATGTTTTAGAACAACATATGCAGCTAAACTTCTTTTTTTTTACATTTATTACTATGTACTGTAATTAGGGTTGTGAGTAACAATACACTTATGTCACGATTCAATACAAATCATGATACTGAACAATATTTTGAGCCAAGAATAAAGAAGAATTTATTATTATTACTTCTAACTGACATATGGTAAAAATCTACCAAAAAAAAAAAACCTGTTGCTTACAATGCTAAATTTTGTATGTACTTGGGGTAGTGGACTTGAATAGACTTAAACTTGGTCCTGGATAAGACATGGATTTGGATTAGACAGCTTGATTTGATTATTTTTATGATGCCTTTTTTGGATCTTTTAAGTTTTGGAGGAACGGACTTTAAACGAAGAACAGGAACCTCTCAGGTTTCTTGAATATCTTCATTTGTGTTTGGAAGATAAATAAAAATCTTATAGGTTTGAAACGACATGACAGAATTTACATTTTTGGGTGAATTATAGCCTACCTTATAAATAGAGTAAGCTGAGTCTTGGATAAAACTATATGGTGATCACTGATTCATATCGTCACATTTTTATATTGCAATATATAGATATAACGATATATCTTAACACCTCTAATTGGTACATGTTAATGAAAACGATTGCTGAATATTGAGCACTAAATCACTTACTAGGTTCAGATGGGTCGAGCTTACAGGATTCTATGACTGAAGCTCCGCCTCTGTCCTCCCAGAGGCGGGGTCTGAGTTGGGACCCTGTTCACCCGAGAAGCTATCCACACGACATCGTTTGACATGGGATTTGCCCCTCAGCC
The DNA here is from genome assembly GCA_030378365.1 of Hybognathus amarus. Taxonomy (NCBI): domain Eukaryota; kingdom Metazoa; phylum Chordata; class Actinopteri; order Cypriniformes; family Leuciscidae; genus Hybognathus; species Hybognathus amarus. Next base: position 18,899 of record JAQIUQ010003044.1, on the reverse strand, counting down.
CCGACCGAGAGGCGTAACACACTTCCTCTCATCCCTTCCACCTCCTGCCCACTTTGCCACCTTGCACAAGAGATTTTCCTCATCTCTTGCAGAATCCTTTGGGGGCTCTAGTGTTTCTCTCATTTCTTGCTTATTGGGTAGATGCTGTAAAATCGAAGGCAGAATCAAAAAGGATGAAGTTGTAAGTTTTGAAATGATAAAGTTTCTAAGTGAATCCTAAAGGTACATAAGAAGATCATATACAGACATATATATATATATATATATACACACATATATATATATATATACATTGTGATTCATCTCATGATTACTAATTACTGAGAGAATGCAATTAATTTATTTTTTAAAACATAATTTGTTATTTATATGGAAACCACCATATTTCATTTTTTCCAGGATTGATGAATAGAAACCTCTTGTAACATTATAAGTGTCTTTACTGTCACTTTTCATCAATTTATTGCATCCTTGCTCAAAGTATTAATTTCTTTCTGTAAAAAAACAACCTTTTGAATGGCAGTGCAGGTTAAATGTTCCAACATCCTTTGCCAAGGTGTACAGGTCTTACCTCACTATCTGATATTTCTTCTCTCGTGCTACCCTGCACCTCTAATGGTGACGAGGAACTGCATTCAATTTCAAATCCAGAGGAAAGCCCTTCCTCATGCTGTGGAGATCCATCAAGAAGTGATGTTTCATTCTCTTTAAAAGTAAATGGTTTGTTCTGTTTAGCAAACAGTTCACTAATCTCAACAGCCTGTGGCGAGTCTGTTTCTGTGGGTGAACAAGGTTTACTTGATACTTGAGAAGAATCCAGGAGTTTCAGTGATGAGTTCAAGTTGTTTGGATTGCTGGTTTTTGATTTCCTTGTGTAGACTTCATTCATTTTCAGTGGATGACTCAGTCGGATTATGAGGTGGGTGCAAGTGGCATTTGGTTTAGTAGAATCTGTTCCTCCTTTTTTTGTTAAACTGGATCTCCTCTTTCTTTCAATGTGGCTGTTGAGGTGTGATCACTTTGACTTTTGCTCTCTGATTGGTCTGTCTTTTTGCAAGTCTGCCCACTACATTTTAGTCTTTGTCCAAGCTTCTGTCCGAAGAACATCTTCTAAGACAATTTTAACCTGACGCCTGTGGGAAATGAATAAAAATAAATAAACAATCAAATTGATATTGCTCAAACGAAACACACACAAATATATACATATATAAGTAAATAACAAATAATAAAACAAATGGCTACCAAATAAACATCACAAAATATTTTAAATTATAACTCAACAAAATACAGCATAAAAACACTGTAGCTCCTTAACTACAAGACAGACAGTTAAACATTAGCCATTTTAACGTATTAAGCAGTGTGCACATGGTATGAAATGGGTCAACATGCACAGATGGTGTACAAATGATAAGAAAAAAAACGTCAGTAGGGGAGTGTAGATAAAGAGAGTGTAGATGTGCACCATATCATGCAAAACAGGATTTCCCTCTGCTCATTTGAGTCTGATATACTATATTCTAACATTTCTCCCTCCCAAGATGGTTTAATGAAACCAAGCATCAAAAACGGCCAACAATTATGTGCTGAACAACACAACAGCAATTTAGTACTTTTTGTATTTTTCAAAACTATCCAGCAAGCTTATTTTAAGAATCAGAGAGAGGGTGGAAAATTACAAAAAAAATTACTTAATTAAAATTATAAGAGGACATCAAAGAAAATAATACAAATGTTTTCATAGGAATGTGTTAATGCCAGATAAGAGAAACCACTTCAGTTCTAGTAGTACAGTCTTACTGTAACCCCCCCCCCCCCCCCAACAAAAACTGGATTCATTTCAAACAATATGTTGAAGTATGCAAAATGCACTCAATGCATCACTTCCTCTGCCAGGAAACAGATGTTGGGTAATCAAGAATGTTAAAGTGTTCATATAATGCCATTTTTGCACAAGTTAATATGAATCTTTAGGGTCTAAATGAAAACTTTGTAATGTACTTTTATTCAAAATTCTCATTAGTATTCTAAGAAACACAAATTTTACCTGGTCAGAAACAGCTCTGTTTTCAGCACGCCGTTTCAGCGCATATGCCTTTAAATTATAATGAGCTTCGCTCACTCCGCCCCTCTGTTCTGCGGGCGCTTCGACACAACGCACGTGGAGTGTTGCCTTGACAACAGTTGTGGGTATATTTTGGAGAATGAATGGCAGCAGGAGTTTGTGAGGACACATCTGTGGAATCGTATCATTTCCATGCTTCAGAACACAGTTTAAAGGCCCGGACACACCGGGACGAATATCAGCGTGTTATTCGCCAGCGGTTTTCAACGCGTTTCTGTGTTCACACCCAAGCGACTTTCGCTGACGATGAGCCGAGTGTACATGCAAATTCATTCCCTGACATTAGATGGCGCTTAATGTAAAACAAAAATAATAATAGTATACCATACTATTATTAGAGAAATACTAATATAAATATTATCATATAGCTCTTTACGCCGCCAGACCAGCAGCTCAACATTCATATTGCCCATTGGTATCTTGCCTTGCATCTTCCTCATCTTCCGGCAGTGTAGACGGTGGCGTATATATCTTACCGAATAGTTTTGACGTGGTGCGTCAAACCAAAAAACGTACACGAGGCGTTTTTCTTCAAATGCCGTTTTCACGTCGGTGTGCACACTCACATTGACACCATTTGTTTAGTCGCATTCAGTGACGCTGGTGACGTAAGACGCTGCTGATGTGTTATCAGTGCGTCCGAGCTTCAGTTTACAGTCTGAGGGAGATGCACGTTGTAAACAAAACAATCTTCGCAAAAATGTCTAAGGATTTCGACACAGAGGAAGATTTGTATTTTTTTGCCCAGCCATATTTATTTGAACCCGAATACATGGATGCACCAGATAGACGTCAGCAGCACCTTACCAGTGTCACTGCGGACTCGTGAACGCGGATTGACAGACAGAACCGGAAGAGAATACAGTGCTGAATAAAGTCGTAGTTTTTGTTATTTTCAGAACAAAATGTACTTTCGATGCTTCAAAACATTCTAAGAAACCCACTGATGTCATATGGACTACTTTGATGATGTCTTTATTTCCTTTCTGGACAAGGACAGTATATCGCACATACATTTTCAATGGAAGGACAGAAAACTCTGCAGACTAAATGCTAAAATATCTTAAAATGTGTTCCAAAGATCGAAGGAGGTCTTACGGGGCTTGGAACGACATGAGGTTAAGTCATTAATGAGATAATTTTCCTTTTTGGGTGAACTAACCCTTTAATGGTCATGATAATTTTTTTTTTGTTCAATTTGCAAGAAGATAAATGTAAAGATTAATACAATTTTACACTCACTTCTTGTAGGTGCAGCACGGACATGAATAGTTGGTGAATAATTGAATAACTGAATAATGAATAATTTTTTTCAGGAGGAGCTTCTTAGCAAAACCAGCTTTATACTGATCCTCGTTTATAAAGCAGTCTGGTGAGAAATTATTTGCGCAAACATGAACGCATTGACGTTGCTCGTGGAGAATATTCAAAACTCAGCCACTGTGTCTTCAGCGGTTTGGATTTAGGAACATCAAAATGACTGCTGTGTTCGTTATTACACCCACAGAACATAACACCACAATCGCGTAGACGCCATTCTGCTCCAGTGTATCAACAATAGAGGAATGCATTCACGTGACTTCCCCGCCGGAACAACCCCCCTACTAGCCTGACCGAGTGGCAAAAGATCTGCTGCGTGACTTGGGATTTAATAGGGGAACTGCGAAAATGCGACTAAAACGAACAATTTTATCAATTTAAATTAAATGTTGGACTCAATATAGTGTTCCTTACAACTTTACTAAAGATTGTGATGCCATGGCATATTATTGACATGCAGCCAGGACTCGTGTCGCCTGACATTTATGTTTGCCTGATTTCAACACTTGGGGAAATAGAAAGCAATATAGACCTAAACATAAAGCAAATTTGCCTGTGAATGTTTTATATAAATACAATATAGGTTTAAATCTGGGTGATTACTTATATCAGTGTTAATATATAGCCTATATATCATCATATCTGTCCAGCCCTAAACTTTATAGTTTTTTTTAGTCAGTGTTTATTAAAAAAAAACAATCCAATAATGCAGAATATGGAATGATGCATATTTAATTGATGAGTTGTTAATATAGATACAGGCAAATATATATATAACAATACAAAATAAATGGGTATGGTTTTACAGCTAAATTCAGCATATTGACACAAATGAAAACTGCAAATCCACCTTTCGCTGACTGGAGTTCCAGTTGTTTCTGTGAATTGCAGTGATCCATTTTGCTCCTTTCTATCGCAGTCTGTAAAAATATACCTCTGATTTTTTGTAAAATCTAGTTGTACAGTCAATCGCAAAGCTCTTTCCCACTTATATGTGTTGTGTTTGTTTTTCGCGGCATTCAGCGCTGAACATGTATACAGCCGTTCAGCTCTTTTTGCCACTCACTGTGAGGAACTGCAGCACTCCGGCCGAAGGTGACGTCATAGCGCCATTCCCTCTATAACTGAACTTATGATGACAGCGCTTAAGGCGGGTCTGTGTTGAAACGCTGCGGTCTATCAACAACACACATTTCAGGCCAATAAACTTGAAAAAGTGCATGTACCATTATATGACCCCTTATAAATAAATATAAAAAATAAATAAATCAGTTTTCTGTTGAAAAATTTGACTTCTTGTCAATATCTGAAGTCTTTCAAAAACAATGTGGTTTGTGTGGATCAAAACGACACAATTCAGATAATACAATGTGAAAGTACATAGAACGTAATGAAACATTTACGTTGAGTGACGAAGAATGGGCCTTCGCCTTCAGGTTCTGAAGGTTAATGTGGAAGCACTTTACCTTTGTATTTCCTGCCATAATGCATGTTCTTTAATGCTGTTTTTTTGTGATTTGGGATCTGACTCTGGGGATGTACCATTTGAGGCCAGCTGTGTCCAGTGGATCTAACAGTACAAAAAAAACAACAACAAACAAAGCCAATCAGAAACTGCCAAACATTAGGAGATATCAGGTTGAAATGTTGACAGAGGAGGTTTACTGCGTCAGGAAAACACACATTCTATATTATTTTGCCAAAATAATTCGAGTTAGGCAACCATATAGTTATGCTAATAAACTATATAACTTGGTGACCATGCATAATTCATTAAACACTTGTGTGTTTTATCATATTGCTGTAGTTTCTGATTTATAAAGCAATAACACACAAAATAACTATAATTATTTGACTAAATGTGCAAGATAAATATTATTTGCTTCTATGTATTTAGTCAATGCTGCTGCTTATACATCAATTTTATTAACCTTAAATGAGTTACATATCTTCATAATATATATATCTTATAATTATATATATATATATATATATATATATATATATATATATATATATATATATATATTTTAAGATATATTGTTTCTGACAGAGGGAGTAGAGAAGGCGAGACAAAAGTAATGGTTTCAAAAAAGGGTTAACTGTTTAAGAATGTAAGGGGATGTGTATGTACATATATATATATATATATATATATATATATCACACACATACACATACACACACACACACATGTATGTACACAGAGAGAGAGGCCCAATTCTTAATAATAAAATGAAAAGATAAATATTTATGTCATACACATGGTGAAAAACTCAATATATTATATTTTGTGTTTCCTCTCTCTCTCTGATGTTTAAAAGCTAATAAACAAATGATATAAGAAGCAACTTGGGAATAATTATTTCTTTCTGCAGAAAAGGTCAGTTATGCCGAGGAGAGTTTAGGAAGTCAGATAATGGGATGTCGATGAATATTATGGGGTGTCAAGAACTGAAAAATGTACTTGTATATATGATAAAAGGAAGAATAAGAGGCCTCATGGTCTTATAGATATGTTTAGGAGTAAGAGAAACGTATTATGTGATATATGATAAATACATTTTAATTATTACAATTGAGTTGCCTGACTGTAATTTTAGTAGGTGAATTTCCACCACAAATGTCCACAATGTCTTAGTGGTCCAAATGTAGTTATTTACTAGAACTTGGAAAAGAAATGTCAACCAATACACAAATACATAAAATGCATCACTTCCTGTCCACCTCATTTACCTTGGCGCGGCTCTTTTTCTGATCTTTAAACATCTCCGTATCTACACACTCATCCTTGGCTGAAAGAAACTCTCCTGGGGATCTTAAGGGGACTTTCAGTCTGAAACGCATGAAGAGATGGGTTAAACTTTTGATGCAGAGTAAAATAATAAAATGATAGACAACAAATAAAGTAAATATGAAAATTATAATAACAAGTAGGTTAAAAAGATTTCTCTTATTAAATAGTTTATAATTGAAAGTATTGTATCTAACAGAAGAAGATTTTAAAGATCGGAGTATAAAGAAAAAAGGACAGAAAAGAAGTAAGACATTTGCACAATGAAAGATGTAAAAGAAGCAGAAGAAGAGACACCATTTGGAAATAAACATATCAGCACATATAGCAGAATATACATGATTAAAGAAATCAATAACATGTAAAAAATAATAATGCAACAAGGAATATAATAATGATAATTAAATGAATGCATAGTTCTAAATGACAAGAGATTAATGAGATTCACAAAAAATAAATAAGTAATCAATGTTTTGCTTTGATTACTTATTTATCAAATCAAAATAAGTATTGATTACTTATTTAAGTCGCATTTATCCAAAGCGACTTAAAATGAGAACAATAGAAGCAGTAAAACTAACAGTAGGGCAATAATCAGTAAGTGCTGTAACCCCTCTCAGTTTAATTTCAGTGGAGTTCTTTTTTAGTAAAGAATAGGAGAAGATGTTAATACTACTGAATCAAGTGCTGCCAAAAAGCTTCGTCTTCAGCAGTTTCTTGAAAGTGGCTACTGACTCAGAAGCTCTGGTTGAGTTATGCAGATCATTCCACCAGCAGGGAACAGTCATGGTAAATGTAATAATACATTAAATAATGAGTAATGTTAATTAACAGCATGTACATACTATTAGGTTAGGTGCATGTAATTACACATAATTTACTGTTATTACTAGAATTACAGTGTAACTAGAATTAAAGAAGTACATGTAACTTATGTAAAAAGGACACTGTAAAATAAAGCGTTACCTAATGATTAGGAGAAAGCACTGAAAGACTGTAAACACCTCAATCCTCAATGTTGTTTAAGTCATGGACATACCTGACCGTTGTCACGTTTGATCCCAGGTGAGAGAGTCAGAGCTCTTCTCCGGTCCAGAGTTAAATGACAGGAATCAGGAAAGAGGGCTGTTGCTGCTTTTTTCGTGTGGCATTCTGCAAACAGATGTTTCAAAAATCACAGATAAAGCTGTGAGAAGACGAACAATCAGGACATGATAATAAGATACCTTAAGATACTACTTTTTCTCAATTGTAAGTCGCTCTAAACGCGTCTGCTAAATGAATACATTTAAATGTACCGCTGCAACCAGTCCTAGAAAAGCTAAATCAGATTAGTTTATCATTAGATGCCTTTAACCAATATACCCAGTCAAATATCTGCACATCGTAACTATTTACATCTGTCAGTGCAGTAAAACAGTCAGCAATTTACACAGATGCACATTAAAAAGTGATCTTAACCGGCCTGTAGCTAAATACTATGTCCTAATATACCTTCATTTGGTTTCAGTGTTTATATATTGCACCTACTTTTTGAGTCCAGTAGTCAGTTTAAGCTGTAGAACATGGCTAATGAAGATAATTCAGTTGCAGAACAGAAATGAGCACATGAATATTAGGATTAGATTCCTCGATTAAAAACTTCCGCCACTCACAGGAAGTCGGTTTCTCTTCTTCTCTCTCCCCACAAGGTATTGTGCGCCATCTAGCGTCATGGACAAAATGTTGAGTTAAAGGGTTAGTTCCAGGCGCGTCGACATGGACATTCGGGGCTTCAGCCGCTATATTTTTTTATAGCCCCGGATCCCAAAAAAAAAAAAAAAAAAAAAAGATTTATAATTATTATTAAATTTTAATAATTTAGTATTTATTTAAAAAAAACGGGTATTTTAATCTATCCTTCGGAATCATGTATTAAATACGATTAAAATATTCAAGCAGATCAAAGTTACTATGGTTACTATGGTTACACAACACGCTCGAGTTTAGATTGCGCACCAGAGGAGAGAGAGAGATGTTTACAAAACTTTATTTAAAACACTTAATATTCAACAATTAACATTATTTGTATATATGAAAAAAAAACACATTAAAATTCCAAAACCAGATTTCCATCGTAAACAACAAACAAAGCATCATTAACTAGGTATAAAGACAAAATTTTCAAACACCTGGATTGTGAAAATTGGTTGAGGATTGAGAAAGTAATGATATTCATAACATCTTGGATAATATTAAAATAATATACATTAGTTACAATAGAAGGCATGTGATCGAAAATTCCTATTATTCACAAGTTTTTGCTGTAGGCTAACTTCCTCATTTTATCAGATATTTGCATGAAATTTGAACAGAAGGTAGATTTTAGTTAATTCTTTTAAATTAAACCATTAACATTTACTTTATTTGGAATGGGCCATATGCTGAATTCCTAAAGGAGTTTGCAGACTTTCTCTCTCGGATCTATTGATGAATGTCCAGAAAGCAATAATTGTTGGAGATTTTAACATACACGTAGATAATACAAATGATGCTTTAGGGGCTGCGTTTACAGACTTATTAAACTCCTTTGGGGTCAAACATGCAACGTGCTTGCATTTTTTATGACACATCAGCCATCAGTTAACTTACAGCATTAGGGCTTGACTGTCATTGTTTGTGGCTTCTGGTGGTAGCTATTATGGACATTAGACACTTTTTAAAAAGTAAAATGCAGGTTTTTACTTTTCAAAAACCTGTGCTTACTTTAAAAAGTAATTAATAACGTTGTTCATTGTAATGTCAGAGTCACCACCCACTGCTAGAACATAGGAACAAGTAAAAGTGAAGTACTAGAATATTCTACATAAAAGAGATTAGTTGGTACAAATTACTATTAAAAAGGCACTGTTAATAAATGTTTGCCTGCTTATAAAAGCAAGAAAAAGGCTGAGAAAAAAAAGAAAAACAAACTAACAGGTGGTGGTCCTGCACCCCCAAATTACCCAGAAGAGCTGGCCCTTGGGTTAAATGTGAACCTTGTGGAGGGCATCCTTGTGTTCAGCTCTTCCCCCCACACACACACACACACACACGGTAAATGAATTTTAAATGATCCTGAGTACACTATAAAATAATTTGTTGCTGCATTAAACTAAGTAGGCCTATAATCCAAATGGCTGTCCAGTCATATCAGCTGTTAAACCTTGAGAAGTAATGAATTGCTTTGACTTGTTAAAAGTCTACATGTGTGACTGTGAAACTACATAGTTAATGTAAAAAATATGTGTTCCCAAGCAAGTGGCTGAAGCATGTGCAGTGAGTCTTTTTCTAATGTTACATAAAAAAGAAAAGACGGTATATGCCCATTTTTCCCCAATGCACAGGACAGTGAAGAAACCCTCTCAGGTATCTTTAAGTGCCTTTAATTAAAGAAAAAAGAAAAACTGGCACTAGAGATAGAGTTGCTTCATAGGAACTTCAGAGTAAGTGCTAATATATTATTTTACACAGAGTACAATATATATTATTTGCAGGCAAAAGATGACTTGATCACTGGCTTTTCTTTACAATGAATAATTAAAATAAAACTCAAAGAACTAAGCATATTTGTCTTGTCATTTATTAAACATCAATTAAATGTTTTATATCTGTTGCAAGTCAGAGAGGTATTGCCATATGAAACATTTCCAGAAATTTTCTGGCTTAAAAATTAGAATCTGGCTATGGCGCCATCTCCTAACGACTGAGCATTTCCGAATTCCGGATAAACAACTGCGTCCAAACTTAACCTGGAAGGGGCCAAAACAGTCAATGCCCGTTGAATAGAAAGCTGGACTAAACAACCAAAGGTTAGACTGAGGGAGACCTGCCATCATAGGAATTTCTGGCTTCCCTCGCCATTTCTTACATTCAAAGCAGCTGCGCTGGTGTCTTTTTACTGCCTCTCACGATCCAATATTTTCGTCTCAGTTCTGCGAACACCGCGCTCAGGTCCTGGATGTAACAGGAGGTTGTCGTGATGTTGAATCAGAAGCTTTACAGGAGGGTGAAGCAGGATCTAAGACAATAGGGTGTAGAGTGTCTGAGTCCAAGTGCTTACATCTGCCGGAGGCGTCCACATACTCTGACTAATTTGGCTTTGTGATCATACTCTGGGGCTAGAGTTAGAAGACGACTAGAGTGAGATACAGGTTTACCTAACTGGAGTTGGGCTATTTCTTCTGGGAAGCTTTCAACTTGAGCACGTCTCAGAAGTTCCTGTTCAGCTCTGAGTATAGTCGTCAGCAGAGAGTTCACTTTCGTCTGCCGCCCCATGAAGGGAAATAGCAGTAACCTTAATCAGATCTTGAAGTGAATTGTATCGAGAGATATCTGGGATATCAGTTTGACTGGAGGATAGCGCTCCACAGAAAGTATAACTGGGTGTTCTTAGAGGTCACCTCTGATCCGTCATCCATATAGCGTATGTGTCAAGTTCCTTCTCTCCATTTCTCAAGATCACTTGGCTGACCTTCAAAAGAACTTTGCTGCCTGCAGTTGGTCTGTCCATATACAAAGTCTCTACTTCTGAGTTCACAAGACAACTGTTTTTTGCTGAAGCTTGTGTTTCATGTTTACCTTTGGCATTGAAGTCATGCAGTATTTCTAAACGTCTCTTCACATTTTTTGCATTTGGCTTTAAGATTACATTGTGAGATCTGGTGATCACAGCTACACCTAAAGCACTTCTGATTTGACTTCAGCCAAGACTCCACTTGATCTTGATTCAGCAGTTTGAAATTACTGGTTTAGTCCGTTCGCCACCATGCAAGACAGTAGCAAATCGTTGAACCGGCTTGCAATTCCTTTGCTGTTCTCTCTGTGGCTGAAAGTAGACTCTGCTTACATTACTAACGTACTGTGACTCATCCTCTTGTATTCTGAGCTCATATTCTAGCCAATCGCTGAGTTCCATCAGTGTTGGAACTGGGTTCTGAATGGGGTTAACAAACCATCTGAAGTTTGCTTTAAGATCATGAAGCAATTTGGCAAGGAGACGTGAAACACGTGACCCACATTTGAGCTCTGTCCATCCTTTAGCTCCAAATTGGTCCAGCATTCCAACTAATGCACACACTTTGAGGGCAAACATTCTAAAAGATTTAGTGTCACCACTCCTGATTTTTGGGCCATCCATCAATTCTGCAATTCTTTGTAGTGCGAGTTGATGTGGTTGACTAAAGTGCAGTTAGAGACCTCATGGTGTTGGTGTATGGGCACCTGCTGTTGATGTACAAGTCTGCAATGAGCAAGGCATTCTCCTGTTTCAGATGATTAACAAGTATTTTGGTACTTGAAACGTTCTGTAGCCTCGGCAGGTAGCAAATTCTCCAGTGCAATTTTGAGTCGTGCAAACTCTCTGGGATCTTCACTGCAAAAATGAGGAATGGTGGGAATAGGACCTCTGTAGGTGGGCTCTACATGAGGATACGGAAGAGAAGGAGTGCGCATTGGGTGGTATGGCTGATATGTCTCAGGCTAAGCATAATCTGCGTACTGTTGTGGGATCAAGAAGCTTGATTTGTCTGCAGGATTAGGAGCTGATTGACCATAGCCGTCTGAGTGTCTCTCATATGCATGTCTCATGTGCATGGTGAGCTGAATGTATCCCTTGGAGTAAGTCTCTCATCTTGATAGACTGGACTTGTAGCTGGAATCCCATGATAAGGTTGCTGATAACCATATGGTTCAGTGGAAGGGAATTAGCGGACGGGTTTGCACTTCAGACTATGATCTTTATAAGTCCCATACGTAGCTGCTGTCTCTTGATTGTAGTCCTAAGGCATAAACTGAACAGCTGGGGATATTGGTTGCGATCTCTTTGGTCAGTGGACATATGGCCTCTGTGGTCTGTGTTGTAGTAACCACGTGGTCTATCTATGTGCCTAATACCAGGTTGAGGATATGTAGCATCTTCTTGATGGGCTAGCTTGTGTTGGGATTGAGTTGGTTCATAAGAAGAGAAAGGGTGACTTGAAGTTGGCGAAGTTGCTGAGCCTGGTAGTCTCAGATCTCCTAGGTTGTCAGTGAGGTTGTCTATGTTGTTGAATCAATCTCTTGTGACTGACAGAATGAGAATGCAGAAGGTCACCTCGTGAATCTACAGGGAGTGCCCTCATGGGCTGAGGAGGATCGTCTTGATCTCTAGGCAGAACTGCCCTGCCCTCAGTGGCTGCTGTATATGGACTTGAGGAGAGAACTCTCTGATCTGCAAAATCGCCTTGGAGAAGTCCGAGTATGGGGCATTGGCCACGGGAGAACGCAGCCAGTCCATTCTTGTTTGTGGTTAGATTCAACAGCAGTTTGTTGGGCCAGTTGCTCCCCTCCAAGAGATATACAGCCATGTTTGTAAAGGACACCATTGCAGATTCTGACACCATTACATCTGCGAGAGAAAGTCCAAAAAAACAGTGAATAATATCAACTTTGTGGCTTAAAGTGCATGTCTTGTAAAGATGATAGAGTGTATGGTTCAGATCAGCCAATAGCTTACCTGTTCCCTCCTCAGTAACATTCACATTTACAAGAAATGTGTCTTGCATTTGGTCTTCAAATTTGGTGTTGAAAAACACTGACGCATCAACAGTAAGAGAGGCACAGCCCATGGCATTTATCTGGTAGGAGACACAATTAAGTCAAGCACAGGCAAAAGGATAAAAAATAAATAAAATAAATTACTGACCTACCACAAGACAAGAAAAATAAAGCATCACTTACTTGGCACAAGACTCAACTTTCAGTCCCATAACTGCAACGCTGTAGGTCTGCGGTGCGTTTACGGTCACGTCAAACTTGGGCAAACCTAAACCAGAAACAAAGCGCTTTAGATTAAGGCCTCAGATCGGTCATTGAACTTCCCTTACACAACTTACCGTATTTTTTCCACCTCAAAAACTTGGGAGACTGAGTGTTGGGACTCTTCACTCCATGGCTACTCCATTCTGCCGGCGCCTAGGTCTTTGTGTCTGACGGACGGATCGGATGCACGCATGCACGGACGGATCACTTCTAACCGTCATATTAAAAGACCACATTCAGTAACAAAAGCTAGTATAGACCAATACAACACAAGACTACATTTTATCTTTAAGTCATGTACCAATTTCTAGAGCAAGAATCAAACTAACAGACATACAGACACTGAAGTTGCTATAAAAAAAATTCAGGCCCTTGTACTTCAGACACTGGGGTAAACTGAAGTGGCATTCTAATCAGAAGTGCCACACACTGAAATATTCAGTTTAAAAGCCCAAACAAAAACCCTGATTGAGGCACACAGAAATCCTCTCAGCACTCAGACGTCTTCCTGGCTTCATGATCCGGACGCTCTGATCTACAGCACTGAGGCTACACAGAGATCCTGCTTAAGCAGAAATCATCAGAACGTTTCCCTCCGCAGGAACAGCTGTAGCTGGAGAAAACTGCAGACACACCTGGAACAAGGACCAACTTGGCAGCTTGGACAGACGGATGGCGGGCGGGCGGCTTGGACGGACGGGCGGTTGGGACGGACAGGCGGGCGGTTCTGGACGGATGGACGGGCGGTTTGGACGGACGGGCGGAGCGAGTTTGGACGGGCGGACGGGGCGGTCTGGACGGGCGTGGCGGTTCTGGACGGGCGGGCGGGCGGTTCTGGACGGACGGCGGGCGGGCGAGTTTGGCACGGACGGGCGGGCGGTTTGGACGGCACGGGCGGTTTGGACGGACGGGCGGGCGGGCGGTTTGGGACGGGCGGGCGGTTTGGACGGACGGACGGACGGGTGGCGGGCGGACGGTTTGGACGGACGGGCGGGCGGGCGGCTTGGACGGACGGGCGGGCGGCTGGACGGAGTAGTACTGCGTACTGTTGTGGGGTCAAGAAGCTTGATTTGTCTGCAGGATTAGGAGCTGATTGACCATAGCTGTCTGAGTGTCTCTCATGTGCATGGTGAGCTAATGTATCCCTTGGAGTAAGTCTCTCATCTTGATAGACTGGACTCGTAGCTGGAATCCCATGATGAGGTTGCTGATAACCATATGGTTCAGTGGAAGGGAATTAGCAGACGGGTTTGCAGTTCAGACTATGATCTTTATAAGTCCCATACGTAGCTGCTGTCTCTTGATTGTAGTCCTGAAGCATAAACTGAACAGCTGGGGATATTGGTTGCGATCTCTTTGGTCAGTGGACATATAGTTATGGCCTCTGTGGTCGGTGTTGAAGTAACCATGTGGTCCATCTATGTGCCTAATACCAGGTTGAGGATATGTAGCATCTTCTTGATGGGCTAGCTTGTGTTGGGATTGAGTTGGTTCATAAGAAGAGAAAGGGTGACTTGAAGTTAGCCCGAGTTGCTGAGCCTGGTAGTCTCAGGTCCCCTAGGTTGTCAGTGAGATAATCAATCTCTTGTGACTGACAGAATGAGAATCCAGAAGGTCACCTCGTGAATCTACAGGCAGTACCCTCATGGGCTGAGGAGGATCGTCTTGATCTCTAGGCAGAACCGGCCTGCCCTCAGTGGCTGCTGTATATGGACTTGAGGAGAGAACTCTCTGATCTGCAAAATCGCCTTGGAGAAGTACGAGTACGGGGCATTGGCCGCTGGGAGAACGCAGCCAGTCCATTCTTGTTTGTGGTTCGATTCAACAGTAGTTTGTTGGGCCAGTTGCTCCCTCCAAGAGATATACAGCTATGTTTGTAAAGGACACCATTGCAGATTTTGACACCATTACATCTGCGAGAGAAAGTCCAAACAAACAGTGAAGAATATCAACTTTGTGGCTTAAAGTGCATGTCTTGTAAAGATGATAGAGTGTATGGTTCAGATCAGCCAATAGCTCACCTGTTCCCTCCTCAGTAACATTCACATTTACAAGAAATGTGTCTTGCATTTGGTCTTCAAATTTGGTGTTGAAAAACACTGACGCATCAACAGTAAGAGAGGCACAGCCCATGGCATTCATCTGGTAGGGAGAACAAAGACACAATTAAGTACAGCACAGGCAAAAGGATAAAAAAAAATAAAGAATTGACCTACCACAAGACAAGAAAAATAAAACATCACTTACTTGGCACAAGACTCAACTTTCAGTCCCATAACTGCAACGCTGTAGGTCTGCAGTGCATTTACGGTCACGTCAAACTTGGGCAAAACTAAACCAGAAACAAAGCAGTTTAGCTTAAGGCCTCAGATCTGGCATTGAACTTCCCTTATACAACTTATCGTATTTTTTCCACCTCAAAAACTTGGGAGACTAGTGTTGGGACTCTTCACTCCATGGCTACTCCATTCTGCGGCGTCTAGATCTTTGTGTCTGATGGACTGGGACGACGCACGGACGCACGGACGCACAGATGCACAGACGCACGGACGCACTGGGCATCGGATCAACTTCTGACCGTCATATTAAAAGACCACATTCAGTAACAAAAGCTAGTATATACCAATACAACACAAGACTACATTTTATCTTTGTCATGTACCAATTTCTAGAGCAAGAATCAAACTAACAGACATACCGACACTCGAAGTTGCTATAAAAATTCAGGCCCTTGTACTTTAGACACTGGGGTAAACTGAAGTGGCATTCTAATCAGAAGTGCCACACACTGAAATATTCAGTTTAAAAGCCCAAACAAAAAACCTGATTGAGGCACACAGAAATCCTCTCAGCACTCAAATGTCTTCCTGGCTCCATGATCCGGACGCTCTGATCTACAGCACTGAGGCTACACAGAGATCCTGCTTGAGCAGAAACCATCAGAACGTTTCCCTCCGCAGGAACAGCTGTAGCTGGAGAAAACTGCAGACACACCTGGAACAAGGACCAACACGCTTTAGGACACACACCAACATTCCCAAATTGAAAAATAGCCACATCATACAGTACCTGGTTCTTGGAAACACATATCAGTGTCAAACGGCACACTAGCAGCAACTTCATTCTCACTGGGAAGAACTGTAGAGTAGAGCAGAATCTGCTGTCAAGTATCGCTGTAGAGCAGAATCTGCACTGCTGGAGCCATATCGACGCTGACAGACAACTGGAACGTCATGGAGCCGCTTGTGACAGCATCAACAGCCTTTGCTTTAACTGTCTGAAATCCATGGAGGACAATCACTCCTTTGGATAAGACCTGACAGAAGACATAGGTGTGCAAGTTGCAGAGCAGCAGAACAAACAGACCAGCAAATTTAACAACAAAACTAATGTCCACTTACCATATAGATTGTCAGCGCTGTAGCTACCAGCCTCTCCAACAAATGAATACTCCACCGTCCCTGGAAACGAAGCACAACATTTGAGCGGCTGATTGAGCTTCACTATAGTCAGTTCACTAAACGATGGCTTGTCGGGAGAAACAGGTAGGAGAAGCTGAACAAACCTTGTATCTGTAGTGAAGTATGGCAGTTTAGAACCATAAAAAAGCTGTGGATTAGCAGTGACCTGGGGAAGATCAAACTTAATCAGTATCATGCTAGAGAAAGTCTTAATTTTTACAAAATACAAGTCGTACCACCAGATTCAGATCAGCCTTAAGATTAGCAGTGTTTAGGGAGAACGACAGCCCGTCCATTCTTGTTTGTGGTTAGATTCAACAGCAGTTTGTTGGGCCAGTTGCTCCCCTCCAAGAGATATACAGCTTTGTTTGTAAAGGACACCATTGCAGATTGACACCATTACATCTGCGAGAGAAAGTCCAAACAAACAGTGAAAAATAACTTTGTGGCTTAAAGTGGATGTCTCTGTCTGGTCAAATTATGAAGCAGACTGTATAGAAATGGATCACAGCACACTTCCACTAAGGCTTGACCAGGTACAGGTTGGCCATATGCATATCTGGGAAACATCATAACAAGATAAAGAACTGACCAACCACAAGACAAGAAAATAAGGCATCACTCACTTGGCAAAAGACTCAACTTTCAGTCCTATAACTGCAACGCTGTAGGTCTGCTGTGCGTTCACGTCAAACTTGGGCAAAACTAAAACAGAAACAAAGCGCTTTAGATTAAGGCCTCAGAGTCATTGAACTGCCCTCACATAACAACTTACCGTATTCTTCACCTCAAAAACTTGGGAGACTAGCTCCATGGCTACTCCATTCTGTGACGCCGGGCCTAGTCGCGGTCGCCTAGGTCTTTGTGTCTGACTGCCTCATCGCTTCTCTGGCTACGTGGTGTGCTCCACCTCCATCACCTCCGGTAATCCCCTTGGTAATGTTGGGACTCTTCACTCCATGGCTACTCCATTCTGCAACTCCGCAGTGGGATGCAGTCCTGACTGTGGGCTGGGTGTCTGTCAGCTTTTCCCTGCTCAAGGCCATCCCTCCTGGCTGTCACCACCACCTGCACCAACCTTTCCTCCAACTACGGACGGGCGGGCTGCTGGATGACGGTGGCGGGCTGGCTGTGCATGGATGGACGGGCTGGGTGGACTGGATGGATGGGCGGCTAGCGATGGCACGGCATGGGTGGCTGGCACCGGATGGCTGGGCTGGATGGATGGTGGCTGGGCGGATGGACTGGTGCGGTGGCATGGATGGGTGGGCTGGTATGGATGGTGAGCGGTATGGATGGATGGGTGAGGCGGTATGGATGGATGGTGAAGCGGAACTGAATGGGTGTGAGCGGATGGGACTGGTGAGCTGGTATGGATGGGTGGCTTGGATGGATGGCTGGAGCGGATGGATGGATGGGGTGAGCGGTATGGATGGATGGGCTGGGTGGATGGATGGATGGGTGAGCGGTATGGATGGATGGTGAAGCTGGCAGTGGATGGATGGGGCTGGATGGATGGATGGGATGGATGGGTGAGTGCTGGGATGGATGGATGGCTGAGTGGATGGATGGATGGTGAGTGGATGGATGGATGGGTGAGCGGATGGATGGATGGTGTAGCGTGATGGATGGATGGGCTGGAAGCGGATGGATGGATGGGTGGGCTGGTATGGATGGATGGCAGTGGGTATGGACTGGATGGGTGGGTGGATGGACGGGCAGTGGCGACGGATGGATGGTGAAGCGATGGATGGATGCGGGAGTGGCATGGATGGACTGGGCGGGCTGGATGGATGGGTGAGCGGATGGATGGTCGGGCTGGATGGATGGTGTAGCGCGATGGACTGGATGGCGGAGCGGATGGATGGTGAGGGCGGATGGACGGGTGAGCGGATGGATGGGTGAGCGGTATGGATGGTGGTGGACGGATGGATGGTGAGCTGGATGGCATGGATGGCTGAGGCACGGATGGATGGTGAAGCTGGATGGATGGATGACGGTGAAGCGGATGGATGGATGGGCTGGGGGGGTGTGGATGGATGGATGGTGGCTGCGATGGATGATGGCTTAGGGATGGATGGATGTGAGCGGATGGATGGATGGAGCGGGGATGGATGGTGAAGCGGATGGATGGATGGAGGGATGGACGGTGGGTGATGGATGGCCTGGCGTGGCTGCAATGTGAGCGTGAGCATGTGAGTGGGTGAGCTGTGAGTGCATGCACGGATGTGAGCTGGGCATGGGATGGATGGGTAGGCATGGATGGCTGGCTGATGGATGGGTTAGGTGGATGGACCAAGCGTGGTGGTATGCGATGAAGTGAGCTGGACGACGATGGGTGCTGGACGTACGACGGGTGGGTGGACGGACAAAAGAC
>JAQIUQ010003043.1:5000-11387 GCA_030378365.1 Hybognathus amarus | reverse complement strand
CCATTCTCTGTAAACCCTGAGAGATGGTTGTGCGTGAAAATCCCAGTAGATTAGCAGTTTCTGAAATACTGAGACCAGCCCTTCTGGCACCAACAATCATGCCACGTTCAAAGTCACTCAAATCACCTTTCTTCCCCATACTGATGCTCGGTTTGAACTGCAGGAGATTGTCTTGACCATGTCTACATGCCTAAATGCACTGAGTTGCCACCATGTGATTGGCTGCTTAGAAATTAAGTGTTAACGAGCAGTTGGACAGGTGTACCTAATAAAGTGGCCGGTGAGTGTATATATATATATATATATATATATATATATATATATATATATATATATATATATATATATATATATATAAAGTGTTACTCACGTATGGAGCGAATCAACGCAACAACTGTTTCTCACGCTGTCCCGTTTCTCTCTCTCCAGCTCTGGAAAGCTTTTCTAATATTAACACTATTTCCTGATCATAACTCTTCATTTTCCAGTGATATTCTTCTGAGCTTTTTTCTTTTGTAATGTCTCTCAGCCATCTCTCTTTCTACAGTATTTTCCTTTAAAACTCCCTCTTGCTTGTTCTCTCTCCTCCACCATCATATATATATATATATATATATATATATATATATATATATAGTGGTGCATGATATATCGCCCGCCGATTTAACATCGGCCGATTTGGTAATTTTTTTATACATCGGTATCGTTCCGATGTCAAAATAGGGCCGATGTGAACAGGCCGATGATCATTCCTATGTATTTGACGTGCGTGTAGATTTGAGTGTGGGGGCTGGGATGTGCGCAAGTCCGTTTAAAACGTCAAGCGCCTGAAGACTGGAACTGGCGCACTGTTTTCTGTCAGCCTAATGCGTATTTTTGTCCCGCCAAAGCCATATTTGACCGGTAAGTGATGTAGATTGACTGCTTCGCTTGTTTAACTGAGGGAACGAGAGAGAGTGAAAGCACCGAGTCGCGCGTGTCGTCTTCAAACGGTCTCTCTCTCCTCACTCGCGCATGTTTATGAATTGAGTTGACTGAATAGACGAGAATACACAATGTTAAAATGTTTTTTTCTGAACTACTGGTTATGAATTGTGCTAAAATAGCGTTGCCTTATCTTCTCTGAACAGCTTTCCACACATCAGATCAGATGACATAAACCACACTTTCAATAAACCAAAAAAAATCTACCTGGTGATGAAATGTTTATGTGTCGAGAACTATAAAAAATAGGTTGAGACAAATCTCGTGCGTTGTCCTAAACTGCCTGGATAATCACACAACATGTGCCGTGCTCCGTTAATGACACATCCGATTCGCGAACTAATGACTCATTTGAACCGATTCACTTTAATGAATGGTTAAAACAACTGATCTGTCCTGCACTGAACTCAAGAGACATAAATCGGAAACACTTTACAATAAGGTTCCATTTATTAAAGTGTACATTTATTAACATTCTATTAATATTAGTTTAATTTAATATTATAATATATTAAATATATATTTAATATTATTTAATATTAGATTTATTCTCATGACAAAACCACCCCAGCCCAGTCATTCTAGAATTATTCATTCTTTCCAAATAGAGATATTCAAGTAATCTGGTGAAAATTGTTTTCATCACAAATCACAATATATACATATCACAGAAAAATAAATATCACATAATGTAATTTTTTACCAATTTCGTGCAGCCCTAATCCTCGCTGATGTGTTTTCTATACAGAGATATTGACATCGGTAAATATCGGTATCGGCAATAACAGCAAAATTAATATCAGGTATCGGCCACAAATTTTCACATCGGTGCATCACTAATATACGTATATATATATATAAATATATTAATATATAAATATTAGAATGTGCTGTATGAAGCAAATGAGAACTGTTAAAATTATTTGCAACCAAGGTCTTGTGATTTCCTGGGCTGCGTTTCCCAAAAGCATCGTAAGCCTAAGTTGATCATAGAGACCATTGGTGGCAATTGTTCTACGATCAACTTAAGTTCAAATACTTTGGGAGAACCATCCCTGGTTTGTTCAATGATATGTAAAAGTAAAAGAAATGCCTCTAGCCACCTTCTCTATTTTTCAATTATGATTTTTAAACAAAACAAATTGCTTTATTTCTTATCCCACTAAGTTGCTTGATCAATTTTGTTAATAGCAAACCAACTAAAAAATGTTTCAAACAGGCTCACAACTTGAAAATGAAGAACTTCTCAGAGTTGCGTTGTGGTGAAAGTTGAGCTACTTTAAAGGTGTAGTAAGCGATAGAAACACTGTTTGAAAGTTGGTAAGACCGACACAACCAAACACAACAACAAATGTGTAGTCAATCAGCATTAGGGGGTGTGTGATGGTGGAGGAGAGAGAACAAGCAAGAGGGAGATTTAAAGGAAAATACTGTAGAAAGAGAGATGGCTGAGAGACATTACAAAAGAAAAAAACTCAGAATATCACTGAAAAATGATGAGTTATGATCAGGAAAGAGTGTTAATATTAGAAAAGCTTTCCAGAGCTGGAGAGAGAGAGCAGGACAGCGTGAAAACAGTTGTTGCGTTGATTCGCTCCATCCGTGAGATAACACTGGGTTTGAGTGTCATTGTTTGTCTGAAAACTGCAGTGCTGTTGACAACTAACAACCAACTCTTAAGGTCCTTGCACACGGAGTCCGAAATTTTCACACGTTAAAAAATAATAACACATTTGCCCCACTGCCTCTGAAACTTTCATCCGTCATAAATAAATTCGGATAGAGTTAAGTTTTCTGCTTTTTCGTACCCGTAGCAAGGGCTTTGAGAGGTGTTTTGACAATTCAGAACCACTGAATGACAATTTCAAAAAAATTATACGAAAATTTCGGACTTCGGTTGTTTACTGTTTAGTGTCCTTGTTAGTGCAGTCGCCTCATGTGCCGCGATCAGGGTTCGAGACCGAGGGGCGTGTTTGTTTGGTCAATTTAAATATCAACAATGTTCAGCAACGACATAGAGAAATAACATACATACATATACCATTAAGGCGAACTTACAAGATGAGCTAAGAAAAAGGTACAAATATTTCAAAATTGATGGATTTTTCACAGCTTGTTAATTGTTCCCAGGTGAATGAATTTAATCATATCATTATTAATTCAGTGTCCTCTAGTGGTATACAAAGGACGCAATATACGACTGGATGCCATGAACTGGATGTGGCATGTTTTGAAGAAAAGGGTGTGTAGTTTAAGTAGGAAAACATCTGAAAACACTTTCAACACCTTTAAAAGGTTCTTAAGTGTTTTTAAAATAGCATAAGAGCAGGAAAAATTAATAGAACTCTACACTTTTTTCATTAAGCACATACCTGTAAAGCACAAGTCCATTTAAAGGGTCATGAAACCCGCTATTTCATCAGCAGTTAGTTCTCACCGCAGGTTTGGAAACTGCTACAGAAGTGGATGTGGTGAGCTGTGGTGTGGAAGCAGAAGAGGCATGTACAGCAACAGATTCGGATGCAGTCCTGGGTTTTTAATTCTCTCATTGAGTTACACCGTCAAATATTTCTATAATTCTGAAGCATAGTCTTCATATTAAAAGTGAGGGGTACAGAATTGTCAAGTGTAATACCATTTTATCTGGCCTTTGTCTAATTGACAGGTTATCTTTTTTCTTTTTCTTGCTTTTGAACTTTTTCCATGATAATTTTCTCAAAAATATCATGTCTCCCAGAATATTCTGTTCAATGAATATATGAATGTGAAATATGGAAAAGAAGAGAGCCTCTGTGTTTTAAACAAAAACAGCCCATTTTATTCTAGCTTCAAGCATTCTTTTTTTATCAGACAAGTAACATTTTGTGCAAAAAGCTGAGAAAAATGTGTTTTTGTCAGAAGACTACGACTGGGTGGGATTCAGAATGATGATCAAAGCACAGATAGAGTAGATCGAGTCCATCAACACCCCCAAAGTTTCGCAGTCCTAAAGCTCAACATTTCACTCACTAACATTAGCCTGTTTATATTTATATGCCATTTAATATTGATGATTGCTTTATTTTACATATCCATCTGCAAACATTTGCAATCGCTTGTTTCTGCTTCTTTTTCGCCTGTGTGTTCTGTAGTCTTTCAGAAGATGTGTAATAGCGCCCCCTACCACATACCAGTGAAAACATGAAAAGCCGAAATTTTCCAACAATGGCGGGGAAAGAGTTAATTGGCAAAGAAATCAAATACACTGCTGAAGAATAACCAGTCATTTGTATTCTATATATTTTTTTCACGGTATAAGGCAGAATATACCGTAATAAAGCCGATGTCAATTAGCGCTGCATTATTCATATACTTTATTTTTATGAAGTACACCAAAATGGCTTCATCAGTCGAAAGCAGTTTTTATTCAGCTGCAGGAATGACTGTCCATAAGGAATTTCCTGGAACGTCAAAAGTTATAACTTTTGTAAGACTTAAGTTATGGACTTTCTGTGCGAGTGCGCCCTCTAGAGTCAAGTATGAATGAAACACAAACAGAATGAGAAGGTTTAACGCTCCATAATGCTTACAAAGGTCTACGTGTATATCATCGTTTTTATAAGATTTAAACATCAAGCCGTGCATAGGCTATTTTATCTCTTTGGATTTAAATGTAGATTTTTTTCACTTTGGGACATGAAAACCTTTGAAAACCATTTTTTTATGTTTCCTAGTTTCCAAGTGCCAGCCATGACTCTTCCATGTGCCAATGTGCTATAAGTTGCCATTCGATTGGTTAGAACCAGGCGCTCTAAAGACTGGTTCCACTCACTGCTCAGAAATGAGCAAAACACTAATAGCCTCTATGCACGAACCCTGCTGACGTGTGTCTGAAAGAATCTCAGTCAGCGCTCTCTACTTCCGGAAGCGCGTTCTGCAGGCCAAGTGTATAGAGGCAAAACTTTAATAAAATCCGTTTTCTCAGAAACGGAGACAACGATTTTAGAAACGCTGATTCGCTAGTCGAATTTCGTACGATATGAGAGAATACTAACCCTCAAAGTTGTTGATGTAGCTCGAAATATATAATTTAAATAACTTCTCTTTTTTACTCTTGTGGGACAGCTAACTGCCTCACAGTGTTGTTAACATCATTCACGTTAACCGCAGGAACGTTTTTATAAACAGCAAGTGTAAATTTACACTATCTCCACCTAACGCAAAACCTGGCTTCTGACCATAGACTGACGCAGCACCGGATGTAACTGGGCATGCCGAGTCAAACCCGGAAGCGATCGTGCATAGAGGCTATTTGCTCATTTCTGTTCAATAGGAAAGCAACTCATGCTGTTATGAATATTTAAGAGAAGCAAATTTTCATAGGATAAGCACACATATTCTCATAAATAATTACGACACATTAATGATGAGTCATCGATGTTCTGTAGGTGTGAGAAAACCCTGCCATCTGCCATAAAAAACAAATCATACTCCATATTCCATACCAGATGGGGGCAGTATAGAAAGTGAGTTGTGCCGCGCTCGCGCGCACTCTCACGTCTTCAAACAACACGAGCGAGCGCTGTTTTGCTCTCTCCCATTTATCGCAAAAAAAGTTACTACGCTCACATTAGGTGGTTTTCAGGCAATTCAAAAAATACATATTTTGCAACACTGCAATGGAAAGTTTGTTTGTTTGTTTGTTTGTTTGTTTGTTTGTTTGTTTGTTTTTGCATTTTGTATAAGTACTAATGTTTTAAACGTTTTTTTTTCATGTGTATATGCTTTAAGACCTTTTTTCGATTTTCGATTTCGATCAAGAACGTAAACCAATGCCAATGCTGTTTAGTAGCCAGTCAGTTGCTATTGTTGCCAAAGTTAAAAAATGTAGCAAATTATCATTCAGAAATGTTTAGTTAGTGTGTGGTGAGGTTCTGCTTTACTCTCTTCATCGCGGCTTTCTCGGTCTGATTCTGCCTCAAACTGATACTACAGTTCGAAACCCGTATGCCTTATTTACATCTGGACCGGAGCGCAGGCACGTTTCGCCAGTAAAGGTAATGGGCATTTACCTTCCGGACAACGTGAGCGACAGTTTAGCCAATCACAACACACCGGCCCAAACGAACCATCAATATTTTAATTCTTATCAAGTAAAGTGGAACACATTGTACTAGTTATAAAGATGTCATCAAGGGTCATTACACTGTCAAATGCTTTAACAACAGTGTCATTAATATTTCCCTTTACCTCAAGTAAAGTGGAACACGTTGGACTGAGTTATGATTTCTTGGTTAATGTCAAGTTGTCATAACAAAGACATTTTAAACAATGTCAACTTTGCCTTAAAAGTGTCGTAATTTACCGAATGACACTTAATGACAACAGTCATAAACATTCATAAAGACTCCTTCATGTTCATGA
>JAQIUQ010003042.1:0-19258 GCA_030378365.1 Hybognathus amarus | reverse complement strand
GTCATGTTCGGTAAAACATATTATTACACTTAAATACTTAATTATCTCACCATTTTGTTTATTTTTATTAAATTATTGTGGGGTTTTTTGTCCACTTTACAAATAAACTGGACTAAAAATAAACTGGAAAAGTAGGGCTGTCACTTTTTAATGTGTTACCATTAATTCTTAGAAATAATGTCATAATAAAATAACCTAACTAATCTGACCCATATGTGGATTCTGTAATTCTTTGATAGAACATATGGATGAAGTAACACATAATACTGTAACTCTATCTTTAAAATTTGTTGTTGTTTTTTTTTTTTTTTGCTAATTTGATTTTCTGTTAACCAACCTACAGTATTTTTCTTGACAATAACTTAAATTCAGTTAACAGTCAGAGAGTTCTCTATGGCCAGAAATGACAGATCTTCTGATAAAAGTTTAAAGAGCCCCTATCATAGCATTTGAAATGTTCCTATTTTTGTTTTAGGAGTTCCCAAAAACAGTTTAACGTGCATGCAAGGATAAAAAACACTTTATTTGTCTTATAATATGCATTTATTTTTAACTGATTTGCTCAACGACTCCCAAATGATTCGTTCGACGATTCATTTTCCCAAACACCTCCTTTGAGTGACGCGAATCTGCGGCGATTGGTCAAATGACCCAGTCAGTTGTTATTGGTAAACCGTAGGCAGAGACTGTCGGCAACGGAACGCCCATAACCAGAGATTATATGCATGTCAAGTGTTGAAAATTGTATATAGTGTTATGAACAAACGTGTCAGAAAAGGTGCACTTTCCACACGGTTCCTTACTCGCGTCTCGTCAAGAGCGAGCTTTCCCGGCGAAACTCACATTGCAGCGGCTTTTGAGGGGCAGTGCTTATTATATAGAGCGAAGTCATATTTGGCTAAGTCGTTTAGGAGGTAATTGCCATTTTTCAGTGAATGTCTGGTGAATATCAAAAACAAAACTAACTTTACCCTGCTTAGAAGGGTAACTATATTGTGCACACTACAGAAAACATAACAAACATTATTAAAGGTGAAGTACCTAAGATTTTTGCATCAAAATATCCCAAATCACAAGGCCAAGATGTTATATATTTAGTTAAGATGATAACTTGCAAAATTTCAAATGTTTCAAACAAATGTTTAGATCCTGAGAAAATTGAGGTTTTAACCAAGGAAACGGGGCATGTGAGCAGGGGTGAGCTGGGGAGTCGCCAGTCAATCGTGTCATATTCGCGTGACCTCGGTTTCCGCTCGCACTACGTGTAGTCCTGGGACAAATGCGGAAGTTGTAGTAGTGCTGTTAGCGTCTATCAAGCAACAAACGTCAGCTTGTTTACGCATTTGTTATGGAATGGAGCACAATTATTCTTTTCAATTATTTCTGAATGTGAACTGTTGGCTGTAAGGGGGTTCGCACACTGGACAAGAAGAGACCGCTCTCAGCGTCTGCAGGACAAAGTCCAGTATCGCACACCAAACGGAAGAGCCGTGCACGTCTAGGACAAAGTCCAGTATCGCACACCAGACGAGAAGAGCCGTGCACGTCTAGGACAAAGTCCAGTATCGCACACTTGGATGAGAAGAGCCGCTCCACGCTTCAGGACAAAGTCCCAGTATCGCACACCGCGACAGAAGAGCCGCGCCACGTCTAGGACAAAGTCCAGTATCGCACACCGGACGAGAAAGAGCGCTGCCACGTCTAGAGGACAAAGTCCAGTATCGCACACTGGGCACGAGAAGAGCCGCTCCAACGTCTAGGACAAAGTCCAGTATCGCACACCGGACGTGCACTTCGCATCAGTATATGGCCAGCAATATTGTTATGTTTAATGACATGAAAGGAAGATAATGTCTGTTCTATGTTATGATTGTACTGTGCAATTAAATACAATCGTTGCTGAGTCTGCATTCTGAAAACTTTACCTCAGAGCATCCGTTAACTGGAATGAATTAAGAATCTCACCTGAAAAATCTAATAACATCAGCAATTGTCATTCAAGCAGCTGATTTCTGTAAATTGAATGCAAAGCTAAATGTATATTGCAGCATAGGGCGAAGTCAGGATCCATTAGCAACGATTTGACTTCAAACCCTCTCCACCATAGCTTCGTCCAGTGACTCGCGTAACATCTGTGATAACTAATTTACTTTTAAACCTGACTTTTCTTGCGGCTATTTCAGTTTAATGAAAAACAAGCATGTCATTAAACACAACATTTATAGAAATCGAACTTTACCTCATCCATGACAAACTAATTTTCGATTCCCGTCTGACTAATTTATCCACGGTGGAGTTGAAAACAATGATGTTCTGGAGTCGCGGTGCACCACGGTGGAGTCATCAAGCAAAGCCTGTTGTTGTTGTTTTGAATGTAGCGCCCTCTAGCGGCATGCAATCTTAGGTATTGCAGCTTTAATATGTACTTACAGATTGTGATTCGGAGGAGGACAAACCTAATCCATATACACTGGATACTGAGCCCTCCTTCAGGAACAACCGGCTTGCGAATGATTCATCATTAAAATGATGAGAACACAAGGTTTGGGCTATACTATTGTGGTATCGTTGCACATATGAACTCTAACCACCAATTCTTCACATGCTCAAGTGGCTGAACTGTCTTTGCAACGTAGAACACAGCGTCTTCTTCGACATGACGCGATTCAGCTGAAGTATTTGAATGTGTTCTAGACGTCACTTCAAGTTTACACTTCTGTCTGCGCACGCAGTTGTTGGGAGCGGCCAATGAGCTAATGTTTCGGTAATCTCACGTCATTACGAAACAGCTAATGACTCGTTTCAGAAACAATTAATTTCATAGACTCAGAGTCGACTCTCACTTTTGAAAGACAATAACTTTATATACGGTGCACTTTCAGATATAAACCTTTGCAGGATGTTTTCATTCCCTTACAGCTATATTCCACACTACATGAACAGTCATTTTCAAAAATCCATGATAGGTGCTCTTTAAACAATCCACATCAGGATATTTTATGGTCAGTTCACATAGTAAGAATGGAAATCTCTATGAATGTAAAAATCCCTCCTGGCAATCACAAATCTCTGTTTAGTTAGCATATTTGAGCAGCTTTCCTCTGCTCTTTAAGCTCTCTAAACAGAAACCGGTTTAGTTTTCCTGTGGCTGATGTTGTGTGAGAGCATGTGTCCGAAGGCTACAGACGGCTGTTTTGTTTCAGGATGGTGAAAGATGCTCGATGCAGGACGAGGTTCCTATAGCGCACTCTCTGGTTGGCTTCGCTACGGCGTACGACTTCTGTACGAGTACCTTCAGTAAAGTTCAGCAGGAGCGTTTCCTGCAGGTGATCGGGAAAACGCTTCACGCTACATGTATGAGAGGTCTTACCACCGTCGGATGGGGGTTCCAGTACCTCCACAACCACCAGCCCCACCAACTGTCGCTGTGCTCCTCTTCCACCGGCAGTCTTCGTGGTCATGAACCAAGGCCAGTCTAGCATTTCTTCAGCCGCTGCCCATGTCACGTTTGACTCGTGGGTCATGTCTGGAAACTGAATTTTTTTTGACTGGTCCAGTTCTAATGAAAACAGCCTCTATGAAAGACTGAAAAGATGGAATCTGCTAAATTGAGACAGTTACCGTTTCTTCTATCTCATTTTTCTGTGAGTTGTCTGTTCAGGCATCCCTTTATATTGTTGATGACTCTGGTCCGAAAGCAATTTAAAAAAGGCGTCAAGGCACTGTCCCCAATCCCACCTTCCTGGCTCTGTGAGAAGCCTCATCTGATCGTTTTTTCGAAGGCACTATACGATGTATCTCCTTCACTGCCTTTGATATTCTTTGCGTGACAGTTGAGCTAAGGAATAAAGATGGATCTGAAAAATGTGGTTGGTGGTCAGCTGCCTAAGCTTACGGATGCAGCCATTGGCGTTTAAAGGGGGGGTTTACTGCTTTTTTCTTTGCATGATTGTGTTTATGGGGTGCAATATAACATGTATTCATGGTTTTTCTTTTTTTAAAAGTCTTATTTTTCATAAACTGGCACCTTTATTGTCAGCCGCGCTCTCCTCTGTCCCCTGAACGAGCCGGTTCACTTCCTGATTCTATGAAAACACTCCCTCAGGAAACACGTGGTGGGCTCAGATTGGTTAGTTTGGGCCAATGTGTTGTGATTGGCTAAACTGTCGCTCACGGTCTCCAAGGGCGTAACGGGGCAGGCCAAAGGTGGATACCAGACGGTGAATACATGTAAATAATAATGTGGAGACTGCAGCATCAGTTTCAGGCATAATCAGACCAAGAAGCCGCGAATGAATGAGATTCAAGCAGAACCTCACCACACACGGCTCTTAATAAATGTTTCTGAATGATAATTTGCTACATTTTTTAACCATATACACGTTTGTTTTACACAATAGCATCTGACTGGCAACAATAGCAACTGACTGGCTACTAATGTTAAACACAAACAGCGATCGGCAAGTTTACGATTTCTTGATCAAATCGAAAATAAAGTCATAAAGCATATATACATGAAAAATACATTTACAACATTAGTACTTATACAAAATTCAGGTCCATAATGTTTGTCACGCTTTTGTCATAGACACAAAATAGCATAACTAGTAGCCTAGTGGCTATGAAGCCAGCGCTGGCATTTGAAAAACAATACAAACACAAGGCTATGTCTGGAATTATACATGCAAATACATTTAAAATGATGAAGTCTTAGCCTACTTACAGGTTGTGGCCCAACAACTGCTGCCTCTGGTTTTAAAGTTGGATCTGCTTCATGTTTTAGTAACAGTTTCTTGTTGAATCCGGTGTTGAAATTAGTGGAGATTCTGGAAGACTGTCTTTCATAAAATGCGCAGCACAGGAGAGCTCAGATTACGATCGTCACTTTCAGGAACATAATCAAACATCAATTGTCTGAGTTGCTGAGGAAGTATAGCATCCGTGGGAAGCTCAAACACAGAAGACCTGACAGCTGCGTGGAAACACACATACACAGCTCACTCGAATGTGCCGCAGAAATATGCGCATGCCCTTTTCTGCACATTCATCAAGGGAGGGGTTGATGTGCAAATGTGTGGGTTAGTGACGTACCATAACCCAGCTGTAGTCCCAGTCGGATTTTTGTAGGCAATTATACTTCCTGATTTTTAAAGACGATATCTCTGCTTACACTGAACTTTCAGCGCTGCAACTTTGCAGATACTGTTCATGCACCAACAGCAACATTACACACTATTTAAAATCAAAAAAGTGAAATCAGTCAACCCCCCCCCCTTTAAATAATAAACATGGGAACGAGGTTTATTTGGAAATGCTGTAGTATAAAAATGGAATAGCGATCATCTACAGTATTGTACAGTGGACTTGACTTTTTCCATTGGTTGTGGATTGGATTGTGAAGAAGAGCGTTGTGTACTGAATCAGGTTTCTGCGGGTCTTAAAAAAGTCTAAAAAAGTCTAAAATTTCAAAATCACACTACATAAAAGACCAACATGCAACAGGCAATCAGTTTTCAGGTTTGCGTGTTCTAGCAGAGGCGTATTCTCAGATACCACATCACCGATTTTATTCAGCTATGAGGAAGTGGAAGTTTAGGCAGACTTGGCTTGAAATATCTGAATTTTGGATCAGATTTTGCTGATTTGGGTTTTTCTTTTGGATCATCAGCTCAACACTAAAAGCGAAGGTGTCTCTGGGTTCTCCACATGGTGACAAGACACCAATCCTACATTGTTTCAAATGATGTTTCCAGACTCTGACATCGCTAAATCCTTCAGGTGCGGGAAAGATAAAATGGCTTACATTACCCGCTTTGGAATAGGGGAAAAACACAAACAGAACTAATTTCCAAAATCACTGAGACCGTTTCGTGCTGATTTTCAGTTTGAATTATTAAATTATTTGCGAATAATTTTTGAGTACTGGTTACACGTTTCCTTTGTAATTTTTTTTTTTTTTTTTGATATAGGTCTTAAAATTCATTCATAATGGTCTTAAAAGGTCTTAAAAAGTCTAAAAATTTGACTTTGTGAAACTTACAGAAACCCTGTGAATGGATAGGGATCTGAGTGTGAATGGCTTTCCTACAGCGTAGGCTCAAAAGCAAGTTATGGCATTTTAATGAAAGTATTCCAAAGTAAAAAAAATACATAAAAATCACATATATATATATATATATATATATATATACATATATATATATATATATAAATATATATATATATATATATATATATATATACCTGCAAAAAAAACTATGACCTGTTCTGTGCACAGTTCCAACACAATTGTAAGCTTATGACAAGGTTGTAAAACTTTTATATTTTCATGGCACACACAAGTATTCTTGAAAAGGGACAAAATGAAAATATCTGTTGTACATATGGAGTAGGCCTAGACTTCACCCACAGGAATTCAGCTGTGGTGAAGCACATATCCAAAAGTTCACAACCACTTAAAAGCTCAAATAACACATTTTAAATGGAACAAAAATATGATTCCTCTTGTCTATAATTAGTAACTCTTAGATCCACAGAAGACGAAGATGATTACAAAAGAACATTTGATTTATTATGAACTCAAAAGACAGGCCAACAAACGAAACAGTGTGCTAAACAGACATCGACCAACAAATGAACAGGACGAAAAGGGAGGAACTTAAACACACAGTGATGATTAACTGGAGCGACGAACAGCTGTGAAGAACGGTGTTAGTGTCCATGGTGAAACGCATATCCATGTGGCATATCCAAACTAAAATAAAGGGAACACATGCCATGAAGGAAAACAAAACAAACGGAAACACGTTTCCAACAGTTTGTGTTTTTTAAGAACCCAAAACGCTGTAATGATCTTTAATAATTGACAGCATACCTCACATACTTTTTTGAACCCCCCAGCACTTCTTAAAGGAGTAGTTCACTTTTTAAAAAAACTTTTGCTGATAATTTACTCACCCCCATGTCATCCAAGATGTCCATGTCTTTCTTTCTTCAGTCGAAAAGAAATTAAGGTTTTTGATGGAAACATTCCAGGATTTTCTCCATATAATGGACTTCAATGGGAACCAAACGGTTCAAGGTCCAAAAGACAGTTTCAGTGCAAAATGTTCAAAGGGCTTTAAACGATTCCAGAGCGATGAACTCAGAACTCGTTCATCAAAAATAAATGAATCTATTTTCGTGTCATTTTGTTCATTTAACGAACAAAATGAATGAGTTAACTGAGGAAAAGATTTGTTCATTTTGATGAACGCGTTGAAACAGCAGAGTCACGAATGCTCATCACAGAACAGAGCAGGGTGAGCATTTGAGCTTATAAAACTTAAACTTTGTTATTTATTTATTTAAATGAGCGATCGTTTCGCTTGATAAGACCCTTATTCATCGTCTGGAATCGTTTAAAGCTCTTTGAACAGTTTGCACTGAAACTCTCTTTTGGACCTTGAACCGTTTGGTTCCCATTGAAAGTCCATTATATGGAGAAAATCCTGGAATGTTTTCAGTCAAAAACCTTCATTTCTTTCGACTGAAGAAAGAAAGACATGGACATCTTGGATGACATGGGGGTGAGTAAATTATCAGCAAAAGTTTTTTTGAAGGTGAACTACTCCTTTAAATTAGAGTATTTCATTTTAATACAAAGCACAACTCTGTGCTCTCAATCTGTGGACAATCTGTGACTCCCAAGTAAACCGACATATGGTTTTTGGAGAGAGCTCAGTTTCTGAACACACGGGTTGTGTATAAGGAATGGTCTGCCCGCTCGCTCAGCGCTCCTGCCTGGAATTTAAGGCTGCTCAGGGTCATTCTGCAGAGCTGAACTTAAGCCTTCCTAATTATTTCTCCAGCCAAGCAGTTCACCACATGACTCCCGGATTTCAGAACTGATATTTTCCCCTCGCTCTCTTGCTCTTTTGTGTTTCTCTCTGTCTTTATCCCTCCCCTGCAGCTATTCATAACACAATCTGTCGTTTCTGGCTCTGAAAGTATGTCATTTTGCCTTTTCGAAACAGCTTCTCTCATATCTGTCCAAATATTTGCCCCGCTCTTCCCAGCATTCCCATCCCAAGCCGCTCTGTTTCATAGCAGAAGAGTCTGTATAAAACAACATCATTGATACAGAGCGAATGATGTGGGTTTGCGAAGAGTCGGCCTGGATGAAGGGAACGGTGGCTTAGCTTAAAGGGTTAGTTCATCCAAAACTGAAAATGAAAATAATCATTTACTCACCCTCCACATGTTGTTCCAAACCCATTAGACCTCCTTTTGTCCATTGAAGGTCCTTGCGACTAAGAATTAGACACATCAGAAAGTACAAATAAACATGTGTGGATTACTTTTACCAAAGTCTTTTTGTACCTTGTATGTCAAAGACAAAGTTGTAGTTGTGTGGGCTTTCAATGGTTAGACAGAAATATATAAATATCTTCATTTGTGTTTAGAAGATGAATGGAGGTCTGATGGGTTTGAAACGATATAATGACAGATTATTTTGGTGAACTGTCTCTTAAAATGAACTTTGTGTACACAGAACTCCTTGCAATCCCAACCAACCCATCAGTTATACATTTGCACTAGTTGCAACAGTCATGAATTTGGCGGTAGAGTTTTATTAATATCATTATTATTAATTTGGCGGTAGTGTTTTATTATTATATTTATTATATTTTTTTATTTGTTTATATTTGTTTTGTTTAAATGTGTTTATATGTTTGTTTGTTTGTAAAATGTATTTATTTAATTTAATTTCAATTTTATTTTTATTATTATTATTAATTATACATTTATTTATTTAATTAATGAATTATTAGAATTTTATTGAATTTTATTTAATTTAAAATTTAATTTAAAATTTAATTTATTATTATAATTGTTTATATGTTTTAAATTTGTTTATATTTGTTTATATTTTATTATTTGTTTATATTTATTATATTTGTTATATTATAGTGTA
Organism: Hybognathus amarus; assembly: GCA_030378365.1. Classification (NCBI taxonomy): domain Eukaryota; kingdom Metazoa; phylum Chordata; class Actinopteri; order Cypriniformes; family Leuciscidae; genus Hybognathus; species Hybognathus amarus. The sequence continues at coordinate 10,302 of JAQIUQ010003042.1, read as the reverse complement.
TTATTATTAATTTGGTGGTAGTGTTTTATTAATATTATTATTATTAATTTGGCGGTAGTGTTTCATTATTATATTTATTATATATTTTTATTTGTTTATATTTGTTTTCTTTAAATGTGTTTATTTGTTTGTTTATTTGTAAAATGTATTTATTTAATTAAATTTTTTTATTATTATTATTTTTATAATTTTTATTATTATTATTAATTATATATTTATTTAATAATTTTTTTTAAAATTTAATTTATTTATAAATATATTATTATATTTGTTTTGATGATTTAAATTTGTTTATATTTGTTTATATTTGATTATTTGTTTATATTTATTATATTTGTTATATTATAGTGTATTATTATTAATTTGGCGGTAGTGTTTTCTTTAATATTATTATTATTAATTTGCCATTTGGTCTTCACTTGGCACTTTTTGATGCTTGCCTGGTTTTGTAGTTTGACACTTTTAGATCAGTCAGCACGTCTGATCTTCAGTGAGCGGAAACGTCCCACATCACACTCCTTTTGGTCTCACTTCATCTGTAGCTATTCATATAAATGACAAGGCTATGATTTTGGCCGTAGGGGGTTCCACTTGCGACGGCGTTCCCCAACCTCGGCACACTGCTCAGCATCTGTCTTTCTTCCACCGTCTGGTGCCTCCGTCACAACAAGGTATAAAGTCTCTCATACTGGAGTGGAACGAGCTTCACCCGATCTGCTGACACCATTACAGCTCTCATGAAGACACATTTGGAGATTACTTTGACGTCTGAGAATGATATTACTTAGCTTAGGTTTTCTTTGAATCATTAAATGGGTTAAATGAGTAGGAAAAGGAGTAGTTCACTTTTAAAAAAAACTTTTGCTGATAATTTACTCATCCCCATGTCATCCAAGATGTCCATGTCTTTCTTTCTTCAGTTGAAAAGAAATTAAGGTTTTGATGAAAACATTCCAGGATTTTTCTCCATATAATGGACTTCAATGGGGTCCAAACGGTTCAAGGTCCAAAAGAGAGTTTCAGTGCAGCTTCAAAGGGCTTTAAACGACACCAGACGATGAATAAGGGTGTTATCTAGGACCCTTTGAGTCATGACTCAAAAAAAGATTTGTTCATTTTGATGAACGAGTTCGACCAGGAGAGTCACGAACATGCATCGCAGAACAGAGCAAGGCGAGCATTTGAGCTTATAAAACTTAAACTTTTTTATTTATTTTTTAAATGAGCGATCGTTTCGCTGGATAAGACCCTTATTCATCGTCTGGAATCGTTTAAAGCCCTTTGAACAGTTTGCACTGAAACTCTCATTTGGACCTTGAACCTTTTGGTTCCCATTGAAGTCCATTATATGGAGAAAATCCTGGAATGTTTTCATCAAAAACCTTAATTTCTTTTACGACTGAAGAAAGAAAGACATGGACATCTTGGATGACATGGGGTGAGTAAATTATCAGCAAAAGTTTTTTTTTAAAAGTGAACTACTCCTTTAAGTTCTACTAATACCTGGACGAAAAAGCACTTTAACTCTATTTAATTGAAATTTTAACTACATTTTCATTTAATTATAAGCAACATGCATCATTAGTGTCCAAAAACATGACATTCAATCAGTCCACACTTAGTCTTTAGTCTATCATTTTGAAGAATTTTATTTCTGTTAAAAATTTGCTGAAGTGTATTTCTTTTCGGTTATTTCAGTGTAATTCAAATGCTTTACCCAAAATTTCAAGATCAAGAGCAAGTGCTATGTGGCATACTGCATGTTTTCTCCAATGTCGTACACAAACAGCAAAAATAGCACCAGTGGTGTGATGTCTGACTCTCCAAACACACCCGCTCTCAACCATACCTTCATTGAGCTACACATCGCTGTACTAAAATTAGAGCATACTACGCGCTTCATAGACTGTTTACACTAGAAAGAGACAGCCAATCATGGCAAAGACTGTCAATTTAAAAACTGCCAAAAGCAACTGAAGATATTAGACGAACAGAAAAAGGGCTTTGTGGAATGAAGTGTGTTTTCTACTGTGAATGTTTGCCTAATATGGTGCAGTCAGATTGTGTGCTGTTGGGTTTCTGCAGTCCACAGAGTAGGTGATAGCATGTGTTTGTGTCAATGTTGTTGTTCACTGTTTGATTGTTAACCGGTACGTGTGGTCAGTGTGTGTGTAAGAGTAACTGAGATACACAGTAGCTGTTTGTCGGAGGATCTGCTGTGTTCCAGGAAAGCTGTGGTGTGGCAGTATTACTCAAACTGATGAGTTGTGGTCTAAATATTTATGTGGTTCTTCTCAGAATCACCCAGGCATGCTGGGAGAGGAGCTGGGGGTACATTTGACACATTTTCCTGAAGAGTGCTAACTGAGAGTTTAGCTCGTATTAGTACAGGAAGGTTTGCTTTTTTGCCTTCTGCTTCTTCGAGTTATAAATATAACCTGTACGATTCATCATTTATAACATCAAACACAACTCAGTGTGGTTTCCGTATGATCTCGACGTGCTGAAATGAGCTGGCTAGAACAGCAAAGAACTGCTTTCTGCTGACACAAGCCCATTTACGTGCACATCAGATTAAACAGGGTTATTCCAGTGCAGCTCTGTAAACATGAGCGCTGTTTTCCTTTGCTCCATTGAAGGAATTCAGTTGTTTAGTCCTGTTGTTGTCGTTGATAATATATATTATGGACGGTTTTGTGTCTGTTTTATGATTTATTACCAATTATGATGTGGAAGTTTAAGTTCAAGAAAAACATTTTCTTCTTTATAATGTTCCTTTGGAACATGTGCTGTATATTCAGACTTTAAAAGCAAAATCACTGTTAAATTATTATTATGATATTTTTTTGTCGCCTGAGGCGCATCGGCCTATATAACAGAAAATGCCCACAAAGATATGATTTTGACTTGTTACTAAAAAAATTTTTTTTTACCAATAAACAAAAATGTATTAACCCTCTGGAGACGGATTGGGCGGTACGCCTAAAATTACATACTTTTACAAATGTGTACTTATCTTAACCCTTTACCTGTCACCCCCCTTTTTGATAATTGACATTAAAATGCACTATACAAACTTAAATGGTTGTAATTCAAGAATGCTTTTGAATATAGACCTAAGTTTGGTCTTGTTTTAAAGAAAATAATCAGCAGATTATTACTAAAGTGAAAGCACTTCAAAAAATTAAGTATGAAAAAGTTATGGAAGTTATAATTTACAGTAAATCAAATATACTGTATTAATATATATATTTTTAATATGAAATAAATATTTTACAAAATATGTTTTACAATAAAATTACTATAAAATGAAGGCTATATATCTAACCAAGTTGTGTTCCAAATTTAAAGTTGTATCATGAGATTTTGTTTAGGCGTTATACCAAAAATAGCCACCGGGTGCCATTGAATTCCATTGAATTTAATTGTATGCATTTTGCCATAACAAATTAATAAATTTCTCTCCAAATATCACTTCTGTCACTAAATATGGAACCTTGAGACTCAGACCTTTCTGACAATATGTGTTTTGTCAAGATTAGAAAAGGTTTTCATAATACATTATGAAAGATGATGCCCAAAAGGGGAGGGGCCTAATAAAAAAATACCGTTTCTATGGTAACGCAATGTCCAATTTCAAAACGGTTTTCACAGGATGAATTCTGAGTTCGTAAGCTTTCAAAATGATACCTAATTTATGATAACTACTAAAATATGTGATATAATAATAATAAAAAATGTATTTATATATAGATATATATATTATACTTTTTAGAGGACTTCTTACCTTACTTTTTAAATATAATTTTATCTTTTTTTATTGACAAATACTAATTATGTTTTATTATGAACTTTTAGCACTAAAAAACAAAGTTTCAATTATTAAAAGTGTGTGCGTTGACTTTTTGTGACAAAGGTCAGAAACTCCTGTAATGACGTCGATTTTTTTAGGCGCACTCTTGTCATAAATTCATATATTACTGTTCATTCATAATTTGTAAGAAAAAACAGACCTAAAGTACCTTTCCAACGATATAAAGTTTGTCATGACTAGATTAGGATTTAATAGTAATATATAGGGATGGGTATCGTTAAGGTTTTATCGGTATTACTACTCTTATCGATACTGCTTATCGATCCGGTACTTTAACGGTATTCTTATCGGTTCTTTTTTAGTGTTTTTTTTTTTTAAGAATTAAGAAGATAATTAACTTTATATTTTGAAATGTTAAATAGAAACAGCAATGCTTTAACAAAACGAAGAAACAAATCTTTTTTTATGCAGCATCGTGCTGGCTTTTTTAGTTTTATATACAAAAGATAAGAAAAAACACGTACACACAAGAATACAATTAATCAAAGATACAAATTATATACACAGTGTTTTAATTTCAGGAAGGTCTACTAACATTACTTCTCAGGTAATTGTTTCTGTCTGAAAAGAAATCTAATTTAGTAATCAAATGTAAAATAGCACTGTATAGTTTATCATAGATAGATTAATGCTTATTAAATCTAAAGTTACTCATTCAAGAGCTCTGAGTGATTTGCTCTGCCTTTTGTTGTTTGATTTGCATTAGGCTAATGGCTGAATCGTCAGCAGGTTTATTAGACTGCTGCCCCTTTAAGACCAAGTGCAGATCTGATGCACCAACATTTTCTCCCTATTATTTACGTCCATTTAAGACATAATTGTGTTTAAGTGAATAAACTGTGTTTAAGTGAATCTCAGAGCTTCTCATTTTGACATTTTTATGTATATTTGATAGTTTAGGAGGACACACAAAGCCCAAAATATACTTTTCTTGTCTCGTTGCAGTCCGTTTCGGAGCACCGCTTTGTGAACAGCGTCTCTTGCGCAGGTTTATGTGTTTTTAATAGCCATTTTTTTCTAGCAACAGTAGAGACAGCATTTTGCAATAATCGCCGATCGTGCTGATTCTGACGGTACGTTTGGGTTTAGGAAGAACTGACAGCGCAGCGCAGTGAAGTGAAGGAAGTTGCGCTGGACAGATCATGCGTCTCGTTTTTAACGGTTTTATCTCAAATATCTTCTTTTTATAATCTTTGGAAGCCGAAATCTAAAATAAAATTAGAATAATATTCCAGATCTAACGTGTAACCACGTTTGAATGTTTAGTATCTGTCCTCTTTGTCACTCAAGCAAGGGCTGTCGTGTTGCGCGTGCTGTGGCTCCGCGTGAGAGATCGCTCTCTCTCTCTCTCTCTCTTCCTGAACTGCGAATAGCAAATTGCATCACAGACAAATGGTTCAATTAAAATATAGTTTATATATAGAAATGGCTGGCGAGATAAACATGTTCAAGATAACGTCTTTATAGGAATAATAAATAGTAGCCTACGTGTATTTTCTTAATTTCTCCAGTACCGAACAGCAGAACCGAATAACGTCCGAAGCTTGATCGATACAGCGGTCTTTCAAAATTCAGCACCGGGGCCCGTTTAATGCACCGGGTTCAGTACCATCCTAGTAATATAGTGAAGTAAGAGTTAGGTACGTCTGCATACGGGCAAGTGACAGTTAAGGGGTTAAAAAAACTATTCATGATACAGTAGGGAGGTGTGGTCTTTTTTGCCGTCTTCCTCAGATTCCGCTGAAAACAGTGATAACTTACCAGGTGCGTTTTCCGAAAGCATCGTTAGCCAACTATGGTCGCAAGTTCCGTCGTTATCAGCATAGTTCAACGACTCGAGTGTTTCCCGAAACCATCGTTCCAACGAACATTCACAAACAGCATCGCAAAGTTGTGTGGTTTGAACGACAGCTCTCGACCTGTGGTTAGAAGCATCGTTTCTATATTGCATGACATTTGGACGCAATAAATCTTTATCTTGAGCAAAATAAGCAAGCTGACATTCAGTACAACCGGTGCCTTTTATTCAGAATACATACAAATGTAATTTACGTCTATTCGTTTTTCAAAAGATTTGAAGTAACGTGTTTGAAGAGTGCGCATGTGCGAACGTGCATACTATGTAAGAACGAGCCAAATATTGAGTCTGGTAATAAAGCAAAACAACTGAGAACAATTAGAAATAGTCCTCAGATGACATGTCTGTAATTTATATAAAACAAATCTAGCATTAATTGGATCTCAAACAGTTTCGTTAAAAGTAGAATTACTACACCTCGTGCAAAACCAACATGGTTGAACGAATACTTTGCGACAGTGGGTTTCGGAAACAGTCGTGACTAGCTAGTTGATTTCTCCAACGATGCATCGTACTATGGTAGTGAAGCAGTGAACTGCGTCTTTGTACGGGAAACGCACCCCTGGCTTGTATACACACCGTCAAAGGCCAATGAAATCGATGTTGTTTGGCAGATTCACAAGCAACAACTAATAGAAAAATTCCCGATGGAGAAATATTTTTCTTACTGAATCAGAGGAAGGTTACCTAGACGTATTTTAGCAAATCGGAGGTCTCTGTAGCCTTGCATGGGGTGGTACTATAGTAAGGGATATGACAGAAACAGCGTCGAGTGATGGAGGAGACGACAGAAAGCGAGCGGACACGTAGAGTATAAACAAGCCTTTACGGAGTGAGAGCGCTGAGATTTAAATGAGAGAGAAGACAGAAGAATTGTAATATATTCATACATACAATTCTTAGCATTATTTATTATTTTAGCACTTTTATGATGGCAAGCAGTAAACGATTTACGTTAGATCAGGCTCTGGAACAATTACTGGAGAGTGACAGAGGAGAAAGTATTGCTTAGAAAAACGCCTGGGACTATTTGTAAATAAAGTTAGATTTTTCATTGTTCTTTACACATTTTATTTAACAATTACACATGTCTGTCAAGCAAAGGCTTTGACAAATATTTATTTTTGTTCAAAAACTGGATTTTTAGAAATAAATGACAAAAATCGAATTTCCGTTTTTTAAAATTCTCTTAGTATATTGTAAATATTTCACTCATACTTCATTTAAAAACACATTACATGCATGCTTATGTTAACTTAGGGTCTTCTGAATCCATAGATACCATACACACAGTGTTCCATCTCCATGACATATACTGTAGTTTATAAGCCCAAATGTAAAAATAGAGAAAACGGACCAAAAAGGGCTTAGTCCCCAGAGGGTTCAAATTAAAAGATGCCAGAATGAGAAGGAAACTGCTTGGTTGGGACAAAATACGTAATTGAGATCAAGCAATGTAAGGAAAAATTATGTAATAACATGCCTGCAAATAAAAGGTGAGACATGGCCAAAAAGTATGCTTTTGTTAAATAAAATTATTTTGTAATAAAAAATACTATTCTAATACTAAAAACGAATTACGCTAACATTCTGAAGTTATTGTCAAATAATCCTGAACAAAAAGGCATGATGGTTTCTGCGAAAATATTTACTATCTACTACTAAGGGCCAGATTTACTAAACAGGACAAATGGGAAGTTCTCCGCGTGATCAAGTTAAAGTACACTGATGCAGCCGGATCATTTCCATAATGACCAACACGATCCACGAAGAGCAGCGCAAATTAGCGTCTGGTTTCGGACATGCCTTTTTGGGTGTTAAATAATGGCTAGCGTAACGGCTAACTTAGCGTTAAACCCTCGTAAATCACCTTGAATTCATTTGAATACAGATATTCAAACAGATAGTCTGAAAGAGAAACTCCTACAAATGCATATGCACTAAGGTCCGCCGCTTCAGGAAACTGCCTTCTAATTACAACTGTTCTCTATGTAATATTTGCTATGTTTCTGTATATTTCAGGATACCTCCAGGAGGCGTACCTCTGGACGAAACAGGCTCTTTCCATCATGGAAAAGTCCATGGTGCTTCTCCAAGATGTGACGGATGGTTCTCTGTACGAGGGTGTGGCCTATGGGACGTACACCATCTCGTTCACTCTTTCAGTACATGTATTTGGTGCAGAGGCACTTTGACATCGGCCACTTCAGTCATCCCTGGCTGCACAGACACTTTTGCATTTCTCTACAGGACATTGTTGCCTGGTAAGGTCTTGCTCTGCCTGGTTCTGTGTAGTATCTTACAAGCTCTGACATTTAAAGGGTCATATCGGAAATGGTTTATTTTATGTGGTCATCATTTTTCACCCTCTCTCTGACCCTTAGGATGTTTTTTTGCTGCTTCCTACAGCATCTACAGTATATAAATGCCCTTTATGAGTAACAATGCTTACTTTATGTGGGCTGTGGTTTTGCTGTTGGGTCCAGTTTATTTTGTGCTGCCCCATTTTTTCAATAACAGCCTCTTTGCAAAGCTTGCGTTACATTTGGACAAATTCGCAACTTGGTTTCAATAAATGGATCTTCAGTTTTGAAAGTCACAGTATGTTTCCATAGTACATTTAAAAGGTTTTCAGGTTGCCCCCTTTTAAATATGTTAATAGCTGACAATTGTGGTAATAAAGTGCTTTGCCCATGCCAGTCAAAGCAATAAACTTCTTTTACACATGAGTTGCTTGGTCTCTCACCTTAAACAGATAGTTCACCCAAAAATGCCCCAAAATTTACTCACCCTCAAGTCATTCTAGGTGTATAAGACTTTCTTCTTTCAGCCGAACACAATCAGAGTTATATTTAAAAATGTCCTGGCTCCTCCAAGCTTTATAAAGGGAGGGAAAAGTAACTGGAAGAATACAAGTCCAAAAAAGCGCATCCATCCATTAAGTAATCCCATACCGACTCCAGGGTTAATAAAGGCCTTCTGGAGTGAAGCGATGGGTTTGTTTAAGAAAAAATATACATATTCATAACTTTATAAACTATAATCACTGGTTTCTGGTAAAGGCTGTACATAAGTCAAGTTCCGGTGGAAGAGTGACCTTTGACCCGACGCATGACGAGCGACCTCTGACCCGATGCATGACGAGCGACCTCTGACCTGACGCAGGACGAGCGACCTCTGACCCGAAGCATGTCGAGCGACCTCCAACACAATGCATGACGAGCGACCTCCGACCCCAACGCATGATGAGAGACCTCTAACCCGACGCATGACGAGCAACTTCTGACCAGACGCGTGACGAGTGACCTCTGACCCGACGAGCGACCTCTTACCAGAGCGCATGACAAGCGACCTCTGAACAGACACATGGCGAGCGACCTCTGACCCGACGCATGACGAGCGACCTCTGACCTGAAGCATGTCGAGCGACCTCCGACCCAACGCATGACGAGCGACCTCCGACCCAACGCATGACGAGCGACCTCTAACCCGACGCATGACGAGCGACTTCTGACCAGACCCGTGACGAGTGACCTCTGACCCGAGGCATGTACGAGTGACCTCTGAACAGACGCATGGCGAGCGACCTCTGACCTGACGCAGGACGAGCGACCTCTGACCCGAAGCATGTCGAGCGACCTCCAACACAATGCATGACAAGCGACCTCCGACCCAACGCATGATGAGCGACCTCTACCCGACACATGTCAAGCAACTCCTGACCAGACGCGTGACAAGTGACCTCTGACCCGACAAGCGACCTCTTACCAGACGCATGACAAGCGACCTCTGAACAGATGCATGGCAAGCGACCTCTGACCCGATGCATGACGAGTGACCTCTGACCTGACGCAGGATCGAGCGACCTCTGACCCGAAGCACGTCGAGCGACCTCCAACACAATGCATGACGAGCGACCTTCTAACCCGACGCATGACGAGCAACTTCTGACCAGATGCGTGACGAGTGACCTCTGACCCGACGAGCGACCTCTTACCAGACGCATGACGAGCGACCTCTGACCCGACGCATGACGAGCAACCTCTGACCTGACGCATGACGAGCGACCTCTGACCTGAGCATGTCGAGCGACCTCCAACCCTGAGACGCATGACGAGTGACCTCCGATCCAACGCATGACGAGCGACCTCTGACCTCGACGCATGACGAGTGACCTCCGATTCCAACGCATGACGAGCGACCCTTACCCCGACGCATGACGAAGAACATCTGACCAGACCCGTGACGAGTGACCTCTGACCCGACCGAGTGACGCTCTGACCCCGAGGCATGTCGAGCGACCTCCAACCCAACGCATGACGAGCGACCTGCGACCCCAATGCATGATGAGAGACCTCTAACCCAACGCATGACGAGCAACTTCTGACCAGACGCGTGACGAGTGACCTTCTGACCCGACGAGCGACCCTCACCAGAGACGGCATGTACAAGCGACCTCTGAACAGACGCATGGCGAGCGACCTCCTGACCCGAGCATGACGAGCGACCTCTGAACAGACGCATGGCGAGCGACCTCTGACCCTCGAAGCATGACGAGCGACCTCTGAAC
>JAQIUQ010003041.1:0-20825 GCA_030378365.1 Hybognathus amarus | reverse complement strand
ACACTATTACACTTAAAGCGATTAGTTCACTTTTGAAAAAGCTTTTGCTGATACTCTCACTCACCCCAATGCCCATCCAAGATATCCATGTCTTTCTCTTCCTCAGTCGAAAGAAATTAAGGTTTTTGATGAAAACATTCGAGGATTTTCTCCATATAATGGACTTCCATGGGAACCAGACGGCTCAAGCTCCAAAAGAATCGTCAATAACAGTTTCAGATCCAGCTTCAAATGTCTTTAAACGACAACAGACGACTGAATAAGGGTTATATCATGCGAAATCAGATGGGTTATTTCAAAACTTATTCCAAAAAGGGAACTTTTCAAGGACAACGGTAGCCAAGCTCTATTCTGCAGGCGCTGTCTGAGCCTTACGTCACACACGGCGACTGCGCCCAAAGGACCACGGCCACGTAGCCGGAAGTACAGAATCAAAATCGTCCGACATGGTTATTTTACCTTCTAATTCCTTTTTTCTGGTAAACGGCTGGTTGAGTCACAGTTCTGCACGCTTGACCTACTGCGGTTTCAACTTACTGAGCTCCAGCTACGTTCCAGCTGACTGCTCACCCATCACCTTTCGAACGTGATTACGCAATCACGTGACGCTGAGAAACGCGCCTCCAGAGGAGAGAGCTAGGCTGACCATCTGTACGCCATGTCCACAGTTAGCCCATTTGAGCAGCTTTCCTCTGTTCTTACAAGCTCTCTGAAACAGAAACCGGTTTAGTCTCCTGGCTAATGTTGTGTGAGAGCATATGCTTCGAAGGCTTACAGACGGCTGTTTTGTTTCAGGATGGTGAAAGATGCTCCGTGGGGAATGGAAGAAGTTTTTCTGATAGCGCACTCTTGCTTGGGCTTTGTGGCGTGCACGACGTTCCTGGCACCGAGAACCTCAGTAAAGTTCAGCAGGAGCGTCTCCTCCTGCAGGCTGACCGGGAACCCTTTCACCTGCGTGTACATGTATGAGAAGTCTTACCACCGCGCGGACGTGGGGGTTCCAGACCTCCACAACCACCAGCCCACCATCACCGTGCTGCCCTTCCACCTGGCAGGCTCGCGGTCACTGAACCAAGGTGAGTCGAACATTTCTTTAGCGTTGTATGTCACATTTATGATCATCAGAGCCATGTTGGAAACTGCATTTTCTTTATGCTGGTCCAGTTCTGCAACCAAAACAGCCTCTTTGAGGGAAAAAGACCTGAAACGATGGGGACTGCTGGATTGAGCGTACACCATTTCGTCTATCCATTTTCCTGCCAGGGGTCTGTTCCAGTCCCCTTTACATTGTTTATGACTCTATGGTCCGAAAGCAATTGAAAAAAGGCATCAAGGACGTCCCGTGAATCCACTCTCCCTGTCTGACCCCAGAAACCTCTCATCTGATCGTTTTCTAGGGCACTATAGATGTATCCTTCACTGTTCTTTGATATCCCACAATCCTTCTGCTGTGACAGTTGAGCTGCAAGGAATAAAGATGGCGTCTGAAGTCTGTGGGCCGGTGGTCATCTGCGCTTAGCTTTTGCAGACCCCATTGGTGATTTAATAATAAATGTGGAAGTCGAAGTCCATTTTGTAAATGCTGTAGTAATGAGCTGATGAGACGACCATCTACAGTATTGGTACAGGTGCACTTGACTTTCTTTCATTGTAGGTCTGTGGATTGGATTGTGAAGAAGAGAGCGTTGTGTACTGAATGCAGGGTTTCTGCGGGTCTTAAAAAGTCTAAAAAAGTCTAAAATTTCAAATCACAATTAAGGCCTTAGAAAGTCTAAGAATTTGCTGTAGAAGGTACGCTATCAGGGCATTTAAAATGTGTCCAACATTGTTCTGGCAGTCCCGAACAACAGATCTCTCAAGCATGCAAATGACAAAAAACCCTTTTGTTGTCTTAGAATATGCATTTATTTTTACCTGATTTGCTCACCGGCTCCCATATGAAATCGTTTAGTCGAGTCCTTTTTCCAAAATCTCGCCTTTGTGCGTGACGCGCAATCTGCGGTGCATTGGTCAGATGACCTAGCCAAGTTGTGATTGGTATTCTCTGTGCAGAGTATGTCGGAATAAACTCGGTATCACCATCCCTTCCCTCCAGCACCAGTCCGGCCGCGAAACCCACAGGCTTCAGTAGCATTTAGGTTTGTGAAGCAATCATCTTCAAAATGACGCGAACACCAGAACAAGGTTTGGGCTATACTTGTGTGGTATACTGCTATATATGAACTGTAGCCACTTAGACTTCAAATGCTCCTCTCCTGGCAGATGAAAAAAGTTTGCTTTCGCATCGCACTTCGAAACACAGCGTTCGTCGACATGATTGTTTTCCGTTTGCCTGCGTCTCAGAGCGCAATAAGTGGGCGTTTCTTATTCAAATAACTTGTCAAGTTGACGTCAACTAGACAAGGAAAAGCATCTGCGTCTGAACGATTCATATCAGGAGACTCGAGTCGACTCTTACTTTTGAAGACAATAACTTTGTATACGGCAGAGGTGGAAAGAGTAATAAAATATGCTACTCAAGTAAAAGTACTACTACTTCAATAAAATTTTACTCAAGTACAAGTAAAAGTACTGGTCTAAAAATCTACTCAAGTAAAAGTAAAAAGTAGCTCATTTAAAATTTACTCAAAGTAAAAGTTACTGAGTTACTTTTTTAACACTGGGTGGGGGAATCCCCGTGTGGGGTTGTAATGGTAAGAGATTTTCACAGTATGATAACGTTATAGAAAATACCATGGTTTACAATCAATTATTAATCAATTATTAAATAAATTATTATTATTATTATTATCATCAGTTAAAGGACAACTTTGGTGCGCAAATGAGCCTTCGGTTTAATTACATTGTTACTAGTAAACTGCCATCTGAGATTTGTTTTCATTGATCTGAATGTAAATAGTTTTATCTATAAAAACAGTTAAGCCTATAATGCTAGTATAACTGCAGCATATAGGGCATAGAGTAATGACAAATAAAATTGCTTGTTTATTACCACTAACAAGGCTCAAAATAACCCCACATTAACACTGTAGCATAACAAGGTCCTACATTTCAAACTCTGAGCATTGAGAACTTTGTCAGTGTCCATACAGTTTAATAAGAACATATTTTATACACACAGTAAATTTCTGCGAATACAGGAAGAAGCCATCTTTGAAATATAGCTCTCACCAGTTCGATCAGAAGGCCGATCCAAGTGTGCTGGTGAGATGTGAATAAGGTGATAAGGTGAGCGTGACCAGTAAGCAACATGTATATATTGAAGACAAGAAAATGATTCGTGTTTGTGTTTCTTCCGGAAACAACGGACCATATGAGATTATGCACAGTTCAGCGCACTTGGATCGGCGTTCGTGAGATCGAACTGGTAGAGACTATATTTCAAAGATGGCTTCTTCCTGTATTCGCAAAGTCTGACTGTGTGTATAAAATATCTTCTCATTAAACTGTATGGAACACTGACAAAGTTCTCAATGCCTCGGTTTGAATGTAGGGACCTTATTATGCTATCAGTGTTACTGTGGGGCTATTTTGAGCCTTGTTAGTGGTAATAACAAGCGATTTTTATTTGTCATTACTCTATGCCCTATATACTAGCGTTATACTAGCATTATAGGCTAAACTGTTTTTATATATAAAACTATTTACATTCGGCAATCATGAAAAAAAAATCTCAGATAACGGTTGACTAGGTAACAATGTGTAATTAGACCAAAGGTTCATTTTGTGCTGGAGTTGTCCTTTAATATGATTATGAAAACAGGGTTTTTCTTTGGTTAAACAAATGCTTTTAATTATAATAAACTTGAAACCATTTGTTTTTATTAAAATTGTAATAAAACAAGTCTAATCAATTAAATTCTGATAATTGATAATGACAACTTATTCTTAAGCATTAATTATTTATTAAAAATGTCTTATGAATAATATTGTCCTATGTAAACGTATTTTATTCAGAAAATTAATGTTTCTTTTCGATTTAATACAAATATATTATCAAAAACTGGTGGTAATCAAATGTAAATTTAAACTTGTGCACTTTTATTTTTGGGGGAAGCACTGCAAAAACAGATTTACTAAATTAAACCATGGACAAAAAAATATATTCCTTTAACTAATGAAATGTAGTATTATTATTGTTGTTTTTTTATTATTATTATTTTGAGAGGTAGGCTGACGTTCTACTGTATGCCTACAATAGTAATATTTCTGTCATAATTTATCATGGTAAAACCCAACTTTTATTTTGACGGGTTGTAGTGAAGACCAAAAGTGAAGAAAAAGTGTAAAAAACTACGTTTTTTTCTCAAATAAAATTATGAAAATACCCAATAGGCATTCTCTCAGAGCAGCTCTGGAAATATTCTCAAATTGTTTGCGAGACGCTGAAACACCATGAATGTCACGTCATACTTGAGTATGTACTAAGTACTGTAGTAGACAAAAAGCGGCGCAGCTCAGCAGAACAAATAGAGTTATTCATTTACATGCAGTATTTTTGTGCTTAAATATTCACAGATCAGGTTGCGATTGGATTTATTGCACAGTTTTACTTTCAATGTATCTATCCATTACTTTGCATGTTTTACTGTGATACTGTGCTAAGTGAATAGTTCCACTTTCATGACTGGTATTTCGGGATTCCCTCTGCATCATCGTAATCACTCGAAGTTATAATCAGCACATACCTTTATCTGCAGGGAGGAGGGGAGTGTCCTCTGAGCTCATTTTGCAGCCACTTTGCGTGGCACGCTTTTTGCTAATAATATCTGTCCTCGAGGCAACCACACTTTTTTCCTTCAAAGTGTTTTCATACGGGCCATAATCCGTTTCAGTAAGAATTCTTGAGCGCTGATTTGTTTTCAGCTTCAGCTGGTCTGTCTCATGGGTCTGCGTCACCTTTCTGCGCGCTGTTCTCCGCCCTTCAACCAATGCAGTAGTTTCCGGAGTGTGATATATATATTTTTTCGTGTAGGCTACTATTATTTTTTACTCAGTAATCGGATATGATTTAAAATGTAGCGAAGATACAATACTTCAATACAAAATGTACTTAAGTAAAAGTAAAAGTACAGATTTTAAAAACTACTTAAAAAAGTAGAAAGTACACAAAAAAACTATCTCAAATTACGTAAAATGCGCGAGTAAATGTAAAATTTGTGACTTTCCACCTCTGGTATACGGTGCAACTTTCATTTTTAAAACTTTGCAGGATGTTTTCGTTCACTTAGCATCTATGTTAGCACACTACATGAAGGGCAATTTTCAAAACTCCATAATAGGTACCCTTTAAGTATTGTGTTCTAGTTCTTAATTTTTCCTACGTTCATGTAAATCCCATTAAAATGTTCCTACAGCGCTTTGGAATGTTTTTTTTGTATTATTCCTGTGGTTGTAGTTCTTTATTTTGCTAGTTTGAATATAATTCGCTGTATTACGACTTACACTAAATAGATCAACATGCAACAGGCAATCAGTTTTTAGGTTTCGGTGTTATTGGCGGCATCTCAAAAGCCATATCATAATTTATTCAGCTATGAGGAAGTGGAAGTTTAGTGCATACTTGGCTTGAAATATCAGAATTTTGTGAATCAGATTTTGCTGATTTGGGTTTTGCTTTTGGATCATCAGAGCTCAACACTAAAAGCGAAGGTGTCTCTGGAGTTCTCCACATGGTGACAAGACACCAATCCTACATTGTTTCAAATGATGTTTCCAGACTCTGACATCTGCTAAATCCTTCAGGTGCGGGAAGATATAAATGGCTTACATTACCCCGCTTTGGAATCAGGGATTTTATAAACACAAACAGAACTAATTTCAAAAATCATGGATCCGTTTTGTGCTGATTTTCAGTTTGAATTATTAAATTATTTGTGAATAATTTTCAAGACTCATTACGCATTTCCTTTGTACGTTTTTTTTTTTGTTGTTGTTGTGATATAGGCTCTTAAAATTCATTCATAATGGTCTTGAAAGGTCTTAAAAAGTCTTAAATTTGACTTTTGTGAAACTTACAGAAACCCTGTGAATGGATAAGGATACTGAGTGTGAATGGCTTTTCTAGCAGCGTAGGCTCAAAAACAAGTTATGGCATTTTAATGAAAGATTCCAAAGTAAAAAAAATACATAAAAATCACACATGCTAATACACACACATATATATATACACACACACACACATATATATATATACCTGCAAAAAAACTTTGACTTTTTTCTGTGCATAGTTCCAACACAATTATAAGTTCATGTGACAAGGTTGTAAAACTTTTATATGTTCATGTCACACACAAGTATTCCTGAAAAGGGACAAAATGAAAAATATCTGTTGTACATATGGGAGTAGGCCTAAGACTTCGCCCACAGAATTCAGTCAGTGAAGCACATATCAAAAGTTCACAACCACTTAAAAGCTCAAATAACACATTTTAAATGGAACAAAAATATGATTCCTCTTGTCTAATAATTAGTAACTCTTAGATCCACAGAAGACTGAAGAATGATTGCAAAAAGAACATTTGATTTATTATGAACTCTAAAGACAGGCCAACAAACTGAAACAGTGTGCTAAACAGAACATCGACCAACAAATGAACAGGACAAAGGAGGAACTGAAACACACAGTGATGATTAACCGAAGCGACTGAACAGCTGTGAAGAACGGTGTTAGTGTCCATGGTGAAACGCATATCCATGTGGCATATCCAAACTAAAACACAGGGAACACATGCCATGAAGGAAAAACAAAACAAACGGAAACATGTGAGGAAATAACAGTAGGATGCAAGATGCAAATAAACTCAGTTTAATGAATAAGTCAGAATGAACAATGGTAAGGCACAGATCGGGGACAACACTCAGGTGGTGGGTGAAGCAGGACAAGATGGCGATTCGGTGGTGAAAACAGAAGACGGCTGTGCTTGAGCTGAAACCCAGGGAAGTGGAACATCCAGAAGACACAAGGAACAGACGAAAATCCAGGAGACACGAAGAACTGCAGAGATTCCAGATTGGAAACAGACGAGGCATGTAGCACAGGAACACATCGAATAACAACCACAATCGATCTGACAACAAGAGAGAGAAAATGCTGGGTATATGTAGGAACTGCAATGACATGGCAGCTGGTGACACTAATCAGCACAATGAGTGACCACACCCACACAATCACACTCACACAGACACATCAGCACTGAGACAGCCGATTCATGAACCGTGACAGTACCTCCTCCTAAGAACGCCTCCTGGCGCTTCTCAGACTCCCTTACCTGTCCGACTCAAACCATCCGATAGGGAGTGATCCAGGATGTCTCTAGCAGGTACCCAACTTCTCCTCCGCACCTAACCCTCCCAGTCCACCAAGTACTGGAATCCCGCTGCCCCCTCCGTCTCGAGTTCATAACACGGATTTATCTAACATGAGGGTTCCCATCTACGTAGCCGCGGCGGGCGGGGGGAACCGGGGCAGGCGCGCATTAATGTGAGGAACGAAACACGGGCTTGTATTTTGGATACATGGAAGGCGGGGTGAATTCTCCTGTACCGCAGGAGGAAGTTTGAGGCGCACTGTCACCGGACCAGTAATCTGGTGACAGGAAACGGGCCAATAAATTTGGGAGCTAACTTGTTAGACACGAGCGGAGCGGAGAGGAATGTTCCTGGTAGAAAGCCACACTTTTTGACCCACGACGTAGTACGGGAGGCTTTGACCGGTGGCGATCGGCCTTGGCCTTCATGCGCCTCCCTGCTTGGAGCAGAGTCTCACGGGCTCTAGTCCAAGTACGGTGGCACCTCTGGACGAACGCGTGAGCGGAGGGGACCGCGACTTCGGATTCCAGACTTGGAAAAATTGGTGGCTGGTAACCTAAACTACACTTAAATGGCGAGAGGCCCGTGGATGCTACACTGGTAATGATTGCTGGGCGCACTCCACCATAGAAAGCTGTTGGCTCCAGGACGACGGATTCTTGGCAACCACACATCGCAACATTCTTTCGAGGTCTTGATTGGCTCGCTGCCAGACTGTCCATTACTCTGGGGATGATAGCCCGAGGACACACTGACCGTGGCCCCAGCAGATTTAGACAAAATTCTTGCCAAAAACTTGGATATGAATTGGGAACCCTGTCAGAGACCACGCCCATCGGGAGGCCATGTAGCCGAAAACGTGCACTCTATGACAGTGACCGCTGTGGCTCTTGGCTGAAGGTAATTTGGGCAAGGGAATCAAGCTGTGCCGCCTTTCGAAGAACCGGTCCACGTACGTGTTAAACAACCGTGCATGCCATCAGAAGGCGGGAGGGCGGTGACAAAATCTAGAGCGATATGGGACCAGGGGTCTCAAGGGACAGACAGCGGTCGATCGAACCCGCTCTGGGGTTGGTTTAGATGCTTGCTAGTGGCACAGACTGAGCAAGCCAACACAAAATCGTGAATGTCGTGAGGGCCATCAATGGCCACCAAAATCGCTGTCTAACTAGAAAGTGGTGCGAGCTCACTCTGGCTGACAAGCCACGCTGGAGCAATGACCCCATCGAATAACGTCGCGACCGTAAACCTCTCCGAGACAAACGATCGAACTCGGTGGGCAACCAGGCGGAGGGCTGTCATCCCTTCTCAAGGCTGTCATGGCCTCCCAGTCGCACCTCCCATATCAAGTGGAATGACAACATTCTCAGGTAAAGTACACTCGGGAGTCACTGGGCCGTTCGGATGGATCATAGAAATATGAGATAGAAGAGTTATAGATTTGATGTTCTGGGATCCCGGGCGGTACGAGAGAACAAAATCAAAACGTCCGAAAAAGCGCCCATCGAGCCTGCCTGGAGTTGAGTCTTTTAGCAGATCTTATGTATTCAAGATTCTTATGGTTCTGTTCCAAATCAGAAAAGGTACCCCTGAACCCTCTAACCAATGACGCCATTCCTCCAACGCTAATCTTGACTGCCAACAACTCTCTCATTACCAATGTCATAATTACGTTCGGCAGACGACAATCGATGCAGAAAGAAAACGCGCAGGATGCAACTGGTCATCTGAGGAAGCGCGTTGTGAAAGCACTGCTCCTGACTCCCACCTCTGACGCGTCACCTCCACCACGAACTGACGTGTGGGATCAGGGGTGACAAGAGAATGGGAGCCGAAACAAAGCGACTTTTGAGGTTGTTGAACACTGCCTCAGCAGTGTTCGACCACTGAACGTCCGTCCGGGGAGGTCAAGGCAGTCAGAGGCGCGACCAGTTGGCTGAAGTTACGATGAAACGTCGTAAAATTTGGCGAACCCCAGAAACGCTGTAGGGCCTTACGGGAATCTGGACTTGGCCAACCCACCACAGCCTTAACCTTGTCAGGATCCACGCGGCACTCCCTCAGAGGAGATGATGTACCCTAGGAAGGGAAACAGACTGTGCATGAAACGAACATTTTTCCGCCTTGTACAAAAAGCCCATTCTCTAACAAGTCTCTGGAGCACTGTCTCACGTGTTTAACGGTGTTCCTGGAGAGACGAAGAAAAATCAATATGTCATCCAGGTAGACATATATGAACTGATCTACCATGTCTCTCAACACATCATTAACGAGTGCCTGGAAAACCGCTGGGAAGTTGGACAGCCCGAGAGGCATAACCAAATATTCAAAGTGCCCCCTGGGTATTAAAGTGGTTTTCCATTCATCCCCCTTCCTGCATGCGAACCAAATGATATGCATTATGCAAGTTCAATTTTGTGAAAATGGATGCTCCCTGCAACCTCTTGAAAGCTGAAGACATCAACGGCAAAGGGTATGAATTCTTTAGCGTAATGTTGTTCAACTCTCGGTAATCAATGCAAGGTCGCAGAGAACCATCCTTCTTCCCAACGAAAGAGAACCCCGCCCTCGCAGGAGAAGAGGAAGGCTGGCTATTAATCCAGAGGCCAGAGAATCAGAAATATATTTCTCCATGGCCTCCCTCTCGGGAATAGAAAGAGAGTAAAGTTTGCCCTTAGGCGAAGATTTTACCTGGCAGAAGATCCTATAGCACAGTCACTAGGAACGATGCGGAGGAAGAGAAGCAGCGCGAGACTTACTGAACACCTCCTTCAGGTCGTGGTACTCCGCGGGACGCTTAGACAAATCCGCTGCCTACACTCTGAAACACAGAACCAGCACAGATGGACAGGCAGACACTAAACAGGACTCATGACAGTGGTTACTCCATGTGGAAACAGTGTTAGTGCACCAGTCGACATGGGGGTTGTGTGTCTGGAAGCCACTGGGTGACCCAGAACCACTGGTGCAAGTGGTGAGTCCATGAGAAGAAATGAAATGAGTTCAGTATGATTTCCAGAAGTGATGAGGGTAATGTCTTCAGTAGCATGATGCTACCGGGGAAGTTCTTGACCATTTAGTGCGTCCTGACGGAAATCTGGTGCGAGAGGGGAGTGACGGGGATCTGAAGTTTGTGTGCAAGTTCTGAAGTCCATGAAATTATCCTCCGCTCTCGAATCCAGAAGTGCGCTGGTGCAGTGCGTCTGATTGTCGCCATCTCAGCTCAATCCGGGAGGGAGGGTTGATGATGTAAATGAGGTCTCTCGGCATAGATCCCACCCATAGTAGCCTCATACTGTACTACCGGGCTCTGCTCTTTCACCGGGCAGGAGTGGAATGAAGTGGGCCGCCCGGCCACAGTAGAGACAGAGTCCTTGGGATCTCCGCCTCTCCCTCCTCCCGGGAAGCTCGAGTCTCCCCACCTGCATGGGTCTCGTGGTCCGCACACGGGCTGACCGCCTCGCACCACCTGGTTGGTGATCCTCCTGCGCTGAACAGTGGGCGGCTGGGCGCGTCAGTCTGGCTCACACGATTCAGTCGAGCGTCCACTCTCAGCGCAAGTTCCACCAGTCCATTCAGCGTCTCCAGGTAAGTCCATCTCACAGAATCTCCTTTTGAACGCGTGCCAGCTAACCCATGCAGGAACATATCCCACTGCCGCCGCCTCGTTCCAATGGCACTCTGCGGCCAGGGTGCGGAAGCCGCAGAGAAAAGTCTGCCACCGAGCCATCTCCTTGTCGCAGTTCGGCGAGTGATCTGGCCGCCTGCCTACCCGCGCTGCACGGTCGAAACTCTCCTCATCTCCTCGGAGAGTGCCTGGAACGAGGTGCAGCAGCTGTCTCCGTTCTCCCACACCGCCGTCCCCAAAGCGATGCTCTTCCTGACAGCAGGGTTAATACAAATGCCACCTTCGCCTGTTCGCTTGGAAGCGTGTGTGGCTGTAAAGCAAAATGCATAGAACATCTTGTGAGGAATGCTCTCAAAACTCAGGCTCACCGGAATATCCCTCAGGTGTGGGTAGGCGTGGCTCAGGTCTCCCCGCTGCTGCAGGCGCTGGTGGTGGGACGGGCGGCGTGGGGGCGCAGTGGGAGTCCGTAAAAGCTGTACCTGTTGGGTGAGCTCGGACACCTGCTTCACGAGTGCTTGCACCGCACGACCTGTGCCTGAGATATTCTCCTCCTGTCGATCCATACGTGAGATACTGTGAGTGATGAAATTGTTGCAGTTGAGATGAATTTGCTGCATCCATGGTTTGGTCAGATTGTTCTGTGAGGAAATAACAGTAGGATGCAAGATGCAAATAAACTCAGTTTAATGAATAAGTCAGAATGAACAATGGTAAGGCACAGATCGGGGGACAACACTCAGGTGGTGGGTGAAGCAGGGACAAGATGGCGATCCGGTGGTGAAAACAGAAGACGGCGGTGCTCAGCTGAAACCCAGGGAAGTGGAACATCCAGAAGACACAAGGAACAGACGAAAATCCAGGAGAACACGACGAACTGTAGAGATCCTAGACGGGAAACAGAGATTGCACGCAGCACAAGAATATGAAGAACAACCACAACAATCTGACAACAAGAGAGAGAAAATGCTGGGTATATGTAGGGAACTGAATGACTGGCAGCTGGTGACAACTAATCAGCACAATCAGTAACCACACCCACACAATTACACTCACACAGACACATCAGCATGAGACAGCCGATTCATGAACCCGTGACAAAACACGTTTCCAACAGTTTGTGTGTTCAGAGAACCCAAAACGCTGTAATGATGTTCTTTAATAATTGACAGCATACCTCACATACTTTTTTTGAACCCCCAGCACTTCTTAAAGGAGTAGTTCACTTTTAAAAAACTTTTGCTGATAATTTACTCACCCCCATGTCATCACAAGATGTCCATGTCTTTCTTTCTTCAGTCGAAAAGAAATTAAGGTTATTTATGGAAACATTCAGGATTTTCTCCATATAATGGACTTCAATGGGAACCAAACGGTTCAAGGTCCAAAAGACAGTTTCAGTGCAAAATGTTCAAAGGGCTTTAAATCGATTCCAGATGATGAACTTAAACTCGTTCATCAAAATGAATTAATCTTTTTTCGTGTCATTTTGTTCATTTCAACGAACAAAATGAATGAGTCTAACTCGGGAAAAGATTTGTTCATTTTGATAAACAAGTTTGAACAGGAGAGTCACGAATGCTCATCACAGAACAGAGCAAGGCGAGCATTTGAGCTTATAAAACTTAAACTTTGTTATTTATTTATTTAAATGAGTGATCGTTTCGCTGATAAGACCCTTATTCATCGTCTGGAATCGTTCTAAAGCCCTTTGAACAGTTTGCACTGAAACTCTCATTTGGACCTTGAACCGTTTGGTTCCCATTGAAGTCCATTATATGGAGAAAATCCTGGAATGTTTTCATCAAAAACCTTAATTTCTGTTCGACTGAAGAAGAAAGACATGGACATCTTGGATGACATGGGGGTGAGTGAATTATCAGCAAAAGTTTTTTTAAAGGTGAACTACTCCAAATAGAGCACAACTCTGTGCTCTCAATCTGTGGACAATCTGTGACTCCCAAGTAAACCGACATATGGTTTTTGGAGAGAGCTCAGTTTCTGAACACATGGGTTGTGTATAAGGAAGGGTCTGCCCGCTCGCTCAGCGCTCCTGCCTGGAATTTAAGGCTGCTCAGGGTCATTCTGCAGAGCTGAACTTAAGCCTTCCTAATTATTTCTCCAGCCAAGCAGTTCACCACATGACTCCCGGATTTCAGAACTGATATTTTCCCTCGCTCTCTTGCTCTTTTGTGTTTCTCTCTGTCTTTATCCCTCCCCTGCAGCTATTCATAACACAATCTGTCGTTTCTGGCTCTGAAAGTATGTCATTTTGCCTTTTCGAAACAGCTTCTCTCATATCTGTCCAAATATTTGCCCCGCTCTTCCCAGCATTCCCATCCCAAGCCGCTCTGTTTCATAGCAGAAGAGTCTGTATAAAACAACATCATTGATACAGAGCGAATGATGTGGGTTTGCCGGAGATCGGCCTGGATGAAGGAACGGTGGCTTAGCTTAAAGGGTTAGTTCATCCAAAACTGAAAATGAAAATAATCATTTACTCACCCTCCACATGTTGTTCCAAACCCATTAGACCTCCTTTTGTCCATTGAAGGTCCTTGGACTAAGAATTAGACACATCAGAAAGTACAAATAAACATGTGTGGATTACTTTTACCAAAGTCTTTTTGTACCTTGTATGTCAAAGACAAAGTTGTAGTTGTGTGGGCTTTCAATGGTTAGACAGAAATATATAAATATCTTCATTTGTGTTCAGAAGATGAATGGAGGTCTGATGGGTTTGGAATGATATAATGACAGATTATTTTGGTGAACTGTCTCTTAAAATGAACTTTGTGTACACAGAACTCCTTGCAATCCCAACCAACCCATCAGTTATACATTGCACTAGTTGCAACAGTCATGAATTTGGCGGTAGAGTTTTATTAATATTATTATTATTAATTTGGCGGTAGTGTTTTATTATTATATTTATTATATTTTTTTATTTGTTTATATTTGTTTTGTTTAAATGTGTTTATATGTTTGTTTATTTGTAAAATGTATTTATTTAATTTAATTTCAATTTTATTTTTATTATTATTATTAATTATACATTTATTTATTTAATTAATGAATTATTGAATTTTATTGAATTTTATTGAATTTTATTTAATTTAAAATTTAATTTAAAATTTAATTTATTATTATATTTGTTTATATGTTTTAAATTTGTTTATATTTGTTTATATTTTATTATTTGCTTTATATTTATTATATTTGTTATATTATAGTGTATTATTATTAATTTGGCGGTAGTGTTTTATTAATATTATTGTTATTAATTTGGCGGTAGTGTTTCATTATTATATTTATTATATTTTTTTATTTGTTTATATTTGTTTTCTTTAAATGTGTTTATTTGTTTGTTTATTTGTAAAATTTATTTTATTTAATTTTTTTATTATTATAATTATTATTATTATATATATTTTTTAATTTAATTTATTTATAAATATATTATTATATTTGTTTTGATGATTTAAATTTGTTTATATTTGTTTATATTTATTATATTTGTTATATTATAGTGTATTATTATTAATTTGGCGGTAGTGTTTTCTTAATATTATTATTATTAATAATAATATTAAGAAACATTTGATCTTCACTTGGCACTTTTTGTAGTTTGACACTTTAGATCATCAGCACGTCTGATCTTCAGTCAAGCGGAAACGTCCCACATCACACTCCTTTGGTCTCACTTCATCTGTAGCTATTCATATAAATGACAAGGCTATGATTTTGGCCGTAGGGGGTTCCACTTGAACGGCGTTCCCCAACCTCGGCACACTGCTAGCATCTGTTTTCTTCCACCGTCTGGTGCCTCCGTCACAACAAGGTATAAAGTCTCTCATACTGGAGTGGAACGAGCTTCACCCGATCTGCTGACACCATTACAGCTCTCATGAAGACACCTTTAGAGATTACTTTTGACGTCTGAGAATGATATTACTTAAGCTTAGGTTTTCTTTGAGTCATTAAATGGGTTAAATGAGTAGGAAAAGGAGTAGTTCACTTTTAAAAAAAACTTTTGCTGATAATTTACTCATCCCCATGTCATCCAAGATGTCCATGTCTTTCTTTCTTTCTTCAGTCGAAAAGAAATTAAGGTTTTTGATGAAAATATTCCAGGATTTTCTCCATATAATGGACTTCAATGGGGTCCAAACGGTTCAAGGTCCAAAAGACAGTTTCAGTGCAGCTTCAAAGGGCTTTAAACGACACAAGACGATGAATAAGGGTGTTATCTAGGACCCTTTGAGTCATGACTCGAAAAAAGATTTGTTCATTTTGATGATCGAGTTCGAACAGGAGAGTCATGAATGCTCATCACAGAACAGAGCAAGGTGAGCATTTGAGCTTATAAAACTTAAACTTTTTATTTATTTATTAAATGAGTGATCGTTTCTCTTGATGAGACCCTTATTCATCTTCTGGAATCGTTTAAAGCCCTTTGAACAGTTTGCACTGAAACTGTCTTTTGGACCTTGAACCGTTTGGTTCCCATTGAAGTCCCATTATATGGAGAAAATCCTGGAATGTTTTCATCAAAAACCTTAATTTCTTTTCGACTGAAGAAAGAAAGACATTAGGGATGCACGATATATCGGCTCACATAATCGGTATTGGCCGATATATGATCATTTTTTATGTTATCGTTACTTGGCCCATACAAGAACATTTAGCCGATATCTAAAGCCGATAAATAATGTATTATTTCCTTGAGATGAGGCACTTTAGATGTGCACTCTTCAACATGATGCTTTTAAATTGCTTGAAACATGACTGAAATCACTTTAAAAAAGGAAAATCCAGTTAAAGTGCAAAATGTGCTGCGCAAGTCTGTCATATCGGGCTACACAACATTAAAATAAGAACATCAGTTTGTATCTTGGCTTTTAATGAGGAAAATCCAAAATTGTCAAAAATGCGGGTTTAGATTTATTGGCCAAAATATTGGTTATTTGCTTTCAAATATAAAGAATTATTGGTTATCGGTATCGGACAAATTTGTCATATCGGTGCATCCCTAAAAGACATGGACATCTTGGATGACATGGGGTGAGTAAATTATCAGCAAAAGTTTTTTGAAAAGTGAACTATTCCTTTAAGTTCTCCTAATACCTGGATGTAAAAAGCACTTTAACTCTATTTAATTGAAATTTAAACTATACTACATTTTCATTTAATTATGCATCATTAGTGTCCAAAAACATGACATTCAGTCTTTAGTCTATCATTTTGAAGTATTTTATTTCTGTTAAAAATTTGCTGAAGTGTATTTCTTTTTCGGTTATTTCAGTGTAATTCAAATGCTTTACCCAAAATTTCAAGAGCAAGTGCATAGTGCTATGTGGCATACTGCATGTTTTCTCCAATGTCGTACACAAACAGCAAAAATAGCACCAGTGGTGTGATGTCTGACTCTTCCAAACACACCCGCTCTCAACCATACCTTCATTGAGCTACACATCGCTGTACTAAAATTAGAGCATACTACGCGCTTCATAGACTGTTTACACTAGAAAGAGACAGCCAATCATGGCAAAGACTGTCAATTTAAAAACTGCCAAAAACAACTGAAGATTATTTAGACGAACAGAAAAAGGGCTTTGTGGAATGAAGTGTGTTTTCTACTGTGAATGTTTGCCTAATATGGTGCAGTCAGATTGTGTGCTGTTGGGTTTCTGCAGTCCACAGAGTAGGTGATAGCATGTGTTTGTGTCAATGTTGTTGTTCACTGTTTGATTGTTAACCGGTACGTGTGGTCATGTGTGTGTGTAAGAGTAACTGAGATACACAGTAGCTGTTTGTCGGAGGATCTGCTGTGTTCCAGGAAAGCTGTGGTGTGGCAGTATTACTCAAACTGATGAGTTGTGGTCTAAATATTTATGTGGTTCTTCTCAGAATCACCCAGGCATGCTGGGAGAGGAGCTGGGGGTACATTTGACACATTTTCCTGAAGAGTGCTAACTGAGAGTTTAGCTCGTATTAGTACAGGAAGGTTTGCTTTTTTGCCTTCTGCTTCTTCGAGTTATAAATATAACCTGTACGATTCATCATTTATAACATCAAACACAACTCAGTGTGGTTTCCGTATGATCTCGACGTGCTGAAATGAGCTGGCTAGAACAGCAAAGAACTGCTTTCTGCTGACACAAGCCCATTTACGTGCACATCAGATTAAACAGGGTTATTCCAGTGCAGCTCTGTAAACATGAGCGCTGTTTTCCTTTGCTCCATTGAAGGAATTCAGTTGTTTAGTCCTGTTGTTGTCGTTGATAATATATATTATGGACGGTTTTGTGTCTGTTTTATGATTTATTACTAATTATGACGTGGAAGTTTAAGTTCAAGAAAAACATTTTCTTCTTTATAATGTTCCTTTGGAACATGTGCTGTATATTCAGACTTTAAAAGCAAAATCACTGTTAAATTATTATTATGATATTTTTTTGTCGCCTGAGGCGCATCGGCTTATATAATAGAAAATGCCCACAAAGCTATGATTTTGACTTGTTACTAAAATTTGTAAACACTTTTTTTTAACCAATAAACAAAAATGTATTAACCCTCTGGAGACGCATTGGGCGGTACCGCCTAAAATGACATACTTTTACAAATGTGTACTTGTCTTAAAAAAACTATTCATGATATAGTAGAGAGGTGCGGTCTCTTTGTCGTCCTCCTCAGATTCCGCTGAAAACAGTGATAACTTACCAGGAGTGCGTTTCCCGAAAGCATCGTTAGCCAACTATGGTCGCAAGTTCCGTCGTTATCAGCATAGTTCGACGACTCAACTTATTCCCGAAACCATCGTTCCAACGAACATTGCAAACAGCGATTTACGTTAGAACAGGCTCTGGAACAATTACTGGAGAGAGAAAGCATTGCTTGAGAAAAACGCCTGGGGACTATTTGTAAATAAAGTTAGATTTTTCATTGTTCTTTACACATTTTATTTAACAATTACACGTCTGTCAAGCAAAGGCTTTGACAAATATATATTTTTGTTCAAAAACTGTATTTTTAGAAATAAATGACAAAAATCGAATTTCCGTTTTTAAAATTCTCTCAGTATATTGTAAATATTTCACTCATACTTCCTTTAAAAACACATTACATGCATGCTTATGTTAGCTTAGGGTCTTCTGAATCCATAGATACCAAACACACAGTGTTCCATCTTCATGACATATACTGTAGTTTATAAGCCCAAATGTAAAAATAGAGAAAACGGACCAAAAAGGGCTTAGTCCCCAGAGGGTTAAATTAAAATATGCCAGAATGAGAAGGAAACTGCTTGGTTGGGACAAAATACGTAATTGAGATCAAGCAATGTAAGGGAAAATTATGTAATACAGGCCTGCAAATAAAAGTTGACACATGGCCAAAAAGTATGCTTTTGTTAAATAAAATTATTTTGTAATAGAAAAATACTATTCTAATACTAAAAACGAATTACGCTAACATTCTGAAGTTATTGTCAAATAATCCTGAACAAAAAGGCATGATGGTTTCCGCAAAAATATTTACTATCTAATACTAAGGGCCAGATTTACTAAACAGGACAAATGGGAAGTTCTCCGCGTGATCAAGTTAAAGTACACTGATGCAGCCGGATCATTTGCATAATGACGGAACACGATCCACCAAGAGCAGCGCAAATTCAGCGTCTGGTTTCGGACATGCCTTTTTGGGTGTTAAATAATGGCTAGCGTAACGGCTAACTGAGCGTTAAACCTTCGTAATCACCTTGAATACAGATACTTTGTGTCTGAAAGAGAAACTCCTACAAATGCATATGCACTAAGGTCCGCCGCTTCAGGAAACTGCCTTCTAATTACAACTGTTCTCTATGTAATATTTGCTATGTTTCTGTATATTTCAGGATACCTCCAGGAGGCGTACCTCTGGACGAACAAGCTCTTTCCATCATGGAAAAGTCCATGGTGCTTCTCCAAGATGTGACGGATGGTTCTCTATATGAGGGTGTGGCCTATGGGACGTACACCACTCGATCACTCTTTCAGTACATGTATTTGGTGCAGAGGCACTTTGACATCGGCCACTTCAGTCATCCCTGGCTGCACAGACACTTTGCCTTTCTCTACAGGACATTGTTGCCTGGTAAGGTCTTGCTCTTCCTGGTTCTGTGTAGTATCTTACAAGCTCGACATTTAAAGGGTCATATTGGGAAACGGTTTATTTTATTTGGTCATCATTTTCACCCTCTCTCTGACCCTTAGGATGTTTTTTTGCTGCTTCCTACAGCATCTACAGTATATAAATGCCCTTTATGAGTAACAATGCTTACTTTATGTGGGCTGTGGTTTTGCTGTTGGGTCCAGTTTATTTTGTGCTGCCCATTTTTTCAATAACAGCCTCTTTGCAAAGCTTGCTGTTACATTTGGACAAATTCGCTACTTGGTTTCAATAAATGGATCTTCATTTTTGAAAGTCACAGTATGTTTCCAAAGTACATTTAAAAGGTTTTCAGGATATGCCCCTTTTAAAAATGTTAACAGCTGACAATTGTTGTAATAAAGTGCTTTGCCCATGCCAGTCAAAGCAATAAACTTCTTTTACACATGAGTTGCTTGGTCTCTCACCTTAAAATAGTCAGTTCACCCAAAAATGCCCCAAAATTTACTCACCCTCAAGTCATTCTAGGTGTATATGACTTTCTTCTTTCAGCCGAACACAATCAGAGTTATATTTAAAATATCCTGGCTCCTCCAAGCTTTATAAAGGGAGTGAAAAGTATCTGGAAGAATACCAGATTTTGAAGTCCAAAAAGCGCATCCATCCATCAAGTAATCCATACGACTCCAGGGTTAATAAAGGCCTTCTGGAGTGAAGCAATGGGTTTGTTTAAGAAAAATATACATATTCATAACTTTATAAACTGTAATCACTGGTTTCCGGTAAAGGCTGTAAATAAGTCGAAGTTCTGGTGGAAGAGTGACCTCTGACCTGATGCATGACGAGCGACCTCTGACCTGACGCAGGACGAGCGACCTCTGACCCGAAGCATGTCGAGCGACCTCCAACACAACGCATGACGATCGACCTCCGACCCCAATGCATGACCCCTGACCCGACAAATGATGAGCGACCTCTGACCTGACGCATTACGAGCGACCTCTGACCAGACGCATGACGAGTGACCTCTGACCCAACGAGCGACCTCTTACCAGACACATGACAAGCGACCTCTGACCCAGACGCATGACGAGCGACCCCTGAGCCGATGCATTACGAGCGACCTCTGATCCGACGCATGACGAGTGACCTCTGACCCGACGCATTACGAGCGACCTCTGACCAGACGCATGACGAGTGACCTCTGACCTCGACGCATTACGAGCGACCTCTGACCAGACGCATGATGAGTGATCTCTGACCCGATGCATGACGAGTGACCCTGAGCCGATGCATTCACGAGCGACCTCTGATCCGACGCATGACGAGTGACCTCTGACCTCGACGCATTACGAGCGACCTCTGACCAGACACATGACGAGTGACCTCCGACCCGTCGCATTACGAGCGACCTCTGACCAGACGCATGATGAGTGATCCCTCGACCCGACGCATGACGAGTGACCCCTAAGCCAGATGTCATTACAGAGTGACCTCTGATCCTGCGCATGACGAGTGACCTCTCGACCCGACAGCATTACGAGCGACCTCTGACCAGACGCATGATGAGTGATCTCTGACCCGACGCATGACGAGTGACCCCTAAGCCGATGCATTCACGAGCGACCTGTGATCCGACGCATGACGAGTGACCTCTGACCCGACGCATTCCGAGCGACCTTTGACCAGACGCATGACGAGCGACCCCTGACCCGACAAATGATGAGTGACCCCTGACCCG
>JAQIUQ010003040.1:0-37891 GCA_030378365.1 Hybognathus amarus | reverse complement strand
GGGTGTTAATTTTTGAAAACGATACCATTATCATCTCTGTGTAAACTACAAAAATGTGAATTTGTGAAAACAGTGACATCATGTACATGTGTAGGGTTTCTTTACAAGGTAGCATCGCCAATTATTGTATGCATTATACAGCTTTTTAGTTGTTTTTGTGGATCCGTGTAACGGGATCTTTTAACAACATTGTCATCTGTATAAGAAAACGTCTCGGTTACGTATGTAACCCTCGTTCCCTGAGTAGGGAACGGAGACGCTACGTTGGATGACGGAGAATGGGGGTTTCGCATAGAAAGCCAATCCTCTTCGAGTATTAAAAAACGAGCCAATGGCGTGAAAATGCCATGGGTCTGCAGAATTTGCAGTAGCGTATCTCCGCCCCACCTCGTGTGTATAAAAGGAGGAAGCAGACACAAGCGCAGTATGTCTTCGCTGAGGAGCCGAGACTGAACTCAGGCGTCTAGGCAGGCACCCTCTTGATGGAGGCCAGTGCAACCAGGAGCACTGTCTTCATTGACAGGAATTTAATCTCAACTGATTGCAGAGGCTCGAAGGGAGGTCTCTGCAGGGCGCTTGGAACCACCGAGAGGTCCCAAGAGGGGTACCAGGGGAGGGCGGAGGTGGATTCAGTCTCCTCGCTCCCCTCAGGAACCCTTCCCAAAGACTTACCCTCAACTGCTTCATGAAAAGCGGCAATAGCAGCCACATAGACCTTTAGGGTGGAGGGAGACAGCCTTCGCTCCAACCCTTCTTGCAGGAAGGAAAGCACGACACTGATTCGGAGCATCTCCGGGGTTCTCGGCGAGAGAGCACCAGTTGACGAAGAGGTTCCACTTCAACGCATAGAGGTGTCTGGTAGACGACGCTCCGCGGAAGTGATGGTAGCCGCCACCGCAGATGGCAGGATACTCAAATCTGCCTCGTCCCATCCAGGAGCCATACGTGTAGCCTCCACAGGCCGGGACGATGGTGCCACAGGGTGCCCCGTATCTGACAGAAGAGATCCTGTCTCAGAGGGATTGGCCAAGGAGGTGCTGTCACGAGGAGTACCAGTTCGGAGAACCAGGTCTTGGTGGGCCAATATGGGGCTATCAACAAGACCTGCTCCTCGGTCCTCCTTGATCTTGCACAGAGTCCGTCCGAGAGGCTCACTGGGGAAACGCATACTTGCGTAGAACCCCGCGGCAAGCTGTGCACCAGAGCGTCTGTGCCGAGCGTGCCCTCGGTCAGAGAGTAAAACAGGGCGCAATGGGATGAGTCATGGTAAGCAAACAGATCTTTCTGCGCCTCCCTGAACTGGTCCCCAATCAGCTGGACCGACTGGGGATGGAGCTCGCCAGTCGCCGGAGATTGGATGGACCCATGACAGCTCGTCGGCTGCCAGGTTCCGGTCTCCTGGAATATAAATAGCACAAAGGGACCTCAGGTGCTTCTGACTCCATAATAGGAGATGGCGTGCGAGTTGCGACCACCCTGACGGTTGATGTACGCTACTGTTGCGGTATTGTCTGAATGGACAAGTACGTGTTGACCCCTGAGCAGTGCCCGAAAGCGGTGCAGGGCCAGGCGTACTGCCAGCATCTCGAGGCAATTGATATGCATAAGGCGCTGGGGTCCTGTCCAGGAACTGTGATCGACTTCGCATCCTCCTCTGGAGCCCCGAATGAAACAGACGGCACCTGCGAAGAAGCACTCGTCTGAATGTCCATTGCACATGGCTCCCCAACCCGTGGCAGAGGCATCTGTGGAGACAACAAGATGACTAGAAACGCTGGAGAGGGACACCGGCCCGTAAAAAGCTGAGGTTCGTCCATGGGAAGAAGGTCTGACGGCAGGTCGGGGTCACTGGAACCCTGAGCATACCGCAATGCCATGCCCACCTCGGGACTCGATCGCAAAGCCACAGCTGAAGCAGTCTCATATGAAGCAACCCGAGCGGCGTTACCGCGGCTGCGGATGCCATATGCCCCAGGAGCCTCTGAAAGAGTTTTAGTGGGACCGCACTCTTGCCGAATTCGAACTGCCGAAGACAAGCCAGCAGTGAGAGCGTGCGCTGCCGGTAGGGGGGGGGGGGGGGAGGGGGGGGTTAGGGGGTCGTCGAGCAGACGGGAGAGGGGGGCGTCGAGCAGACTCGTCCTGCACATCAGCCAGGTTGGGCCAGAGATGATGCTCCTGGACCACGTTAGTGGCCATCACCTGACCCAGGGAGCGCGCTGTCACCTTAGTCGCCCGGAAAGCGAGGTCAGTGGCAGCGCGCAGGTTCATTGAACGCCCTGGTTCAGTCCCGCCCTCGTGCATATCTCTGAGCAGCTTTGCTTGAAAAACCTGCAAGGTGCTCATAGCGTGCAGTGCCACGGCCGCCTGTCCTGCCGCTCTATCAGGACCTCGCCACCATAGATGGCGAGAACCTACAGGCCTTGGATGGGTGCTTAGGAGTACCACGAGAGGAGGTGCTCTGGGGACACAGTTGCACCGCCACAGAGCGCTCAACCGGGGGAATCCCAGTGTACCCACGTGCGGCTGCGCCGTCGAGGGGGGGAAGGCAAGGGGAGACTGACGAGCGCTCGCAGGAGGTCAAAGGGGCCTTCCACGTCTTCGTCAGCTCCCCATGCAGCTCGGGAAGAAAGGGATTGGGGTCGGCTGTGGCCGTGAAGCGGCAGCCTTGCCCAGAAACCAATCATCCATCCGTGAGCGATCGGGGACAGGGCGGAGGATTCCACTCTAGCCCATTGCTCACGGCGGCCCGAGAAAGCATGGCCGTCATCTCGGGATCAGACACGGGCAGCGCTGGCACTCCCAAAGGAGGCAACGCAGCTGCATCCTCACTTCCTGAGGAATCTAGCCCACCCTGTGATGCTGTGATCGACTTCGCATCCTCCTCTGGAGCCCCGAATGAAACAGACGGCACCTGCGAAGAAGCACTCGTCTGAATCACCCCAGCACTTGCGGGTTGCAACACAGTGGACGGAGGTGTGGACCGAGGAACAAGCGTCGGGGCTTTATTCCACACCGTGACCGTCAGATTACCCTGTCCGCAAACCGAAGAGCTCCCCCTCGAAGAGGAAGCAGATCGGGATAACGGAGGCGGTGACTCTCACAGTGAGATCATTGAGTCTAGATCTCAGTGTTGAGATGGTCATGTTCCCACAAAAAGAACATGAATCATCCACAAGCGCTGCCTTTGCATGTTCAAAGCCCAGACACACAAAGCAGCGCTCATGCCCATCAGAAGAGGAGAGGAAACGACCGCAACCAGAAGAACACGGGTGAGGCATCTTGAAAAAGACGCGCCACGTGCTGCTCTTTTAGAGAGAGGAGGAAATTCACTCTGCAGCGCTGAGGCGACCAGGGAGAAGCGCAAAGTCTGGCAGACCACTGCACAGATCGCAGGCAATGCAGAAACTCGCTGGGTACCGCCGTCACACCAACACTGGAGAGGACGCTCGTCTCGAAGAGTATAACTCAGTGGCTTGTGGAGTGAAGAGGTTCTCTTGGCTCTGAAGTGAAAACATACTGCGGTTGCTTCCGCTTCCTCCTTTTATACACACGAGGTGAGGCGGAGATACACTATGCAAACTCCGCAGACCCATGGCATTTTCATGCCATTGGCTCGTTTTTTAATACTCGAAGAGGATTGGCAAAACCCCCATTGCAAAACCCCCATTCTCCGTCATCTGACGTAACTTCGGAGTGACTATGAAAGGGAACTGTGTTTAGTACATCATTGTCACCTGAACTAAGGTGGTTTATACTTGGTTTAGAATAGATTAGGGTTTAGATGTGATAGATCACCTTGGTGAATTTGGCTAGGGCTGGTTGGCCACAAGGCAAATAGTGAAAAAAGCTACAATGTTCTTAAAACCAGCTTAACTTTTGTGCTGATGTATTTTCCTTATTGATAAGGTCAACTGCCGGCCAGAGGTTGTCCTTCCACTGGAACTAGACTTGCAAACGGCCACTACCAGAAGCCAGTGATTATAGTTTAGATCATAGATTATAGTTAGTTATTATGACGGAGCAGTTCCTTCTCTGAGTGCGAGCCACATACACACACTCATACACAAATACTCATTCCCCGCTCCCTTACGGTCTCAATTAAGCTGGTCATAAACCTCTGGATTATGCACTTTACTCCTACCTTTAAGTAGTGTTGCACACTTGATAGTTCTACTCTTCTTTAAACATACATTTAAACGAACATCATAAACACTTACTATGTGTCAAGATGCATTGCAGGTTTGCTCTGTTTTCCATCCAGTTTGGTAGACCCGAATCGTAACATTTCCGAAGCGTAACATGGGTTTTGGTTGTAATAATAATTTGTGATGCAAGTAAATATTTAGTGGAAGGAAAATGTTTGTGAAGATGGATACAATTATTGTGGAAAATGTCAAAGTATAATAGATATAAGTCCTTTTCTGGAGTTAGTACAATGTGTTGATTGTATTGTATTCTATCACCATTTGTACTTTGGAGGCAGGCATAATAAAAACACCTTCCTATTCGTCGACTACGCCTGTGTTTTCCCTATCGTGAGGAGTTTGGAAAAGGACCCCGAATAGTTATAAATATGAAAATGTTCTCACTAAAATGCAACACTTTACTTCAGAAGGCCTTTATTAACCCCCTGGAGCCATTTGGATTACTTATGATGGATGGATGTGTTTTTTTTTGGGTTTCACGTTCTACTGTATTGTACCATTCAGTCCCAGTATAAAGCTTGGAAGAGCCAGGATATTTTATGATTGTGTTTGGCTGAAAGAAGAAAGTCATATACACCTAGGATGACTTGAGGGCGAGTGAATTATGGGATACACTTTTTTGGGGGGGCGTGAACTGACCCCTTAAGGTATATATGTTGGTATGCATGAAAAGGTGAACTATACAGTATGGTGTTTGTACTCATGAACTGAAAGAATAGTAAATCATGGCTACTTGTCATTTAATGAACACTTCTTCAGTAAACTAGTTGACAGTCAGTCCTCCTGGTGCAACCTGCATGGGATTAAATGTCTTGTGTGAGAGTTCAATGGTGATGGATCAGTCTAAACACAGTTCCTCTTTTAGCCCTACCTGAAACAGAACCTGCAACCTTTGTGGTAATAGCCCATATCTGTAACCATTAGGCTGCCGCCACTTATCCGAAGCAAAATGAAAAGTCTTCCTTGGGCAAATTCAAGGACACTGTTTATTCAAGGGACTGTTTACCTCATGAGACAAATTACCTTTATGTTGTGAGTCCAGAACCTTTATCACTTTACTCTGACACTGTACTCTTCCTTAATACTCAATAATGTCATTTTTTTATACTTGGCCTGTTTTTGTTCTGTTGACAAGATCAGGTGTGGCATTTAGTCATTGTCTCTGTAGATCACAGATTACAACATTCAGACTCTTGACTCTTTAGAAGTTTTTCCAAATAATTGTAAACATACTTTTCATATCAGATAAAAATGTAGCATAATATTGAATCATGCACAGCTCTGATATGAAATGCAATACATCAGGAGTGTCATTTAGTGTAAGCAGGAAACCATCTTGTTGTTTGACTTTATTACATTCCAGGGAGAGCAGTAGTTACCAAAAAACAAATCCTCCAATATAACACACAAAACAACCATTAATCGAATGGTTAATATGCATTTCATTAAAGGGATACTCCACTTTTTTTGGAAATTGGCCCATTAAACCACTCCCCAGAGTAAAACAGTTGGGTTTTACCGTTTTCGAATGCATTCAGCCGATGTTTTGATATTTAGAAGAATATCAGTAACCAGACAGTTTCTGGTCTCATTGACTTCCATAGTTTCCTACTATGGAAGTCAATGAGACTGTTTAACTCTGGGGGAATAGTAAAATGAGCCTACCGGTATTTCCAAAAAGTGGAAAGTAAAAAATTAAAAGTCAGAAAGTAAAAAAAACGCAACAGAAATAAAAAGCAGCACTGTCATTTCATTCACAAGAAGATGTTTAAGATGTTTCTAAAATGATTACATTTTAGTAAAAATAACTTTTGTGCATCACAAATAGGAATGAATGACACCCCATTTTCTTTAAAAAAAAAGAAAAAAAAATCAGTGGCAACAGAGTGTGAAATGACAACAAATAACGACAGATGTTTTATTTCTGTGAACTATTCCTTTAACACTGCAACACTACAAAATAACACAGATAACACATTGAATTATGCAAGACTATAAAGTCCACAAAGACTTTCCTTTTTCTGTCTTGTCATTTAGATAGTGTCACGAATCTGGTCCATACACTTCTGGTCAATCACCACCAGAGGTCACTCACTCACATCATGGACTCAGTGCACTTCACTACAATCCCCATCATTCATTGCATTGACAACTCGCACAGCTGATTCCACTAATCACCCTCACACCTGAGAACATTCACACACTATCTCACACTCTTTATAAGCCTTGGACTTCCTCTCTCTGTGGCCGGATATTGTTTGTATGTACGTACTGAATTGGTAGCATTTAACACTCCCCATGTGTTAGCTACTCTCTGTGCCTTCTATTGAACTCTGGTCTTGCCTTGTCCTTCTAGTTTTGATCCCTGCCTGTATTACTTGGATTCTCCCTTAGCCTAGCCCTTCGGATTCTGTTTGCACCTCGTTGACCCACGCTTGCTCTTAGGATTTCTCTGTGCTATGCCTCTGCCATACCTGTCTGCTGTACATTGACCTTGCCTGTTCTAAGATTTTGGAATAAAGCCTTGCGAATGGATCTGTACACCTCTCCTCTGGTTCACCCCGTAACAGAATATCCGGCCACACAAGGATCCAGCGGCTTTTCTGAAGAACACTGGCCAGGTATGAACCTTGCAAAACGGTTACTAGCCCTAAAGCAGGGTTTAAGACCTCTAGAGCTATATATCCAGGAGTATTTGGATTTAGCACATTTTTCTGATCTGCCTGATTGTGTTCTCATTGACTTTTTTTGTGATGGCATAAATCAACCCCTAAGATCTCAAGTAATCCTTGATGGTCCTCGTACATCGCTCAGTCACTTTTTAGATTATGCTCTTCAGTTAATTGGCTCGTCTTTCACTGTGGGGGTCGCGGAGGAATGCACCATTAACTCATCCATAACAGACCTTCCAGAGCCTTGTTGCGTCTCAACAGATCTTCCAGAGCCTTGTAACTTCTCAACAGATCTTCTAGAGCCCTGTGATGTTGCAGTTCATTGTCACGAGTCAAGCCAAGTCACAGTGTATCATCACGAGTCAAGCCAAGTCACAGTTGATTTTCCAGAGTCTCGTCTTGTGACCACTGACCAGCCAGAATCTTCTCACGTCCTGTCTGCTACACCCAGATATTCAAGGTCAGAGCTTCGATTTCCCAGTCTGGTTTCCAGTGTGAGGGATGCACCACTGGTGTCTGCACGCGCAGCTAGTATCCCCAAACCCACTCACTTTGATCCTTCAGATCCAGCATTGATTACCCCTTCAGAAGCGCTTCCCATGATGGGGATCGCTCTATGTTGCGTTTGGGCTGTGTATACTACTTCAGAACTGCCCCAGGCTAAGGCACCCACTGCAGTTAATCCAGAGATGGTGGCACGTGCTGCAGAACCTCTCGAAGCAGCGGTGTTTGCTTCAGCCACTTGTATGATGGTTGCGCCCAGCAATGTCCTCTCAGCCTGTCATGTCATGGTCAAAAGTACCATAGATGTGCACGGTACCTGTCCTGTTAATGAACTTTACCAGATTCTTGATGCTACCACTGTAGAACCTCCAGAAGTGGCGGCATCTGCTGCAGAACCTTTGGAGGTGTCAGAGGTAACTGTTTATGAATCCTTGTCCTGTCTTGTCACGGCTATGGAGGCCATCTGTACATCCTCGTCTTGTCTTGTTACCGATCCAGAGACTGTTCATGTCGTGTCTGCCGAGCCTGCGCTCCCACGTCTGCCCTGCCCAGCCGGAGCTTCACGTCAGCCACGTCCAGCCAGAGACGCTTCACGTCAGCCACGTCCAGCCAGAGACGCTTCACGTCAGCCACGTCCAGCCAGAGACTGTTCACGTCGCTTCTTCCCAGCGAGTGTCTGCTGTTCCTGAGCTGGAACCAACGTCTGTTTCTGTGTTTGTGTCTGTCCCTGTCCCAGTGTCTGTTCCTGTGCACTTGTCTGTGTTTATTCCAGAGCCAGTGTCTGTTTCCGGAGTCGAGTGTTGGTTCCTATCACTCCCTGGTCTTCACCGCCGTGGCCGCCCGAGGGGTCTTCACCGCCGTGGCCGCCCGAGGGGTCTTCACCGCCGTGGCCGCCCGGAGGGGTCTTCACCGCCGTGGCCGCCCGAGGGGTCTTCACCGCCGTGGCCGCCCGAGGGGTCTTCACCGCCGTGGCCGCCCGGAGGGGTCTTCACCGCCGTGGCCGCCCGGAGGGGTCTTCACCGCCGTGGCCGCCCGAGGGGTCTTCACCGCCGTGGCCGCCCGGAGGGGTCTTCACCGCCGTGGCCCTCTGCTCATCCTGCTCCGCCCTGGTCGCCTGCACTTCCTGTTCTGCCAGGGTCTTCACCGCAGTGGTCGCCCGAAAAGTCGTCACAGCCTGCTTTGGCGGTCTTCTCCCCCCCCCATGTCATTGGAGCGTCTCGAAGCCGCTCATTGGAGGGGGGCTATGTCACGAATCTGGTCCATACACTTCTGGTCAATCACCACCAGAGGTCACTCACTCACATCATGGACTCGTGCACTTCACTACAATCCCCATCATTCATTGCATTGACAACTCGCACAGCTGATTCCACTAATCACCCTCACACCTGAGAACATTCACACACTATCTCACACTCTTTATAAGCCTTGGACTTCCTCTCTCTGTGGCCGGATATTGTTTGTATGTACGTACTGAATTGGTAGCATTTAACACTCCCCATGTGTTAGCTACTCTCTGTGCCTTCTATTGAACTCTGGTCTTGCCTTGTCCTTCTAGTTTTGATCCCTGCCTGTATTACTTGGATTCTCCCTTAGCCTAGCCCTTCGGATTCTGTTTGCACCTCGTTGACCCACGCTTGCTCTTAGGATTTCTCTGTGCTATGCCTCTGCCATACCTGTCTGCTGTACATTGACCTTGCCTGTTCTAAGATTTTGGAATAAAGCCTTGCGAATGGATCTGTACACCTCTCCTCTGGTTCACCCCGTAACAAATAGTGTGGGTCTTTGTATTAAAAAAAGATAGTTAAGAGACACACAACGGCAGTAAAGGATGGAATAATGGCTTTCCAATCCACAG
The DNA here is from genome assembly GCA_030378365.1 of Hybognathus amarus. Lineage (NCBI taxonomy): Eukaryota > Metazoa > Chordata > Actinopteri > Cypriniformes > Leuciscidae > Hybognathus > Hybognathus amarus. Next base: position 28,652 of record JAQIUQ010003040.1, on the reverse strand, counting down.
AGAACAACTCCTGCTAAGCAGACATAATGACATCAGAGCAGACATAATGACATATTTATGACACCACTTTTTATTCTCACGGCTCTATATGCCACTTACTCTTTTTTTATTGGCACTCAGTGGCTCCCCGTAGCTCCAAACACTGTAAGAACGGCCCTGGGGCCACCCCGTGGAGAGCAATGAGCAGCTCTCATTTCTAGATCACGGAGGTACATTACCTCACAGAGCTTGACAGGCACACTCAGAGACAGAAGATAGTTTTGATTAGGCAAGATCTTAGAGTTTAGCTGTTTATTACTCACAAAAGAAAATTCTATGGGCAGGTCTGGCTAGCTCAGAACTGACTCACCTGAATCAATATGTGGCAGAGGCCTTATTAATGCATGATGCAATGACAGGTCAACTAACAGAATGAAGGTTTCCTTTTGTTTCCCTTAAAACCAGAACCTTTTTTATGACATAATGCATTTGATGGCATTTCTAGCGAGAAGTTAGTATTGTAGTAATTAAATATTCAATTTGTTGTCACCTAAATTGTTACGCTGCCTCAGAAGTCTGTCTAAAATCAGTTTTGTGAGGTATCTTCATGCATAAATAGTGCCTGCTATGTCATTGCATGGGGGGCAACAACAAGTGACTTCGTTTTCGGATGCAGCCATAGTTTTTGCCGACTTGTTTGATCAATTGTTTGAACAGAATTGACGCAAAAGCGTGATTTATTTGAGAATGGGGCATCACTCATGCCCCTGAACAAAGAGAGACAGTGCGTTTGGAATAAACTACGGATTTCTTGTCATGTATTGCATTAAAATAAAGCAAAATGAAGTAAAAGTACTGTTTTTTTTTCCAGTAGCACCTCAATGCAGTACATGAGATTCATGGGGAAGAGTCGGATCAAGATCCAAGCGGTGGAGATGGGTAGGATTAGGTGTATGTAAGGTGGGAGGAGTTGGATCTGGATTTCTTGTTCTGCAGTGAGAACCATCTAGTTTTTTTCATTAGAAATGTATTTGACTTAAAGTAAACGTATCAACGTTTTAAGTAAAACATTTTCCCATACTGTAAAACAAGTATTTTCGCAACTTTTGATCTTTTGTCAAATCCATTTAGATACATAATGTGGTTCAGATTAAATAATATTTTGAGTTTCTATTAATCTCCTTCATTGCATTATGTAACGGATCCATCCACGTCATCACTCCCGCCCACTTGTTACACCAGATCCCAGTCACCTGAATTCTGATCACCGGCACCTGCACATCATTATTACACTCACTATATCAATTCCAGTCCCCTGCACTTCAGTGTCTGGTCTTGTCTATGAACCTACAGACTCTACTCTCCTGTGAAACCTACCTGAAGTTACTTACCTATCATCCAGTGTATTCCGTGGTCATCGTCCTGTGTCTCCTGGTCTCCATGTCCTGTGTGTCTTCTAGTCTTCGTGTTCAACAGTTCCCTGGTAAAGACATTGAGTTACTCATCTGTGAAGTGTTCATCGTATCAAGCATATACTCATCGCACTCAAGTATTGATCTGCACTGTTCACTCAGCACCTCGCTCACTCTGCATAAAAATAAATCTGAAAATACTTAAATCCTCCTTGTTTGTCTTTCTGTGAGTGTGACAGAAGACCAGACCACCTACAATGCAGAGAACGAGCACTGTTTCCACGGATCCTTTTGCCGAGTTGGTGAACGCCGTCGTCAAACACTTCCGCAACCCAGCACTTACTAAGTTGGATTTAAGAAGTGCCTACAATCTCATTCGCATCTGCGTGTGTTGACGAATGGAAAACTGCCTTTGTGACACCCTCAGGGCACCATGAGTACCTTGTAATGCCATATGGACTGTCCAATACTCCTTCACTCTTCCAAGGTTATATGAACGCAATCCTCAGAGACTTCCTCCAGCAGTTTGTTATAGTGTACATCGACGATATCCTGATCTTCTCCAAGAACCTTACATCATTGATCGACAAGGCATCCAGATGGACCAGAGAAGGGTGGACACAATCCGGACCTGGCCACAACCCACCACCATCAAAGAACTCCACAGATTCCTAAGGTTCGCTAACATCTATCGCAGATTTATTCATAACTACAGCCTTCTCAGTTCCTCATTGACTTCTCTCCTCAAATTCCGGCCCAAGCCTCTGTCCTAGACTCCAGAAGCCACCGCCACCTTCTCCTCTCTCAAGTACGCCTTTATTTCCGCTCCATCCAACCATCCAGATCCTGAATTGCCGTTCATCGTGGAGGAAGATGCTTCATCCACTGGGGTGGGAGCGGTGCTCTCACAGCGGCAGGGGAACCCTCCTGTACTCCACTTTACAGTAAAAGACTGTAAAAATGCTACAGTGAAAAACTGTTAATTGGTTAACAGAAATTTCCGTTACTATATACGGTAAATAACTGTGATATAAATAATGGTACGTTTAATGTAATTTTACTGTAAAATACTGTTAAATTTACAGTTTTTGGAAGTGAAAAGAAGAAGTCATTGTATAATTTACAGTGAAAAAATGTAAATTGACATTCCCACAATTCCCTGCGTGACACTTCACATTTAATGTATTTTAACTGTTTCTTCATAATTTTCTTAGTTATTTTTCTAATCAGTTATGTACATTAGGGTTTAATGTTACATTTAATGTTGTTAAATTAATACTTATTGCATTTTTTTAAATTTCAACATGTTACCATGATGGTGTTTAATGTTTGTGTGAATGACACTGTGCAGCTTCTATTTAATAGTATGAACTTCCCTGTGGAAGAGCTGCTTATGATGAGCTTTGATTGATCATTTGACTCTCATTACGGCTGTGATTGTTGGCAGTCAGTGTATTACAATTGAACAAAACAGATATTAATACTTCAAAAGGTCAGTAAATTAACCTTAAATCAGATAATGAAATAAGGCTTATTGCTGTAAAATTAAATACGGTCAAAGTCTGTTAAACTTAAAATCTTGCTACCGTATTTTTAACAGGAAAGCGTCTCGGGTTATGACTATAACCCTTGTTCCCTGAGAAGGGAACGAGACACTGCGTTGAGAATCGACACTTTGGGTACGCTCCCTAAGCGTGCGCCTCTGAAGTATGAATGAAACTAATCCAATCCTGATTGGTGTTGCGTCGTGACGTAACATGTGACGGCATACCCGGAAGTATAAAAGTGACGTTGTCACAACACACACTAGCCTCGCGATGAAGCAAGACGCTCTAAGGCCTCAAGGGGCGTGGCAGAACGATGCAGTGTCTCGTTCCCTTCTCAGGGAACAAGGGTTATAGTCATAACCCGAGACGTTCCCTTTCGAGGGAACTCTACACTGCGTCGAGAATCGACACTTTGGGGAACGAGTGCCCACTAGGCCACGCACCGAATAGGCCTGTCCCGGAGTGAAGCTGTCTAGGCACTCAGCAAGGACTAAGCACGTGTGCTCCAGGTGTACTAGGAAGGTGAAGACTGATAAAAGTATGTGGAGTAGCCCAGCCGGCTGCCTCACAGATCTCCTGTAGAGGTACTCCCGACAAGAGGGCCCTAGAGGAAGCTATGCCTCTAGTTGAATGAGCCCTTAAGGCTAAAGGTGAAGGCAAGCCGTGCACCTTGTAAGCCTCAGTAATAGCCTGGACAATCCAGTTACTAATAGTCTGCTTGGTTGCGGGAAGCTCCTTCTTAGGTGACCTAAAACATACTAATAACTGGTCCGACCTTCTTCAAGAAGAGGACCTCTCAAGGTACAAGCACAAAGCTCTGACGGGGCAGAGCAATGAAGCCTCTCTTCTTCCGCCGTCACATGAGGTGGAGGATGGAATGCCTGAAGGACTGTAGAACGAGCCATATTCGAAGAGAACTTCAGGCACTTAGCCTGGACTCCAGAGTCACGAACACATTCCACTTGAGGCCATATAATCTCCTGGTATGGAGCCCTGGAGCTAAGTATGGTTTCGACTACCCCAGCTGATAAACCAGCATTCAGGTACTGAACCCCCTCAGAGGCCAGACCCACAGTTTCCACAGCTCTGGGCACGGGTGAAAGATTGTGCCCTCCGCCTGAGACAACAGATCCCTCCTCAGAGGAATCTGCCATGGTGGAGCTACAAGGAGTGATATGATGTCTAAAAACCATACTCGCGTTGGCCATCGCGGGCAACCAGACTCTTTTAGTAGACTGATGCCCCTCCTGACGGACCCTCTCCAGGACTCCCGGGAGCAGAGCGATCGGGAAATGCATACAGGCGAAGCCTCGGCCAGGCCTGTACCATGGCATCCAACCCCGAATACAGCCATCATCGCTAGGCAATTTATGTGCCAGTGAACGATGATGGTCCTGCCACAGACCCCTGGCAAAGCGGCCGTCCATGACCGCGCCCCAGCCAGTAAGGGAGGCGTCTGTTCGAAACGGTTTCCCGGCGACATGACACCCCTAACACTGGCCCTTGGGATAGGAACCAAGGTTTCTTCCATATTTGCAGAGAATGAAGGCACTTGCGCGATACTCTGATCATACGAAATGGATTCCCCTTGGGGGAGAACCCCTTGGTCCTCAACCACCACTGAAGGGGCCTCATGTGTAAGAGGCCCAAAGGAACAATGTTGGATGCCGCTGCCATAAGGCCCAGCATCCTTTGAAATTGTTCACAGTGATGGCCTGGCCCAGCCTCACCCTGGAAACCATCGTCAGTACTGACTCGATACGATGCGGGAGACATTCGTGCCTGCATTGTAGTCGAGTTCCACACGACTCCTAGGAACGTTGTGCACTGTGATGGTTCTAGCACACTCCTCTTTATATTGAGTCTCAACCCCAATTTTTGAATATGGCCAAGGACGACATCTCGATGCCGAACCGCCATTTCCCGAGACTGCGCCAGAATGAGCCAGTCGTCGAGATAATTCAATATACGAATCCCTGAAGTCTCAGTGGAGCAAGGGCTACGTCCATACACTTGGTGAATGTGCGGGGAGATATTGCTAGGCCGAAAGGAAGAACCCGATATTGGTAAGCTTCGTCCCCGAAAGCGAACCTCAGGTACCTCCTGTGACATGGAAGGATGGAGAAAAATAGGCGTCTTTTAGATCTATTGTGACAAACCAGTCCTCGGATCTAATCTGACTCACAATTGCAGGGATGGTTAACATTTCGAACCTGAACCTCCTCAGAGATCGATTCAAAATCCTGAGATCTAAAATCGGCCTTAACCCCCATCCTTCTTTGGAACTATAAAGTACCGGCTGTAAAACCCGGACTCCCTGTCTAACGGAAGAACACGTTCTATGGCTCCCTTCAACAGCAGAGTCTTTACTTCTTGTCCCATCACCTGAGCCTGCTCTGGGACCACCGTAGTCTGCACCACCCCAGAAAACTTGGGGGGCGGTGCGCGAACTGCAATCTGTACCCAGATCTTATTATCTGCAGGACCCATGCAGATATGTTGGGAAGATGATACCACCCCTCTTAAAAACTACGGGGTACCAGCCTCTCGAGACTGGCCTCTGGTGTCTTCTGAGCATCTCTCTCGACTACCTGAAGCGGAATACCGGCAGGCTGTAGTCGATACGGCCCTTGTGACCATAACCGATGCTTTATTAAAATATTTTCGCTGGAAAGTGATGCGGCCCGAAACGTTGCTAACGCGGGCAACATGCATCTTTTCCTAAGAGGACTCCGCTGTGAGAACAACCTCGGTTGTCCCACAGTGGGGGACAGCCCTCCGAGGTCCCATATAGATATATTGGAAGGCCTTGCCATTCTACAAAATCTACTAAGGGAACCAGCGCCTCGAGACCGGTCTCAGGTGTTTCCCGAGCACTATTCTCGACTTCCTGAAGCAGATGACCGGCAGGAAAAAAAGTCGAAATTTTTTTATTTATTTTTTTTGACCATAGTCGGTGCCTGGTTGCAAGCCCTTGGGTGAACGCCACAGTGTGCGTTCGCTGGAAATCGATGTAGCCCGAAACGTTCAAAACGGCGGGACAACATATATATTTTTATATATAAATTCCTTTATATATATATTTTTATTTAATTATAAACCTGTCGACGAATGAAGTTACAGCGTCGGAGAACAGGCCAGTTTTCCTTATTGCAAAGTAGACTCGTAATCTTCACGCTGCCTGTACAGAAAACGCGAGATCCGAGTCACTATAGTTTCTGTATTGCAATGCAGACCTTAAATCTACGCGCTGCCTCGGCAAACGCGAGATCCCAGTCACAGAATCTTTATCACAGAGTAGACTCTGGTAATCTTCACGCTGCCTCGGCAAACGTAAGATCCGAGCCACTATAGATTCTGTATTGCAATGCAGCCCTTAAATCCACGCGCTGCCTCGGCAAACGCGAGATCTCAGTCACAGAATCTTTATTGCAAAAATTTTTGACACTGGGTTTGGGGACACGGGACGAATGTGGTTTATCCCACGATCTCCTTTTCGTGGAGATCAGGGAAAAACGGCAAACCCCGGTGCTGAGGCTGTGACCCGTGCTGCATGAAATGCTCATCTAATTTAATTTGAACTTGCGTTCCCTGCTTATCTTGTGGCCAGCTGATGTTAAGTCTGGCCACGGCACGAGTCACAACCTCACCAGTTCCCCATATGCTTGGCCGTGAACTGGCGCGCCTAACTCACGGTCATCCGCATCGATACTGAGCACGTCTACTTCCTCGGAAGCAGAGAGCTCGAGTATCGGAACCTGATCGTGGTCAGAAGAAGCCGCGGCGCGGACTTCTGCACCACTCACAGGGGCTACGGGATCATCAAACGATGAATGGGAAAGTGCCTCAGCAGTCTCATTCTCGTCTGCAAGATCCCGCTGCGAACCCCACGATCTCAGTCGCCGTGTCGCCTCAACGGACACGGGACCAGAACCATGGGGAACGCGAGCCTGACCGTGCTCATCAAAGCACGCCAGCTGGGAGCGCAGCACTCTAATAGAAAGAGCTTCACAGTCTGCACAAGCAGCTCCCTCGAGAGCTGCTCATGCATGCTGTGCTCCCAAACAATTTACACATAAAGCATGTGTGTCCCCACCAGTGATATAACGAGGGCAGGGACACACATTTCTTTTAAATTGTTCGCTGGCCATTTCTAGTTCAAACTGAGTGACAAACAACACCAAATAAGACAGACAGTTTTTCAACATAGAGCGCTTGCTGAAGAGCGAAAGCTAGTGTGTGTTGTGACAACGTCACTTTTATACTTCCGGGTATGCCGTCACATGTTACGTCACGACGCAACACCAATCAGGATTGGATTAGTTTCATTCATACTTCAGAGGCGCACGCTTAGGGAGCGTCCCCAAGTGTTCGATTCTCTACCAGTGTAGAGTTCCCTCGAAAGGGAACTCTGGTAACCACAGCTGCCAGGGTTTTCCTGTAAATTCAACGGATTTTTTTTTTTTTACAGTGTACCACAACCTCACTTATTAGCTGAAGAGACCCACAATAACACGGCTGGCGAGCAGCTGTTGTTGCAGACAGTGAGGGAGTTAATCAATTAAACGTTGCCCTGCCCTGAAGAGTGAGAGTGGAGCACTTGCAGGCATGCTGCAATGTCGATTGTTTATCACATTAGTTCTCAAGCAACCCCTACAACGCTGGGCCTAAATTTGTTTTGGGTTATTCTGCAAAGTGAATTTGCGGTGCTCTTAAAGAGAACATTTGCTGTACATACCAATGGGAGAGCAAGAAAGAACATGGCAACATCTAAATACTATACAGGGAACATAAACAGATTGCATTTAATTTTCGATCAATTAATCAAATGTAATCAGTCACATTTTAAGAAATCATATAGTTTGATGTTCGTAATCATTATTATAATCTGAAATGTATATTTAATGTTTCTGTCTTTTTCATTAGTAGTTTATTTCTTTTGCAATGTTTTAAGAAGTACGACTTCCTGACACATAAGGTCCGTTTGGAGATGAGTGGTACCCAGTGGGGTCTTCTGCTGTTGTAGCCCATCCGCCTCATGGTTGTGCATGTTGTGGCTTCACAAATCCTTTGCTGCATACCTCGGTTGTAACGAGTGGTTACTTCAGTTAAAGTTGCTCTTCAATCAGATTGAATCAGTAGGCCCATTCTCCTCTGATCTCTAGGTCAAGGTCAAGGTCACTTTTATTTATATAGCACCTTTTAACAACATTTCTGCTGACCAAGGTGCTTCACAGAAGCATGATAAAAACACAATAAAAAAACATATAAATTAAATTAACTCACTACGACTGCAAATCAGCAGTTATGAGTAGGCCTGAGAAAAAAGATGCGTTTTCAGAGCTGACTTGAATACATGTAAAGAGGGAGCTAACCTAATAGATTGAGGTAACGAATTCCACAGCCTTGGACCAAAAACGGAGAAAGCTCTGTCACCTTTAGATTTCAGACGTGAGTGAGCAATAGTTAATAATTTGTCAGAGGATGATCTCAGAGTTCTTGGTGGAGAGTATGGACAAATAAGGTCTGAGATATAAAGTGGAGCAAGACCATGCAAGGCTTTAAACACAAAAGTCAAGACCTTGTACTCGACTCTATACTTGACAGGTAACCAGTGCAAATGTGATAAAATAGGGGTTATATGCTCGCGTTTTTTCTTCCCCAACAAAAAACGTGCTGCAGCGTTTTGTACCAGTTGCAAACGCATTAGTGAAAACTGGTTAATACCAGCATATAAAGCGTTGCAATAGTCCAGCCTTGTTGAGATAAAGGCATGAATTACTGTCTCTAAGTCGCCAAAAGATAAAATAGATTTTAATTTCCGTAAACTCCTGAGCTGGAAGAAACTGCCTCTGACGACTGAGTTTACTTGCTTGTCAAATTTTAACTCAGAGTCGACAACGACACCCAGGTTTTTTACATGAGAGCGAATGTTGGCTTTCAGTGGTCCTAGATCAACGATCAAGCCATCTACCAGATGTGGGGCCCCAAATAAAATAACTTCAGTCTTATTTTCATTTAACTGAAGAAAATTTTCACCCATCCAACTTTTAATGTCATTTACACAGGCCAATAAATCAGATAAGGACTTAGACCCGGATTTTATCGGCATGTACAACTGGGTATCGTCCGCATAAATGTGATAAGGAACCTGGTGAGATTCGAAAATATAACGAAGAGGGAGCATGTATAATGAAAATAAAATTGGTCCCAAAATGGAGCCTTGCGGTACCCCCTCCGTAACAGAGACAGACGAAGACTGAAACTGACCTATCTCCACAGAGAAACTCCTCTCAGAAAAAATACGATTTAAACCACTCTAGAGCTGAATCACAGATACCAGCCTCAGTTTTTAACCTGTCCAGAAGGATACAGTGATCCACTGTATCAAAGGCTGCACTTAGATCCAACAAAACCAGGACTGCACAATTTCCAGAGTCCACAAACAACAGCAAGTCGTTCACCACTCTTAACAAGGCAGATTCAGTGCTGTGTTTTGATCTAAACCCAGACTGAAAGGTATCAAGTATATTATTTTCAATTAAGTAAGGGGACAACTGATTTAAAACAGCTTTCTCCAATACTTTCGACAGAAAAGGCAGTTTCGAAATAGGTCTATAGTTATTAAGATCAGATGGGTCCAAATTTGCCTTTTTAAGCAGCGGATGAACTACTGCATGTTTGAAGCAAGATGGAACAGAACTCGTCTGAAAGGAACTGCTGATGACAGAAATGATATTTGGTGCAATTGAGTCCAGAACTTCTTTTAGTAATGTAGTTGGTATAACGTCAAGTGAACAGGTGGTCGATCTTAAACTGGACACTATATTCGCTAGTTCAGGATGTGAGATCGGATGGAAATGTGAAAATTCAGCTCTACTCAAGGGCAATCCCCAGACCTTCTGGGATTGATTCACTACAATCTGAGATTTAATGCAACGGATTTTGTTTATGAAAAAGCTGCAAAACTTCTCACACAACTCTGGGCTCTGAGCAACACCAATCTCAGTAGAAGAGTTTAATACTGAATTTATAGTACCGAACAAAAACTTTGGACAATGGGAATTCTGAGCGATAAGATTAGAGAAATATTTAGACCTTTGAAGGGCAGCCTCCTCTTGAAATTTGACTAAGGAACTTTGCAATAACTGATAGGAAATTTGTAATTTGTCCTTCCTCCATTTTCTTTCAGCCCTTCTACACTCCTGTCTTAGAGTACGAACTTTGTTCATCCAAGGCTGTTTTTTTGGTTTTAGTATCCTGAGTTTACGGGGGCGATTTCATTTAAAATACTAGTACAAGATGCATTAAAACTAGCCACCAAGTCATCAACATCAGAGTACTGTGTAGTGACACCTACTGGGAGTTCTGTGAAAGCCTCAATGAACTGTGCAGCAGTAGAGGAGTTTATAACTCTAGACAGGTAAGTGGAGGACCTATTTTCAGGTTTTGAAGCAGGAATAGAACAGTCAAATATTATTGGCAGGTGATCAGACAACCCGGCATCACGAATGTCAATGTTTGTTATAGGAAAACCTGAAGTCATAACAAGGTCAAGTGTGTGGCCCTGCTTATGGGTAGGATCAGAAATATATTGTGTAAAGTTAAAAGAGTCTAAAAGTTGAGTAAACTCTCTTACAAGTGGCTTTTGTGGGCAACAAACATGTACATTGAAATCACCTAGAAGCAAAACATCATCAGCTTTTGTGGCCAAAATCGATAGAAAATCAGAGAACTCTGTTAAAAAATCCTTATTGGATTTTGGTGCTCTATAAATAAGGGCACAAATCACAGGTTTTGGTAAGTCAACCTTACAAACCAATGCCTCAAAACTGGAATAAGAGTCTATAGAAAGAGGCTTACATGGAAACAAGTTCTTGAAAATCACAGCAACCCCCCCACCACGACTAAAAGTTCTAGGGCAACTGAGATATTTACAGTTCGTAGGACAGAGTTCAGACAGGGAAGTTCGATCGTCTAGAGTGAGCCATGTTTCAGTGATGAAGAGAAAATCCAGGTTATTTGATGAGAAAAAATCATTTAAGAGAAAAGTTTTGTTTGTAGCAGATCTGGCGTTTATCAAAGCCATTCTGAGTGGCATCGTGTTATTTCCCAAAAAAGCAAATTCATGAAGGGAGGTTTTTGATATGAATCGAGTAGAGAGTCAGATTTCACACCACGCTGTAATTTCTTCCCGCTCGGGGCAATCCGTCTTGTAGACCAAATAACCGGTATCTGCCCAGAATTTGCTAGTGGAAGAACGGATAACTTTACCGGGAGCCCTCGGTGAGAACATATCTTGGACGCGCGCCACCGACCCCCAGTTTCAACGCACCGGGAATAAGTGCTGTGCGTCAGTCTGGGACTCAAATCGACGGAATTTTAAACGGCTCAGTTCTGACTGCAGTGTAGTTGATTAACACACCGTTACAAGCCGATGGTGAACGCATTTCAAAGGGGCAACGAGCACTATACCAAGTGACTGGAGAACCCCGAAACTGTCAATAAAGACCTTAGCTGCACACTGACGATGTGGTCACCACATTCCCCCTCAGGAAAACGCTGGACCATATGCTGAGTTCTAGAAACATAATCGGACCTGACCGTCAAAGATGTTAATTCCATGCGTCAGTCCATGCGAAACTATCCTTCCTCTCTGTGCAGGCTGCTCCAGGAATGCCGAGAACAGCATGCGGATGCGATAGTCCACTCAAACAGGTGTCAAGCTAGACGCGTCAATGATGTTAATCCAGTGCGTACGTCCGTGAGAAAATTTCCCTTCCTCTGTTTCGCTGCTCCAAGATGTTAAACAGCATACGCATGCGATAGTCCACGCAAGCAGGTGTTCGAGCATGAAGCTACTTCCTGAAAATGGGTCCCAGAAGTGAATCCGGCAAACCAAACTGCTGCTCCACATGTAACAAGGACGAGCGGGGCTAACTAGCAGAAGAATTTGCAGACAAATTAAAACACCACTTATTTAAAACAAGTAAAGATTCAATCAAACAAATAAAAGTAGTAAAAGCCGGGAGAGAGTAGCGGCAGAGCATACACGCACACCGCGTACACCTACTAGACCGAAACCCCGAGGTGACTGCTGGATCCAATATGAGCATCAACAACGCATTTTCACCCACATGACTGTCGCATAATGGATGTTTTTTTTCCTTTTCACACCATTCTTTGTAAACCCTAGAAATGGTTGTGCATGAAAATCCCAGTAACTGAGCAGATTGTGAAGTACTCAGACCAGCCTGTATGGCACCAACAACCATGCCATGCTCAAAATTACTTAAATCACCTTTCTTTCTCATTATGACATTCAGTTTTGAGTTCAGGAGATTGTCTTGACCAGGACTACATCCCTAAATGCATTTGAAGCAACTGCCATGTGGTTGGTTGATTAGATATTTGCATTAATGAGAAGTTGAAATAATCCATTAGGTGTGTGTATGTCTAAAATATTGCAGTTTTTGAGTAAATCATGAGCAGTTTGATGCAAATTTAATCAATCTGCTGTTTTATTAGAAATTGAACAGGTGTTTCTAATAATCCTTTAGGTGAGTGTATATAGTTTAGTAAGTGTAAGTATAAATGTACTTTAACTGGATATAACTTTTTAAAGCAAAATCACGCCAAAACTAAAGTTAATTTAGAGTTTGTTTACTCGTAATAGGTGTGGCTCTGAGGCTCCGCCTTCATCTTCTCTGATTAGCTGATTAGTTCTCTGACTCTGATTAGTCTTCTGTTTAGCTTGTCAAGGTCTGACATCCATGAGTAAAAACTTAAACTCACTGGAGAGCCGCTTTGTAGTTGAAATAAAGTGCTGATGCAAGGAGGAGATCCAGTCTGATGATAAAATCACATTTTATTTTCTTAGCAGCAGATGATCAAATGATAAATGAGATATTATGAAAATATGAAATATTAATATTTCATCCATAAAACAATTCCAGCCAGTTGATAATACCAATACCTAGAATATAGAACCAACTGCAGGCGGGACATCCTTTTCCCATTTAGCACCAAAACTCTGGAACAATCTTCCTCACATTGTCCGGGAAGCAGACACACTCTGTCAGTTCAAATCTAGACTAAAACTACATCTCTTTGGCATAGCATACACATAACACACTATAGACTTCCTAAATTCAAATTAGGCTGCATAGTTTAGATCAAACGGAACCGGGAACACGTCCCGTAAATCCTGATGTACAGTACTTGGTACATCATAAGAAGGATGGCATACGCTAATATTAGTCTCTCTGTTTATCCCGAGGGACCCTCTATGGTGGACCTGCGCTTGGACCCATCCCGACTCATCCTTAAGTGCCGGCCTCATTAACACGATAGCCATCGGCACTGATCCTCAACAACTCATCTCCATACTGGCGTGATTACTTCGACTTCCAAACAGATGTAAATGGACAAATACTCTTAATGTTCTGATCCAATTTGTTTTGTAATCACTGTTCCTTCATTGGCCAGAGGAGAACTGGCCCCCGACTAAGCCTGGTTTCTCCCAAGATTTTTTTTCTCCATTCTTTCACCTGATGGAGTTTTGGTTCCTTGCCACTGTTGCCTTGCTTATTATTGATCTGTGTTGTATTATTTTCATGTTATCACTGTAAAGCTGCTTTGATACAATATGTATTGTAAAAAGCGCTATATAAATAAAGGTGGCTTGACTTATGGCCACCATGTACCCATCCTCTGATGGCTACTTCCAGCAGATTAATGCACCATGTCACAAAGCTCTAATCATTTTAAATTGGTCTCTTGAACATGACAATGAGTTCACTGTACTAAAATGACCCCCACAGTCACCAGATCTCAACCCAATAGAGCATCTTTGGGATGTGGTGGAATGGGATCTTCGTGCCCTGGATGTGCATCCCACAAATCTCCATCAACTGCAAGATGCTATCCTATCAATATGGGCCAACATTTCTAGAGGATGCTTTCAGCACCTTGTTGAATCACAGCCACGTAGAATTAAGGCAGTTCTGAATGCGAAGGGGGTCATACACAGTTTTAGTATGGTGTTCCTAATAATCCTTTAGGTGAATGATTATACTCATATACTTGTTACAGCACTTGCACATTGTTGCCCTTTTGTTGGTTGGATTGTTTCTATTATTCTTCTCATTTATTAATCGCTTTGGATTAAAGCATCTGCTAAAGGATTGCATCCCTTGGCATCGCTATAATAATGAACCAGGAATTAGTTAGAGTGCAATGTAATTGAACAGAAGCTTTGTTTATAGCTTAGTTCTCACTGTAACTAAATGTTCACTATTTACACTTGACATGTTTGTCCCTCACCCATATTCATTTGATTGGTCAACTTTTTCATTAATCTGCTATTCTGAATGCCTAAAAGATTGTAACTTAATATGAGATCTTAATTCTTTGCCCTGTCCCCCTTGTCACATGAAAAACAAAAACTGAAAAAAACACAACACTGCAAGGGACATGATATAGGATTTGTTTTTCACTTTAACAAAAAAGGGTGACTTATGAATTGCCTATAAGAATGACAGTGTGACAAAGAAATTAATAAAGAAATTAAATAATAAAGTATTAAAAGGGAATAAAGAAGAATTAAGAATGGTAAAAGAAGTTCCAGGTCTAATTATAAAGCAGTTGTGAGGTAATCCATTGTGTGAGGAAATTTCATGCATTTTACTGTGGGTCTAAACATATCCATTTTAAAACATTGTCAAATTCTCTTTCATAGTAAAAACTAAAAGTGTTGCTTTGGAATTTGCATTCGTCTTCAGTGAACATTAAGCACCGCCTTCTTCTGATCTGATCGGCCACTATTTTGACATTGATGAACATTGTTAGAACCACTCTGACAGGCCAGCCTTAAAATGAAACTTTTTAACTCTCTGTCATCCTGAACAATAAATAGAGCGATGTGTAATGGAGAGAAGGATTAAGAAATATTTAATATTTGGACTGGACTACATTTATATAGCGCTTTCACAGCTACCAATGGCCACTTTGGTCACTTTACATGTCATTTACTTAGACGGCAGTTCTTGACCAAAATATTCTGCAATGTCGACCAGACACGTTTAGTCAAAGGTCTGGCCATGATAGACCAGTGAGACAGTGAGTGGCACCCAGTCCAAGTCTTTTAATCAGATCCTATCCTGATTTCCCAGGGTTGTATAAGTCACTTCCTAACACAATATACAGTATCTGATCTTTCAGCAGCACCAGGGCATACTGTTGTAAGGCCAGACTAATCGGCCCAATGATGGTTTCCTGATAAGCGGGTAAAGGTTTCCTGCATGTTCTGTCTTTTCAGTGTGGCAACGTAGCAAAATTCCAACTATTGCCATTTTATCATGATCTCTGAATTTAGTTTGGAATGCAGGTATGGTCACATATATAAATATATATATATTAGGGCTGGGCAAGTTAATGTGTTATTATCGTGTTAAAATTTTGCACATTTTAAAGATAAATGCATTAATCTGGTGCACTCGCACATCATTATGGAACGTTTTCTGCCTCAAAATTAGGTGGTAAAAAAATCCAGATCAAGTGTACCGCGCCTTCAACTGGCTGAAAAAAAAAAACACTTTTTACAAGCATGTTTTTTTTAGGTATTTTAATAATCAGATAATTACATTTTATTTACAGTTCATAGGGGCCATATTAACAACAGTGTAGTTGAATAGCAACAAACATTTGCTTTCATTTACATAACCAGAAAAATGTGGCTCTATTTCAGATTTTTCAAACATGAACCTTTGGTCTAATAAAACATTGGTACCTAGTCAGTCGTTCTCTGAGATTTGTTTTCATGATAACCGAATGTAAAGGGTTTTATCTCTAAAAACTGTTTAGCGTATAATGCTAGCACTGGGGCATTGCAAGGCCCCGTCCACACAACTGCGTTTTGGTTTAAAAACTGAGACCTTTTGTGACGTTTCACCTTCCCGTCCATACTGAAACGGACAAAACGAAGACTTAAACGGAGAAGTTTAGAAACGCTGCAGCTCCGTTTTCGCGTTTTGAATCTCCGGAGGGCGTTTTCAGTATAGACGGGAAAAAACGAAGGAGTTTTAGAAGCGATGACTGCAGAGGCTCCCGCTCAGCTCTATGATTGGGTGTCATCACTCATGATGTATCCTTCCCTGATTCGTCAGTCACCCATCACGTGTCCCGTCCCCGGAAGGAAACAAACAAAAACATCCTGGACTATGTGGCTAATGTTAGGGACTGCAACATGGATAACGAATTACAAGCGTTACTGACTTTAATGTCTTTGTTAGCAGCTGTCGTGCAAGCAAATTCTGCATTTTACAATGCTATAACTGCCTACATGCGCCGGAGGCAAACTATTATTCGAGTGATCTACAACAATTCCCGTGTGCAGCGACGGTATGAACCATACATGGAGCGTCGGTTTTGGGTTAAGCCGGGAAGAACCAGCGCATGGTGGGATAATTTTAAAAATCAAGTTGTGGTCCCTGAGGAATGGTGAGAAAACTTTTGAATGTCCAGAGCGGCACTTATCAACCTCAGCGAAAGGTGGAAGGAGCAACAACAAAACTGAGGATTCCCATGGATGTATTAACAAAGGTAGCGTGCACATTGTAGAGTGACGAGGGAGACTTCGGAAAACCGCAAATGCATGTGGACTATCCCGACAAGTTGTTTCCGGAATCATCCGACAGGTATGTAAGGCCATCGTCATTTTCATGGGTCCAGACTACATTAAAACACCAAGCACCGAGGCCGAGGTGAAGGATCTTGTTGTGAACTTCTATCGGACACACCGGATGCCACAATGCCTGGGGGCAATTGACTGTACACACATCGAAATCAAACAACCCTTAGCCAACTCAACAGACTACATAAACAGAAAAGGAAAACATTCTATTGAATGTACAAGCTTTGTGTGACCACCAGTATCGTTTCATGGATGTTGTTGTAAAATGGCCAGGGAGTGTGCACGACGCGTGTATATTTGCTAACTCGAAACTCTGTGCTGACCTAAAAGATGGGACAATACCCTCCTGCCCTAGAGAGTTGGTGGAAGGTGAAGATGCTGTCCCTGTGTTCCTTCTGGGGATCCAGCTTATCCCCTTATGCCATACCTCATGAAGGAGTACCCCAATGGCGGAGTTACTCCACAGGAGCAGTATTTCGGCCTATCTCTTTGCAAGGCTCGCATGGTTATCGAATGTTCATTAGGACGTTTGAAGGCACGGTTTGCGGCTTTGAGAAGGCCGATGGACATAAACATGGAGGACCTTCCTTATGTAATATATGCTTGCTTTGTTCTGCACAATTATTGCGAAATGAACAATGAACCTGTAAACGAGCAGTGCATAAATGCTGCTCACCAGTATGACAGGGATTTCCAGCCACAAATGAGAGATTGTAATGTGAGAGCAGATAACAATGAAAATGAAGGAAAACGAGTGAGACGTGTGTTGAATACATTTCTTGACCCTTAACTAAAACGTTTATTTTTAACGTTAATAAAAACTGGTGTTCAGTGAAAGTATTAATTTGCCTTTTGCTCTGACTGTTATGTGTTTTTTTAATGTTTATATGTTTATTATTAAATGTAACCTGTAAAAACATGTGACGAAATAAAAAGTAAAATTTTTTGAATCTAAAACTGAGTATGTGAGTTTGTATTCTGGTGTTTATACATGCTTCTAAATATCTCTACAAATATATCTACATACCTAGAGATATAATAGATAGATGAAAAAGACAGCAAATACACAATGAATACGTTTTTATTGTCTTTATTAAAAAAACAATAAAAAACTGCAAATAAATTATTAATTATAAACACACAATGCAATTTTAAAACTATATACAAGGGCACTGCCTTTTAAGTTGGCTGTACTAAAACACATTTACAAATGTGTGTAGTCTCTGTGGTTTGTAGGTGGACTTCTGTGGTGGCTATGTCCTGGGGAATTGTATTCCTGGAGTGGCCTTCTTATTGGCATATGTCCATATGGGTTATCATGAATGGTGTGTGGTGACGGTGGAGGCATATACTGAGGGGTAGGCCTACCTGAACCCACAATATGCTGTACAAGCAGTTCAATATTTGAGTTCAGACGGTCCATTGTAGATGACCACCTGCCCATTGTCTGCACAAATTCGTTGTCTGTTGCCTCAAGTCTGTTAAGGAGCTGTCTCTTTATGTCCAGGTCTTCCTGTGCAATGGAATTTGCGGAGAGATTTCTCTTCAATCTTTCTCTCCTGTGGCCACACAGGGTAGCGGTAAGTCTCTGGCGTCGATTCTCCGTCATCTCGGGAGACACAGCACTCTCTTGAAACTGGTCCACAGATGACCCAGAACCAGTTGGGCTGGAGAACTCCTCCGTGGCCTCCGCCACCACGTTGCCAGTCTCCATACCCCCCTGAATCGCATGTGTTGCAGGAGAGCCTCCCCAAATTGACTCGCAGAGCTCAAAATAGAGCAAAACTACTCGCCCATGGCCACTTCGACGACCAGCATCTACAGCTCGCCTGTAGCTGATTCGTACAGCCTTGAGTTTTGTTGTCAATTGCCCTGTGAACAAGAAACAGTTTAACGTTAGCTGCTAATATAACTAGCGTCGCGTCTCGTCCCCCCAGGCTAGGCCTGTTAAAACACATCCAGGCTAACTTAAACCACATCATATTGAGTGTTATATGTTATAACTTAGTTTAAGTTTAGCCAACTATACATACCTTTAGTGATTTCGTCCTTATTGTGGGGGTACACCTTTCCCATTGTTGTGGCTTCCTCTGGCGAATGGATAATGCTCCCGGTACCTCTCCAATATGTCGCCGTATTTGGTTTGCAACGACTCCCAGTCTGTGTTTTCTGCCGCCAAAGCTGTTTTGTATTCCATTGTAACTTTAAGTAAAAGTTCCACCTCGTCGTCGTCCATGAAAATAAATCTCTAGTCTCTCTAGTCAGATACACATAACGTAAACAAAGCAGCGCGTGCTTACCGTTTTGAAGCTCAATCCTGCTAAACACTTTCTTTATTCCACTCCGCTCATGTTAATATTGAAATATTCGCCAAGGAACACTCAGGTAAGAAGACATAACATAAGAACAGCCTTCTATCTTTACCGTTTTGACTTCTTTGCTTGCTGTTTTGCGTTTATTCTCATGCACTGACTCTTTCACTAAGCTGAACAGCCCATCAGAGTTCTCTCTTTCCCAAACGGCTCGACGCCAATTCAACATGTCGAATCGGGCGAGACAAAGCCGACCAGGAATATTTTCAGCCAAGGGCACGGAACCGTGCGTATCACACCGAGGAAACTTAGTTGGCCGACACACAAAATCTGCCAGACGGCCGACCGTCGGCTTGGTGTGTTCTGGGCCTAACAATTAAAAAAAAAAATACTCAGACCAAGACAGAAACCTCCTTCAAATGGAAACATGAGCTAACAATGGGAATCTGCATTAATCAAGGTCCCAGGCCTAGGGTTATTTATGAGGAGAGAATTAAATTTGTATGCCCTGGGAGAGGGCACACCCACCAGAGTAAACAAAATATCTTTAAATTCTAAATAAAGAGAGTGAAGGAAATGTAGATTAAGACAATTCCGAAGTGAGATCGACTGAGTGTGACTGTGTCTCGGGTGAGGATATTGAAGGAGAACTCTGGCGAACAATTAACCTTTGGTCTAATAAAATATCGGTACCTAGTCAATCATTCTCTGAGATTTGTTTTCATGATAATCGAATGTAAAGAGTTTTATCTCTAAAAACTGTTTCAGCGTATAATGCTAGCACTGGGGGCATTGACTGAAGTAAAAAGAAATCGCTAGTTTATACCACTAACAAGGCTCAAAATAGCCCCACACTAACACAGTAACATAACGAGTGTCCATACATGCAAGCATTGCATTGAGCAATGCTTGCATGTATGGACATTGTATGGAAGCATTGAGAACTTTGTAAGAGTATAGACCATTTAATAAGAAGATACGTTGTAAAGACAGTTCACTTCGTGTATACAGATAGAAGCCATCTTAGAATATAGTCTCATAAGTCGATCCTCGAACGCCGTTCATACAGTTCAGCTCACTCAGCACGACGTTCGGGGATCGACTTCTCAAGACTATATTCTAAGATGGCTCCTGTCTGTATACACTAAGTGCACTGTCTTTATAACGTATCTTCTCATTAAACGATCTGTACTCTTACAAAGTTCTCAATGCTTCGTTTTGCATGTATGGACACTCATTATGTTACTGTGTTAGTGTGGGGCTATTTTGAGCCTTGTTAGTGGTATAAACTAGCGATTTCTTTTTACTTAGTCAATGCGCCCAGTGCTAGCATTATACGCTAAACAGTTTTTAGAGATAAAACTCTTTACATTCGATTATCATGAAAACAAATCTCAGAGAACGATTGACTAGGTACCAATGTTTTATTAGACCAAAGGTTCATTGTTCGCAGAGTTCTCCTTTAATGTTGAAGAGAGAGTTCGAATGCTAATTTCCAGAAAAGTCCTTTGCTTTCTCAGACACCAGCCCTTCTCTAAGCTAGATGGTTCGGCTGGCGTCTTACACTGTCTAAATCCAGTGAAAGAAAATTAGACCCATGAACACCCTCTTATCTTCCACCTTGCAAAACTTCAATTTACAATGAAATTCACTTATCTTCTAGTTCAGTGTTTATTGGTGATGGTGTTATTTAATGGTGATGTTGTTATCAAAAGGCATTATCTGGAATTAGATTTTCACAAGTGAAAATAGCCAACGTACAAGTGATTGTGAGAATAGCCATCAGGCATACTACTGGGTTCCCAAGGTGGGACTCATCTCTACAGTGGGACTCATCTCTTCACCACAATGGCTCCTCCCCTTTCTTTTTGTTGACAGTAGCTGCAGGTATGTGCTGTTAGCACATAGCAGTTTGCTAATTTTTTTAATTACTGTTCATGTGTCATTTTCTATTTGTTTGTTGCGTCCTAACCTGTCTTTTCATCTCTGCGTGTTTCCCTTTGCTTGCTTCAATAGTAGATTTGATGACTGCTCACCTCAGGTGTGAGTTAAGGTTGTTTTATCACAAGCAAACTGTCTAGCTTTGCACACTTGATGTATTTTTAGTAATGTGCATTGTCCTGTACTCCTGTTTTGCCAGGGCTGGGCTGGTCATCGGGCATACAGGGCATTTTCCCGGTGAGCCGACGTGCTTTGTGGGCCAATACATCTAGTAGGCCTAGTCAGCTTGATCCGAGGCCAGCTCTTGGCAAGTTGAGAAAACAGGCGTCAGTGAAATGTTTGAAAATTTCCAGAGAAAATAAAATTAACCCATTGATTGTTTCTTCAGAGGCTCGGACGAAGGAACTAAAATATACTTTTGTGTTCATGTGTACATCCGAACACTGATCAACTCCCATGCTTCGGCTGCGCAGCTCCGTCTCATCTGTTATTGAACATGGGCTGCTATATGCAAATGTTAGGGGTCATACATATTAATGATCCCGACTGTTACGTAACAGTCGGTATTATGTGGAGATTCGCCTGTTTTTCTGGGGTGTTTTTCAAAAATGAAATTTAAGTAAGAAGGAGAAAACAATGGTGTTTGAGACTCACTGTATGTCATGTCCATGTACTGAACTCTTGTTATTTAACTATGCTAAAATAAATTCAATTTCACATTCTAGGGCACCTTTAATGTAAATATTGTTTTACATGAACACATCCAAACTATATTGCTATAGCCTACTGAGATTTGTTCTGCGATATAGAATAGTATCTGTAAAACCAAAAAGACTAAAAAGTTTAAATATGAATCGGGTGTCTGGGTGTGTAAATGAACGAATGAACGCACAGTTGCATAGCCTACTGTTACAGACGAAGTAGATTATAAAGTTTTAACTATAAAATAGAAGTAAAATAAGCTTTAGTTAGACAGTTTCTGCTCATATGTTAAATATTAGGGCTGAACGATTATGGAAAATAATCCAATTGTGATTTTTGTAACTAATATTGCGATTGTGATTTAATATTCAATTACTTTTTAAGTTCTTTACCTTCTGTATTAGTCGACAAAGACAAGCAATAAATCATTCTACAGTAGGGATGGGAATCGTTAGGCAGCTCATGATCCGAATCTCCTTTTTTCTAATTAATTAATCTTAATAACACTTAAAATATGTATTCATGTATTGATAACCTTCAGCTAATAACGCTAATGTGAATGAGACATCCCTTATGAAAAACAACTATAGGAATATTGTAGTATTTTAGGAACAAATATTATAGTAACGTTAATCCACTAGAAATACTATAGTATTTTGGGACATTGCCTAGAAGTATAGAGGTATTTCAGAACATAACAGAAGTATTGTACACTACTATTGAATACTTAGCCATTGGATTACTAAATTATGTTTCGTAAGGGATGTAATGTCAGACAAATGTGGCCCACATCCTAATACGAGTTTAACACCCACTACTATATCACACAGGAATCTCCTCACACAGTAATCTAATAAGTAGGGATGGGAATTGATAAGAATTTAACGATTCCGATTCCATTATTCAATATTGCTTATCGATCCAATTCCTTATTGATTCTCTTATCGATTCTCATTGGGTGAGGGAATAAGTACAAATTTGTTTGTTTGTTTGTTTGAACTTGCTTTAATATCTTATCAGAAGCACAGAGTATACACAAATTATGTAAAACTAACACCATAAAGTATGATATTTTTTAACTTTGAGCAATGATGGAACTATACTTGACTTTTCTTGGGAGCATATAAAACAAAACAGCTCCTTGGACAAAATGAAAGGTTTATGTTAGTTTAGATTAACATTTGAGGGCAGCAATTGTATTCATAATGTCAAAATACAACCGACGTGATGTTATTTGAAAGCATTATAGCCTACAATTCCTGCCAAACATACAGATAGTAGTGTTATACAGTAAATCCTTGGTGATGTTGCTGATCTGTGGACACTGGATAGTTCATTCATGTCACAATGTTTCTTCCTGGTTTCCACGTCAGCACTGTTTGATCCGTTAATAACGGAGAAATGTGAATGTTTCTCACTAGATCTCGCAGCGATGTTATTACTTCAGTGGTGAATTCAAATGTTTTCTTTACTGGATTTGCCGGTGTAGTAACAGTGCTGATGATGAAGATCGGCTTGCGCTGCTTTGGTCCAAACTGATGAACGGTCCGTCATCCAAACAACCACACAATAACGAGTAGCTCAGTTTCGTTCCGTTTACGTTAAATTTGCCATTGATGTAGGGCAATGTTGTGGTCACGCCACACTATGAAACGCGCTTACCACGCGCGCGCGCCTACATTTGAATAAAGAAATGTTGGTCGGCAGGAAAAATGAACCGAACGAACCGCCTCTGCCTTGAAGCCATTTTGCCGCGTTCTGAATCAAAACAACATAGCTGCTGCGTCCCGATTCGCATACTATCCGTCCTAAATAGTATTCGAAAATAGAATTAGTATGTCCCCAAACCGTAGTATGTTGAAATGAGTGTTTCAAAGATACCCGGATGGTCTACTATTTCCGGTCAGAATCCGAAGTGTAGATCGGTGCACACTCTGAACGGCTTCTTCTTCTTCTTCTTCTTTCAAGTTTAATGGCAGTTGGCAAACCAAACTTTAATGGTGCATTCCCGCCACCTACTGGATTGGAGTGTGGATAACATTATGGTAGTACTGACCTAAATCCTGTTAATTAAATGAGTATCCTTTAAGAAATGAAATAATTCTTCATATATTTTAAATTGCTTTGGGCCATTCCCTAATAATGCTTTGATAGATAAAACTTCAATTTCCATTTCTCTTAATACTTGTAATAATTTAAATCTTTCTCTCTCATACGCCTCACACTTTAACAATACATGTTCTACTGTTTCCATATTTCCTGAACTGCATTTGTCACAATATCCAGTCTGGTGTTTCCCAATCCTGGCCATACTTTGATTTAATAAACAATGGCCAATACGCATTCTTGAAATTATAACATCCCTCCTTCTATTACCAAAATTTCTTCTTACTGAACCAACTGTTCCTTGAATTTTGTGTAAATGCCGACCCATATTTCCACTATCCCATTCCTTCTGCCATTTCTTCCTAATTTCCTTTGCTATTATGCTTTTTATCTCAGTCTTACTCAATGCAATTTTAATATCTACTTCTTGGAATTTTATGGCCTGCTTTGCTAAACTATCCACCTCTTCATTTCCTGCCACCCCCATATGAGCTGGTATCCAAAGAAAATTTATAACGATTCTCAATTGTCTGATTCTAAAAAGACTTTGTAATATTTCATAAATTAAGTCCTGTCTAGCTGTAGAAATACCACTTGCTATACTTTCAATTGCAGATAAAGAGTCTGTGCATATAACTGATCTGCTTGGCTGAATTTCTTCAACCCACTGTAATGCTAATATAATTGCTATTAATTCTGATGAAAATACCGAAATGAAATCTGATGTTCTTTTTAAAATGTTAACTCTAAATTGCGGTATAAATACTGCTGCAGATGTTTTTCCCGAATGTGGATCCTTAGAGCCATCAGTATATATCTGGATGGCACTATAATATATATGATCAATGTAATCTTGTACTTTTACACTATCCAGGATAATCTTCTCCTTATGTTTGTCATTGTGTAACTGTAAATCAATAGAAGGCATTAGAAAAAACCAAGGAGGAATTGCTGGCAAAGACACACAGTTGACAATATTAACCTCTTCTATTTCTCTTGCTTCCTCATTAATGATCCATCCAAAACTTGTTAAATCTTTATAGTTATATTCCCAACAATCCCTTAAAACATTTTTAACTGGATGGTTTCCTGATTGACCCTTTATGTTTGCCCAATATCTCATTCTTAACTTACTCCTTCTCATTCCCAGTGGCATTACACCCATCTCAACATTAAGTGATGACACTGGTGATGATCTCATTGCTCCACAACAAATCCTTAATGCTTGATTCTGAATTGTCTCAATCCTAGCAAGCTGAGTTTTTGAAGCAGAACTATACACAATGCTACCGTAATCTATAGTTGCTCCAATTAGTGCCACATAAATATTTTTGAGCGATTGCCGATATGCTCCCCATTCAGCTCCAGCTAGACATCTCATTATATTTATCACTTTTTTACATTTATCTATTATATTCTGAATATGAACTTTGAAATTTAATTTTGAGTCCATCCATACTCCTAAAAACCTAACAACTGATGTCTGCTCTAATGTTTCTCCATACATTTTAATATTTATTCCAGGATTCATCTTCTTTTTTGAAAAACAAATTACTTGTGTTTTTGCCATAGATAGCCTAAAGCCCCAATTATTAGCCCAGTTTTCTATCGATTTTACAGCATTTTGAACCTTATCCTGTACAAACTTGACATTCCGCCCTCTTTTCCATATTGCAGCATCATCAGCATATAAAGATTTCCCTATCCCAGGTTCTATCTGTGAAAAAATGTCATTGATCATTAAGTTAAACAAGATTGGACTGCTGACACTTCCTTGCGGGGTTCCATTCTCTATTTCATAAATCTGGGAATACTCACATCCCACTCTGACTTGAATAGTTCTATTTAACAGAAAGTTCATAATCCAATTATACATTTTACCTTTTATTCCCATCATATCCAACTTAATTAAAAGTCCCTCCTTCCACAACATATCATACGCCTTTTCAACATCTATAAAAACACCTACCAAAACCTCTTTATTAATCTGAGCCTTTCTTATATCAGCTTCCAAACACAGCACTGAATCCATAGTATTTCTCCCCTTTCTAAAGCCACTTTGGAAAGGGGAGAAGATATCCCTCTTCTCAATAACATATACTAGCCTATTCATTACCATACGCTCCATTATCTTACATACATTTGAAGTTAGAGCAATAGGCCTATAATTACTAGATTGCGTATGATCCTTTCCTGGTTTCGCTACTGGTATAATTACTCCATGTTTCCATTCCATTGGAAGTTTTCCTGAATTCCATACTTTATTATAAAACCTTAAAATTATATTTAATGACTGATCTGATAAATGCTTAAACATTTCATAGCATATCTCATCCCTACCTGGAGAAGTTTGTTTGGTCCCTGCAATTGCTCTTTTTAACTCATATAAAGTTAATTCATAATCCAATGCTTCTCCAGTTGACTCCTTAACTTCCAATACTTGTGGATTCTTCCTCATACTCTGTTCCCTTAACTTCATCATGTCATTTGATATATTTCCATTACTATGTACTTTCACAAATGTTTTTGCTAGAATCTCTGCCTTCCTGCTATCAGACACAACTACTTCCTCATTATGAATTATCGTCGGAATAGTATTAATTCTTTGTTTTCCTCCCATCTTTCTAATCATATTCCAAATCTCATTAATTCCAATATTTCCCCCAATATTATTGCAATACTCTCTCCAATACTTTCTTTTTGCTGCCCTGATACTCCTCCTCACAATTGCTTGAGCTTTTTTATATACAATAAAGTCATCATATCTGATAGATTTTCTTACTTTTTTAAGCGTTCTGTTTCTTTCTTTAATTGCCATATTGCATTCTTCATTCCACCACGGAACACTTTTCCTTTTACTACATGTCTTCTTTCTGCCAAATACTTCTTCTGCTGTACTCCTAAGAACCTCACTAATTTTTGAATTTAAAACATCAGTATCTTCATCATCATTATCATTAATTTCAACCAATTTATCCTGACATATCTGTAAGTACATCTCCCAATCCCCTGATTTAAAATTCCACCTATGAATTCTTTCCAAGCCTGTTTTTAATAATTCTACTCCAATTGTACTACAAACAGGAAAATGATCGCTACCAATAGTACTTTCATTCAATACTTTCCAATCACACCTACAGGCTAGATTTTCTGATACTATTGTCAAATCTAACACAGAGTATTTGCATTTAGAAAGATTAACTCTTGTGTAGCTTCCGTCATTAATGCATACTAGCTCTCCCCAGTCCAGCATATCTTCTATGATCAATCCATTATAATCAGTATTAGGACTCCCCCATAAAGTACTGTGTGCATTAAAATCACCACACCACACCCTATTAAAATCCCCAATTCCTCCAATGTTTTCCAACATTTCCTTAGTTAGCTTATCACATGGGTTATAAAAATTAATCACTCTAATACTTTGATTTCCTTCCCACACTTCCACTACCACATCCTCAAAAACATTATTATCCACAATTTTCCTAAACCCTATACCTTCTTTAATAAAAGTTGCTACTCCACCACCATTTCCTTTAATTCTGTCTTTCCTAATTGTCTCATATCCACTAATCATAAAATTGAGCTGTGGCTTAAGCCACGTTTCTTGAACACAAATAATATCAGGGTACATATCACAATTTGCTACAAAATGCTTAAATTCTTGCCCGTTTGCGATTAAACTTCTTGCATTCCACTGCAAGATTACCAAAACCATTATGAGCCCCCACATGCTGTCTGACTGTTTGTTACTTGTTGTGCCACAAGTCTTTCATTTATCATGTCAACAGATATGTTCTTCAGTTCCAAATACTTTTCTGCAGCTCTAATGATTATCTTAATCCTTTCTGATCTACTTTCAGTCTGCGCTGAACAATTCACCACTTCTGCTATAAATGCTAGAAATGATACTTTGTCTTCAATCAATTCAATTTTTTCCCTTGGAGTTGGCATCTTACTTGGTTGTGGTTGTACCCTAACAGGGGATTCCTCTACCATGACTACTTTAGGGGCTTGTTTTACTTTTTTAAGTGCTTGAGCAAACGTTATTCCTTCTTCCATTCTCACATTTTGAACCTTAATCGCATCTTTCCTTACATCACAACCTCCATAAGCTGCACTGTGCTCTCCCCCACAATTACAGCATTTTGGTGTTTTACTTGGTCCACATTTTCCATACTCATGGTCACCTCCACATCTTGCACATCTTTGTTTGCCTCTACATACAGCAGCCACATGCCCAAATTTTTGGCATTTGAAACACCTTACTGGAGGAGGGATGTATAATCTGACTGCATAACTAACATATCCCAAAGAAACTCTTTCTGGTAATTTGACCTCATCAAAAACCAACATAATTGACAGACTGTCCGTTTTCTCTTTATTTCTGAAACATTTCAATCGTCTTACTTCCTTAACTGCTGCCCCTTTTACATTTCTTTTGATCATCTCATCTGAAACATCCAACGGAATTCCAGATATTACACCTCTAATCCAATTTCTCTCTTCTGGTATGAGGCATTCTACTTTATGTCCGATCATGGATTTAATTCCCAGGGCTGCTTTTTGTTGGTTACTATCTTTACAAAAAAGCAACAGTCTTCCATCCTTCAAAGTTTTAACATTTTCTACAATCCCTACACTTTCCTTAATTGCTTTTGTAAGTCTCAAAGGATTGATGTTACTCACAGAGTCGGAAGCAAACTTTATCATTACTTTAAACTCCTTCTTCTGTCCATGAGCCGGTCTGACTTCCCTTGTCACTTTCCGAGTCTGAATTTAACTCACGGGATTTCTTCCTTTTCTTTGTTTTAACAACATTCCATCCTAAACTCTGAATTTCCCCCACTGTCTTTCTCAATCCTATCATCCTCCATTTCCGGATCGCTTCCGGAATCTACGTCAGATCCTGCCATCCGTACTCCAGTCACAATCCAGCTGTTTGCCAACTGCCACTCCT